>VMOF01000369.1:47173499-47410999 GCA_011764245.1 Trialeurodes vaporariorum
TTATAAACGAATTTTGACAGCCCTCTCACAAGAGAACAAAATTAATTTTCGAATATTGTTATTAATATTAATCATTCCGCTGAGTTATGGCTTTCGTACGTATATACACACAACTGCTTTAAATGAACGATAAATAGGAAACTAAAACCGAAACGAATTAAATGCCTGCAGACCGGAATATTAAGAGATCGTTTGGTATCAATGAGAATAAAAATCTCGAGTGCTTTTTTCATCTGTGGTTGCCGGAATGTGCGTAAAAAAATTTATGAATGAGTCCAGAGTAGAATTTGTCTTTCTCTCGATCTCTCTGTCAATTTAAAGCATGTGTCAACAAAATCAGAGATAATCTTTCAGATCATACTAAAGTTCAATATAATCTGAAAAATCGAAAATCGATCAAAAATTATCGAAAAAAAATCGACTAAAAAAAAAAACAAAAACAAATAAACAAAAGAAAAAAAAAACCAAAAAAACAAAAGACAAACAAAAAACCAAAAAACAAAAATATAAGAAAAAAATGATATTTTGAAATTATATGCAAACGTGTTTCACGATTTTCGAACAACGTCCACCATATTCCACTTCTACACTCCCGGCAGCGTCCATAATCCACATCTTAGAATCCCTATACAGAAGCCATGCGATTTTTGAATTCTCCTGTATTCTACCAAGTGGCTTGTAAAATGTCCATTGGCAAATAGCACGAAGCACGCCGCACAATGGACCGAGTAAATGGGATGGGTCCAAAGATTACTTATACATACAGATATGGCATTAGCCATCTCGCCCGTGTCAAGTGAAACAAGCAGATAGTTCTGACACTACAGTGTCAGAGAAGGCGCACCTTGAGCAAATTTGGTCCTCATGAGTCAAATTCCATTTCCACCATCTCAAAAATAATGTGTCCAGCAAAAAACCGGGTCCGAACCTGGATGCGGCGAGTGGGTAGGGGTTAGGACCACTACATACGATCTTATATGGGACAAACCCTTCGAATATTCCACCACCTAAGAAAAAATTGTCCAGCAAAAGTGAGGGTCCGAACCTATGTGCGGCGAGTGGGGGGGGGTGTAGAACCCCTACAGACAATCTTAGAACAATCCCTTCGAATTTTCCAACATCTAAAAATAATTGTCCAGCAAAAGTTAGGGTCCGAACCTGTGTGCGGCGAGTGGAGGAGGGGGGAGAACCATTGCGGACAATCCCTTCGAATTTTCTAACAACTCAAAAAAATTGTCCAGCAAAAGTTTGGGTCCGAACCTGTGTGCGGCGAGTGGGGGGGGGGGGGGTGTAGAACCACTCCGGACAATCTTAGAACAATCCCTCCGACTTTTCCACCATCTCAAAAAAATTGTACAGCAAAAGTCCAAGTTCGAACCTGTAAGCGGCGAGTGGGGGGGGGGGGGGGGTGGAACCACTACGGACAATCTCAAACCCTTCGAATTTTCCAACATCTCAAAAAATTGTTCAGCAAAAGTTAAGATTCTAACCTGTGCGCGGCGAGTGGGGGGGGGGGGGGGGTGGAACCACTACGGACAATCTCAAACCCTTCGAATTTTCCAACATCTCAAAAAAATTGTTCAGCAAAAGTTAAGATTCTAACCTGTGCGCGGCGAGGGGGGGGGGGGGGGGGTAGAACCACTTCGGACAATCTTAGAACAATCCCTTGGATTCTCAAAAAATCATCTCAAAAAAAATTGTCCGGCAAAAGTTTGGGTCCGAACCGGTGTGTGGCGATTGGGGGGGGGGAGGTTAGAACCACTACGGACAATCTTAAACCAACCCCTCAGATGTTCCACCATATCTAGCAAAAGTTCGGGTCTGAACCTGTGTGCGTCGTGTGGGGGGGCGGTGGGACCACTACGGACAATCATAAAACAAATCCTTCAAATTTTCCCACTGCACATCACTAAACGCACGTAATAAACAATCAAATACTCATAAAACAATTTTGAACCCCCTTTAGTAAAAAGGTAGTTAACGATATAGTATGTCCCGCAAAATAGGGACATGAAAAAGTGATCGGTAGTAAGAAGAAACCGGACCACCAAGAATCGATTATTTTTCATGATGTGTTAGAGTAGAGAAAAACAATGTTGCCATATTCCATTAGCTGGCACCGTTCTTTGGTTGCCCGGTAAAAAATTTGAACGTGAAGTGTGATGCCAAGTAAAACAAAGGACGCCATGGCAAAACGTAAGAAAAGATGAAGAAGTTACAGTGAGTCAAAAGACATCTCTCCTAAATGTCCCCATGACGTCCCACGACTGGTGACAAAGCATTTGATCCGCGCACAATGGCCGAAATACGTTAATCAAATCTCGAAATGATAAAAAACAAACTGTAGGGAATACCCTACGAACACTTTCTCACATCACTTTTATCTGAGGGAGACCCCCAGCCCCCCCCCCCCCACCACTAAAGAATTCTGGAGGAGACCCCCTAACCCCCTAAAGAATTCTGGGGGAGCCCCCCAGACCCCCTTTAGAATACTAGGAGAGACCCCCAAACCCCCCTTTAAAATGCTGGGGGATACCTCCAGACCCCCCTTTAGAATTCTGGGGGAGATCCCCAAACCCCCCTCAAATTTCAAATATTTTCACCTCCGGACATAATATTTCTGCCTTCAATCCGAAGAGTTTGCAATTTTGTAGAGAAGCTGTAGGAATAGTTGCCTATTTTGTTATTTGAAGGCTAATTGAGAGCCTTAATCTGTTGTTGCTTATAACAGGGTTTAGAGTAGGTAATTCAAGATTCCAATAAGTTTTTATTCTTTGAGCTGCATTCATTATATTTGCTCTTTGTTCTATTTTTGGGAGTTTCTTTTTTCCCTTAGTTTTTATAGGAGGTCGAAATGTACTGATTCTTGCATTTCCTCCATTGAGTACTATGTTTGGTTTCTTCTTTCAAACTGTGGATATTCGAAATAATTTTTTTGTTTAATAGATTAACCCCCCTCCAAAGATGTACTTAAGTCGTAGATTGTGCAAACAAAATTTCAACAAAATTCATTCAGCCATTTTTGATTGACTTTTCTTTATAAAATTAATTTTCCTTGAATATACTATTTTTTGGTGTAATGAAACCTATATTGCTTTTAAACAGCTTTAGACTTAAAAGTTGAATGTTGTAGTAATACATTGAAAAGAAATTTCTGCCTAGGCTGGTTGCAAACGTTTTGATGCAATTTTCATCGAACTTAATTGAGTCATACTTGAATTACTTATTGCAAATATTATGTTTGTCTTAATATTTGCTTACAATTAGTTTCAAAAGATTTTTGCTCGATCGTACCTATATTGCCCCTCGAAACGGTCTTAAGGTTTTTATGAGGACTGTACCAGAAAAATGTTTTAGTGCACACAGTGCAGTGTTTAGTGTATTTTTTTAACACATTATGTTTGTGAACATTTTTGTCAAAATCAATCCCATTAATGATTGACTCCAAGTTTAAAATTAATTCTTCACTTTCATTCTTTTTTTTTTTTTTTTTTTGGTCAAACACCCTATTTTGATTTTTTAAACTCTTTTAAAGGGGTTGTATATTGTAACTGTAAGGGCTAATTTCTTTTGTAAACCAATTGTAGATTTTATTTGCCAGATTTTGTCAGAATCCATTGGACCAAACCTGAATTATCCGAAATAATAAGATTATGTTTTTATTTGCTTATATACCCATATTTTTTTCTCAATCGCACCTATAATACCTCTTGAAAAGGTCTAATCGGTTGTGTATGTCGATCAAGAGAGGATAATATGTTAGTACTTTGATAGTAGATTGTGTGTAAAAAGTTTCATGAAAATTCATCCAGCCATTATTGATTGACTCCAAGTTTTAAGATTACTTAATTTCTCACGATAATTCCATTTTTTGGATCGAGCGCACATATTTTGATTTTTTAAACGGTTTTCAGGGTTGAATATTGTAACTATAAGTGGTTTATTTTATAGTAGGCTGAATGTAGATTTTTTTTGCTAACTTTCATCAAAATTGATTGAACCAAACCTGAACTATCCCAAATAATAGGATTATATTTTTATTTGCTCATATTCCCAAATTTTTTGCTCAATCGCACCTATGTTACCTCTTGAAATGGTTTTATCGCTTGTTTTTGGTGACACAGAGAGGAAAATATTTAAGTTTATTGATAGTAGATTGTGTGTACAAAGTTTTATCAAAATTCATGGAGCCATTATTGATTGACTCCAAGTTTTAAGATTGATTTCTCACGATAATTCTATTTTTCGGCTCGAGCGCGCTTATTTTGATTTTTTAAACAGTCTGAAGGAATGAATAAAGGAACTATAAGTGGTTCATTCTATAGTAGGCTGAAAATAGATATTTTTTTGCTAACTTTCATCAAAATTGATTGAGCCAAACTTGAATTATTCCATTTTTATTCATTTTTATCCATTTTACCATTGATTTTAATGAAAATAATTTTTTCCCCCTAACTACCCTAAAAATCAAAATTTCAAAAAAACAAAAAAGTACCTCTGGGGAATCTAAAAAGCAACAACTGTGCAAAATCTGGATGCATAAGGATCAATGGTTCAAAACTTATGCCTAGGTACGGAGTGACGAACAGCCGGACTGACGGACAGATGCCACAGATTTTTTTACATAAATCTCTCTAAGTCAGAAAGGGTTAAGAAATAGAAAATATGATGGAAGGATGTTCTTATGGATGGTATTAGACATGATAAGAAACAATTACTTTGACTAAATCATGATTGACTTTGTCCTGAGAGGCCAATTATCGCAACAAAATACCTTGAAAATCTCTGCGCCAACGCAATACAATACTTTCTCAATTTTTCTAATTTCATTTGAGTGAGAAAGTAAAAATACAATCACACCATCTCCGTCGGACGTAGACGTTTAGGCATGACTGATCCAACCTCAACACACCTAATCAGTCTCTAATTCTGATTATTAGCGTTAAAAATATTTTTGGCTCAAATTAGCACTCTCACCTCAGTATCAGTAAAAACCGATGCGCTGACATAATTTTTAGAAGAATTTGATGAGATCACACAATTTTCAGAAAGACATGGCGCGTTGAGTCATTTTGCAGCAAAAAAAAAGCGCCATAACTTAATTTTAACCAAATTGTGGTGCACGACTTTAATTTTCAGCAAAAGTATAAGCACTAACTCAATTTCCCCATTTTCTCCAATGCTGTATTGTTTTCTTTTTTTCTTATAGCGTTTGAAAATGTTTTTGCTCAAAACTGTCCGCTCACTCAAGTTTCAGTAAAAAACAGCACGTACGCTGACATAATTTTCAGAAGAAATTAACTCGGTAACACAAATTTCAGAAAGAAATGGAGCGCTGATTCATATTTCATCATATGACGCTAACTTAACTGTCACCAAATTGTGAGGCGCAATCCCAATTTTGTACAAAAGTCTAAGCGCTAAACTTTTAGGCATGACTGATGATGATCTCCGACAAAATAGGTGACTGTCAAAGGTTAGCGGACTACCAAACTATATGATTAAGGAACCAGTTTGAGTGTCTCAAGATACTTTGAGACATATAAGGAGAGTGACAGCTTGAATCAACATAGGTAGTACAACAGATGTAGCATAAGGTAGCATAAGAAATCAGGAAGTTCCTGGAGTACTAGAAATTTACTTGTAAATAGAGAAAGAGCGAAATAACTGCATTGAATAAATGATGCCTTGAAGCGCTAAGTCATTTGACGGGAGTTGCCAGACTAAATAAAATGTCAGAAAAATTTGACCGCAAAGCACATTTCTTTAAAATTGAAAGAGGGCTGACTTCCTTTAGGACCTTCAAACCCAAAAATGTAGAAGTAGAGAAATAAGAAGCATTTCCTTGTTTCGTTTTGAATAGGACTAAGAAATTTCACCTACAATAACAACATGATGGAAATATAAAGCAAGTCAGCACATCACACTATTCAGAGGTCCCATTGTTGAACCTTTGAACTCTTTCCAATTCACGAGTCATAGCTACTATAAACGCAAGCAGAGTGATTTTATTACGTTGAGCGTAAACAAATAGCTGAAATTTGATAGGAAATATGGAGGAGGTTAGGGCAGGGACCACTATGGAAACAACGACATCAGGGCTGAATAATAAGAGATCCTCTTCGATGCGCAGTAATTTTTTGGGAATTAAATGAGAATTCTGAGAATTGAGATAAGGAATGTTCAGAGTTCTTGCTGTAGGGGCTTTCCGTTTTGCGTTTGACCACACGCTATAATTAATTATAATAATTGCATTTACATGCAAAAAAACAAACATTCAGAACGGCAAATGATTGGTTCTCTTGATCACCTAGAATATATACCGGGAAAATTTGAAATAATCAAAAAGTGAGGTTGGAAATTTTTGACATAGAATAACTTTAAAAAAACGTCAATCAATGAACATGAAATTACTCCCAACCAACTCAGAATTCAGTCGTGGCTGGGAGAACATTAACTTTTCAAATGAAATTAGCATAAAAAAAACAGGACACAACCTAATTTCACGACATCAAAAACTCATTTCGCCATTTGATCACAAGGGGGCGTAGTATACTCTATTGAGTATCAGGGCGATTTCAATAGGCGCACGTTGTGCCAACGGTGCGCCTAAAATGGATAAAACGCCGGCCGTGATACACCGGGCATACAGAGGGGATCATAAAGATTACAGAATTCTGGTTCGAAAATATTACGTTTCCCACATTTCCTGTGTTTGTTTGCGGAACTAGAACAAACACGGAACGTGAACAGTGGAACCTGGAGCACGGAACAGTTTTGTAACAGACAAACATGGAAAATGTAATATTTTCTCGGTAATCTTTGTGATCCCCTCTGTATGCCCGGTTGTATCACGGCCGGAGTCAACTTAACAAAATTCGGGCAAATGTCATATCTGTATGTATAAGTAATCTTTGGATGGGTCGGACATGGGATACCTGACTAACAATGAGAATTTAAATGTTTTTAACGTCAAGAAACAAACTGTAAAGAGTGCCTCTGGTAGGAAATTTTAAGATAAAACCAATGGAATAACTGTCAAACCTCTACGTTGCTTATTAACAAAGGATACGCATTTAAAGTAACCACGCTACGTCCAATCTCTCCCATTGACTCGTTGCAATGTGCGGCCTCAATTACTTGTACACGCGGTTATAAAAAATTAGACTTGGTGCACTTTGGCCTCTCAAAATAACCGCATTGAATATTACTTCAGCCCATTCATTAAAAAAAACTAATAAGCTTATATATCTAGTGATTTCAACAAAGTAGGCTCCCTTGATTGGTTCTCTCATAATATTTCTTGAATGCTGTTTGTTTCAACAACTGTATTTTCTCGCTTCAAAAATTATGAAAAAAAGAACCAGTCAAGGAAACCGTAATCTGCAAAAATCACCAGATTTATAAGCTTATTATAAGGTTCGTCAAAACTTGAAACGTGTTGTTTTAGTGGGTAAGCACTGCCGTCATTTGCATTTTGTCTCTTGAGGCTTCCGCGAGAACCTAAATCTGAGAGCTGAATCTGAGAGCCAATCAGAAAAGGATTCAGAAATGGCAAAACTTGCATAGTAGGTATAGGGACTGTACCGCAAACAACCGCTCTGATGTTTGCTCCAGAACAGTTTGCGCCCCTGAAGTGCTGGCAACTCTGTCTTCATCGTCTAAGAGGCAATAAAACGGAGATGCTTGGGATATCTATTACAGTCATGTCATCGGAGAAAACTTCTATTTATTAATCAAAATAAAATGAAATATTTGAATAAACACTTCATCGCGCAGTTTCCCGACTCAAATTCAGCTAGTATTTCCTCTTTCACGGGAGAGTCGTCCTGTAGTACTTATCCCTCATTCCATTCTATTCCGCCTTTTCCACTTGAACTGCTATCCGCAAAAAGAGAACGCTTCAAGTTCGCAAAAACCATTAAAGCTGTATTTTTTCATTTGTACATCAGCATCAGCACACTGAAAAAGTCTAAAATTCAGTAATAAACTCAAAAACCTGCTTCAGTTGCGCAAGATCGTGATGGCGGTTCAACGCAGGCATCATGGAATATTCCTGTCTATTTTCTCTATAAGCGGAAAAAACACAAAGATACGTCTCGAATTAGATGGGAATCTATCTCCCATGATACCTGCGTCTCTCTGCCACTAAGCCCGATTCTGAGAGTGAGTCTAGTGATTTTTTAGTGTACTCATCGTCATTTTTACAGGTTTTTAAGCAAGAATTAACTCTTTAATATCCTGTAGCAGAAGTTTGCAAGCGCCCCATTATTATCATGATTGGGATTTTACCGAGATTTCTAGTGAAGAGAACAGCTAAACCTAAAAGTTCATAAAATATTTACTAAAAATGTCGAGGAATGATCTTTCTTAAGAATCAACGAGGGATTTCACGGAGATTTCGAGTCAAAGTAGACCACATTATTCAAGGAATTCTTATGTCTTTATAAAACGCACGGTTTATGAGGAATGAGGATCTGCCTTACGCGGAAGTGTCAAAGTCTTGCTGCCTGTCATACTGGTAATTCAATATTGTATCAGAAAATTGGTAGCTTGAGATTCTGACTTTTCTTTTTCAATCTCGGCTCGGAGAGCATAAAAAGTGCGCTGCAATGAACCTTATAAATAGAACTGATCATGCTCTAAAAGTTAACTTCCTTCTTAATCAGTATTTCTTATCAAACATCAATAAAACCAATAAAATAACACTGTATATCGGTTGATTCACAAAGGTGTAGAAATCACAATGCCAGGTATACATAAAAAAAGGAGGAAAGTAACTGATATTGAAATTCTAGCGATCGCGTCCCCGATACTCACAAATTTCCCTCCACCCTCACAACAGCTAACATATTTTGCCTTTCATCTTTGACGTTCCACGAAGTAATAAAAACCTTCATGAACTGAGAAACTGAAAAGGCCACCCGTAAAATGTCTTCACATTCTTTCCTACTTTTTTTCTCCCTTCAATCCTGCACGTATTAAAAGAACATACATTGTACTCTTTTACGAGCTGCGATATTTATCAAAAACGTTGCCGGGTTCTCAATCCTGCGACTCTGATGCGGAACTGTAACGGCGCACGATGGGGAATTCGACCTTAATGACTGGTCAAAGGTCAAGTTTGGAATATTGTTGGGCCAAAAAATATCGAAATATTCGTATATTCGGTATTGTTTAGCCTTACATTACAAACTGAAAACCCTCAAGATAATAGACTTTACGTTTCGGAGGACTAAACTATCGTATCGATCAGCGCGCGTCTGCCAACTTCTAGTTGCAAACTCCAGTTCAATGTAATTTTTCCACTAGAGCACTTTTTACCGACAGGTTAACATTACATATACTACTTAATACTACATAGATACTCTCAAGTGTCATGAAAATGGGTTTCAATTTCAAGGCAATATGCAACTCGATAGCTTTGAGGCGCATGTGTACATGGATTTCATGGATTTCATGTATTTATTTACTCTGGGCATGTAATGAAGCTAACGGGTGGTATTCTCATATTCTTGAAGGCGGATTATGTACCCCCAATCCACGCCTGTTATTCCCTCCCTTAAGTTAACACATTTGGGAATCTGTGTGGTAGTACCTTTCTTTTGAAGGTGAGTTTTGGCTGTGAAACCGGAAAGCTGATGGAGCCTCTTTTTCCTAATTAATTCCGACTGAATTTTCCTTCTTCTAAATTATATACTGCGTAAGAGGCGTGGTTTTCAATGCAATAATCTCCGTAACCAATCTGTCACAAAGTTTTCTATACATTCGGAAATTAGATTCACCAAAATTTCTTAAAATAAGTTAGTTGTTTTTGCTCTAATGAAGAATGCTGTTTTAACCCTTTCATACCTGAAATTCTTTTTGTTCAGAAACGGATGTTTGACCAATATAGTCTCATCGAAATTGATGCGCGTATATTGTATTTCTATATTTTCCATGAAATTCAATGTTATTTAGATGTATACATTAAAATGTACACCAGGTCTGAAAGGGTTAAAATGCTGTTAAGGTAGGTGACCCAAAGGCAGAGATTACTAAGCCTAAGAGATATGGCATTTCCTATCTCCACCGTGTTGAAAAACCGTTGGCCGGACTCCGTAAAAAACGCCTGCAGAATGGCCGTGATACAACGTGCAGTACGCTGGTGACCGTAAACATTGTTGTTATTCATGTTGTTGGAAATGAGGTTAGATTCTCTGTCGCATACACATGTTTGTCATTAATTCCAGATTAATTCATTACTTACCCGATGAAATGATTCGTGATGTGTTCTGTGGAAATGATTGAAGTGTCTCAGATTTTCAATTTAACGTTCAATTTTTTCTCAGAGCTCATTAATCTTTCCAAACACTTTATTAATCTTATTTTATTTACTTAGTGGTGTTGCTATTTACTTCTCAATTCTTCACTAAATCTGCAGGAAGCAGTCAACTGTCTTCTACTCCTAAATTCAGACATCCCGTTCAGAGTAGTGTAAATAAAATAAATTTATCTAAGTTTCGTCACTTTCGGAACCATTTTGCTGCATCCATCACTTTGAGTTTTGCTGAAGATTCCTGAAGAACCTGTATCGAAAACTCTCCTTTGGTTCATCTAGTTTTGTCATGCACGCTTCGCCATCCCTTAAAGCACTTACCGTTGACTGCTCCTACTGGTAAATTTCTCAGCTTAGCTGGAAGGAAAAGCCTCTCAATTTCTATTATCATCAGTATTATCAATTTCGCGTAGTTATTTTTTGTTTACAAGACTGCAGATTCTTCTGAGGACTCTTGATCTTACCGTGAAACAGTCATACTTACGTCTGGACGTTCAACTGCTTTTCCTTAATTTAATTTTGATGTAGATGTTTACAACTTCTGCATGCCTTTGCAAACTTAATTGCGGAAAAGCATTTCAATGTACCTTTCTCACGTCCAAAGTACTGCACGAATAGGAACTTTTATCGGTAAATGCAGCGGTTTGATTCAGGTAATAATATTTTCACCCATCTTTCCTCTTTTGACTTAACTCTTAAATATACCTGAATTTATGCAGCTTATGTAAATGAGAAGAAAAAAAGGGACAGTTGGAGCTGAATGATTCTCAGTCTTGTGATCTGACACCTTCCCTTAGGTGAGACTTAGCACGTAATGATCAGTGTATAATGTACAGTGCATATCGATGCCTTTATCATGGACAACAATCAGTAATCAGTAGTATGAGAGGGAAATTCCCAAATCTGACCTCTATACCTCTAACTGAGGAGTCTTGAACCTCACCAAAGAGAAGTTTCTAATCACTAGACGCAGTGTTACTAATGGCATCGTGTGTAATCTGGCAACGCTGAAGTTTGTCCATTTTGCATGAGAAAAGTCAAACTATGACAGTGCATGCACTTCCTCAAATTGGTTTTTCATCGAATTAAATGGACAACATACGGGGTTTTCCTAATTAAAAGCGACGCCACTGAATGTTATAACATGACTTGACTGTTAAGTATGAAGACACACAGTTTCCTCTTCAGTCCAATCACGAAATTAAGAGAAAAAAATTAAAATATAGTGACGGGTTTTAATTGAGATGGCTTCGAATGCAAGTTTAAACTAAACCAACGACAGAATTTGAAATAAAATTTCCTTTAATAATGAGAAAAAAATCACATTCAGTGAAATGTTGGTGATATCTTAACTTTTAAAGGAAATTCTAACCTCATTTCAAACAACAACAGTAGTAACAATGTTTACGGTCACCAGCGTACGCCACATTGCATACTTCGTAGGAGTCGAACAACACTTTTGAATCGTTTTGCCATATCTCTTTAGGCTTAGTAATCTCTGCCCAAAGGTGGCCCGGCTTTTAAAGGGTGGCCCCCCCTTGCTTATTTCAATTAATTACATGATTTGACGATAGATGGCGTTAGTGCTGAGTAGCAGGATGCTATAGCTTCCCCCACCCCAAAAAATCAAGAGCATGGGGTGATTCAGTCGGCGCGAAACAGTGCAACGTCCATTTTTGTAGGTCTTCAGCTAATACTCACGGTAATAAACAATCGTAAAAGCTAAGTCCTTACATCGAGTCCCCTTTGACTTTCAATTCATCATAAATCATTATAATTTTTGGTGTAACTACAGTCTAGATTCCGTTTTTGAACGAAAAAATAGCATTAATGAAAATACTTCTTAATACTTATTAATGAAATTTAAAAGGTGGTGTACACCTTTAGGTGCATAAAAAATATGAGGGGTGGCCACCTTAGGTGCATGTTTTGCGCGATGTCAAAACTCGACTTTTTTCAAACGCAAAAAAAATCAAAAACAAGCAGATTTAAAAAAAATGAAATTAGCATATGATGACCGACTGTCTAAATAGTAAATTGACATATTTAGTTTTTTTTATCTCTCATGCATTATATGTGCATATTGGCCCCAAGCATAGGTATGGCCACCATTTGGTCACTTACCTTAATTACTTTTTAGAAACGAAAAAATAAGACTTGCTGTGTAAGATCGGGAAAAACTACTTTCCAATCTTGTGTGAGCTGTTGGGGTCAAAATTTTCCTCCTCAAATAAGGGAAAAAAGAGGAAATCAAACTAAGAAGTTTTCCAATCCAGACTGTAGGTACTGTATACCTCTGCCAGTCATCAAGAAATGGGAACTGGGGCTCAAAAATACTACGGAAAAAGCGAAGTCCGAACAAAAAGACCCGAGAAAAGGAAGTATCGAGGAAGGAAGAGGAAAATATCAAAAGTAAAATTTTTGTAACGGATTTGAGAGAGGAAATTAAATCGTTTATTTTTCATTACGTTTCTGGGCCGTGCGCGTTCGCTTGGGCCGTGCACCTCGAAAAGGCTGCGTTGCCATTTATCTACACTAAGAGAATTCTTTTTTTTTTAAACCAAGGTGTATTTCGTTTGTGTTAAAGAAACTGCACATTGAAATATTGACTATATAAGGGGAAATTCCTTTAATCCAAGGGAAAAAGTCTGCCGCTACAAGTAAAAGATTATTGTGACAGTGAACATGGGCGGCGCGTGGGGTCAAAAAATGGGGGGGGGGGGGTAAAAATCAACAACTTTTTTTTTTCTTCTCTTTTTTTTTTTCTTTCTTTCTTCACCTTTTTCACAATAACGTTTGACGCAGGCGGGGGGGGGTAAATAATTTTTTTCTTCTTTTTCTCTTTTTCTTTCTTTTTCCTTTTTCCTTTTTTTCCCTTTTTTTCTCGTTCAAAAATTTTTTTAGCCCCCCGTTCACAAAAAAATGGGGGGGGGGGGTATAGCCCCAATAGCCCCTTATACGCGCCGCCTATGACAGTGAATCTCCTTCATGCAATCAGAACTTTACTTCGCGCAAGGAAAAAAAAAGAAAACGCATTTCCTTGTTTTTTAAAAAAGTGATTTCTCTCAATGAAGATTGAAACTCAAAGGGGATCTAGAATTCTTCGCTTTGGACTTTTTCTTTCGCTCTCTCCGGCCGTTTAAAACATGTGCGTTAGTACATGATAGAAGATGGAGCGAGCCATCACGTGACTTTGGTCCCCATTTCCGTCTTTTTTAACGCACGCATTTAAATGAGGAGGGAGATAAACAGACCAATTTCTATACCCGCCCATGTTTGGAGCCAAGTTGAGGCCAGGCACGACAAGAAAAAAAATTTCTCGTTGGAATAACGGAACGTATTATTAAATATCGACTAATACGAAATTCGTTTGAAATGACTGAAAATTTTTATCGACGAAACGATTCTTCATCATGAATTGTCAGAACGTTAGATTGGATCAATGAAAATTCTGGTAGTTCTAAAGGTTTCTTTTCAATTAAAATGATCATTGCGAATTCCAAGTCCAAAGGCTTAAATCGTTTGAGCCACCTATATATGGCTTCATTATTATTATCTATAGTAAACTTATGGCCAAAAAAATTTGGAAGTATTTTTTTAAACCCATCGTTTGAGCCACCTATGGCTTCAAATTTTTATTATAGTAAACTTATGGCCAAAAAAATTTGGAAGTTTTTTTTAAACCCAAATTCATATTTTTTACTGAATTTACAAATTTCTTCTCTAAACTTTAATACACGAGAAATGACGCTGGGAAATTCTAAAGATTATTAGTTTACTAAGAGTGCCTTTCTTCTGAAACTACCTCTAATACGGCTGATACAAAATCTAACGATTTTCCCAACAGAGAAGGAGTTGAGTTGGCAACGCTGTGAAAAAGTTCGCTTGTTCTTTTCCCGCTGCCTTGCGTGGCTAAATAAAAAGCGACCGAGCATCGAAGGAATCCATCGATGCGGGGAAGTAAATGGTGCACACTGGACTTTATTGGTTCGATGCGATGGACGGTCCACTTGATTGTGGAGAAGGCTTGATGAAAAAAAGCTTTCTGAGGGAAGGGTGAGGGGGGAAGGTTTGACATGAAAATGATTGCCTCTTTTGCTGACGTTTTTAATTGACCGTGAAATCAGGGCGGAGGTAACGTCTAAGAGACGGATTGTTAATAAGGAAACGAAGTGTAAAAAATCAGAGCTCTACATACAGGGTGTTGAAAAACTGTTCCCGAATATTTCAGGGGCGGATTTTACAGGTCAAAATAAGACTTTTTTTTTTCTCTATAAACATGGGTCCGAAATTGCAGTCTTTTCGAGTTACAGTGTTGCAAAGTTTTCGAAAAACAAATTGAAAAATTGTCGACATAACTCCCTCGTGAATTTTTCTTAATGCTCGTAAATAGGTACTCTGTTGTAGTTTTAGGCGTTCTTGCCGATTTTGGCCGTGAAAATGCTGTATGCAAAAATTTGGGGGGGGTTAGGGGGGTTTTTTTTTGATTTTTCTCACTTTTTTGGCCAAATTATGTGAAAACATGCTTTCGGATTCATTGAACCCAAAAACGATTGGCATTATTCAAAAGTTCGTAAAAAAAAGTATGCATTTTTAGTCCTTACAAGTTTTTCCAATTCGTAAACCATTTCCGAGAAAATCGTCCCTGAAGTTGGAGAAGTCGGCCAAGAATTGACAGAATCAAAGAAAAGGCGATCATTGGCCGACCTCTGCAACTTCAGGGACGATTTTCTCGGAAATGGTTTACGAATTGGAAAAACTTGTAAGGACTAAAAATGCATATTTTTTTACGAAATTTTGAGTCATGCTAATTGTTTTTGGGTTCAATGAATCCGAAAACATTTTTTTCACATAATTTGGCCAAACAAAGTGAGAAAAATCAAGAAAAACCCCCATAACCCCCCTCAAATTTTTCCCAACAGCTTTTTTCACGGCCAAAATCGGCAAGAACGCCTAAAACTACACCAAGTACCTATTTACGAGCTTTAAAAAAAATTTCCCGGGGGAGTTATGTCGAAAATTTTTTCAATTTGTTTTTCGGAAACTTTGCAACACTGTAACTCGAAAAGACTGCAATTTCGGACCCATTTATAGAGAAAAAAAAGTCTTATTTTGACCTGCAAAATCCGCCTCTGAAATATTCGAGAACAGTTTTTCAACACCCTGTATATATACGTTCTTTGGAAAGGAAAAGGGGTTCGGGGATAGCGGTTTCCTTCCAACCCCTAAATCAAAAATTTCATTGGAGGATTTCATTTGAGGTCTGACAAATTTCCGACCAGAGGAGGGTAAATGAGGCGGAATATCAAAGTGCGTCATGACGCGCACTTCAATTTACTATCGAAAAATGCTCTGAGACAGCTTGTCAAAGCTAATAGTTAGGGCGTCGCACCTAAGGGTTGCGTGTCTGAGAAAGTAACTTAATGCATCCGATTTTTACGATATAGAAATACAATCGAATTTAATCAACCACACAAAACTTCAGATTTATTTCCTTATTTATTTACCTCTTCTCCCTTCTATTTATAAATCTATTCATATTTTATTTATTTATAGTAAATAAATAGATATAAATCTAATAACCGTGATTATGATTCCAAGCGGAACTCCAATCGCGGTAATTTTATGTACGGTCCCAATTATTGTAGTCCCAAACTGAAAATTTTAATGATGCATGCCTTCGAAACCGATCTACCATTTTGTCTAAACCTGTGAGGTTAGATTAGGTAAGGTAAGGTTAGGTTAGGTTAGGTTAGGTTAGGTTAGGTTTTATTATAGGTTAAAATTGTGTTTTTCCTTTTGAGGGACTACAATCGACCGTACATATAATTACCATGATTGCATGTGGTCCACTGAAGTATCTCAGGACTACACTCGCGGTGACCTTTTTATATTAATAAATAATTAAAGACACAAATAAATAAAAAGTAAATAGGTCATGATAATTTCAAAAATAAGTACACTAATACCGGGCCAGACTCTACTCTACAGCTTCCAGGAGGAAACTATAGATTACGGAACCTCTTCATAAATCCCTCAAAACGAGTAAAATTAAAACATCTGAGTAATCCTCGTTTTAAACCCTTAAAAATTTACGAGGTTAAAAAATAAAATAAAACTCATTCGCTCATTGAATGTTTACACGTGGGACGTATTTCTTTCTTGATCACTTCACTTCACATTTTAATCCGACGGCAGACGCACGCCCGCCGCATTTTTAATTAATTCGCATTAACGAGAGGAGCCTACTCTATTTTGTATTCGTGCAACCTGCAATGAACAGTCGAGAGAGAGAGAGAGAGAGAGAGAAAGAGGAGGGGGGGGAAGAGGGAAAATACCGCGAAAAAGTGCACTTCAAGGGGGTAGCGCAAGTGAAGGAGGGGGGGGGGGGCGTGTTAAAGAAGTACTTGTGGCGCGCGCTTACCGATTTTAGTCTATGAAGCAATGAAGAATACTTGACAGCATTTTAACCCCTTTTCCCCTAGATGGTGGTCGAAAGGATATGGCGGGGGAGAGGGGGGAGGGGGGGAGGGGAGAGGGGGAGAGAGAGAGAAAGGGGGGGGGGGGGGGGGGGGAGGGGGGGGAGAAAAAAAGAGTGCGGGGGGGAAGAGTGGTGATCGAATGGGGGATGGGGGGGGGGAAAAGAAAAGGTGAGAGGAGAGGTAGAGGGTGGGGGGAAAGAGAGAGAGAGAGAGGGGGAGGGTGAAGGAGAGTAGTGAGCGGTGAGCATCAATAGATTCTTAAGCTCAAGACTCTTGAGTCACCCCCGCGCGTTTTACGATGATGATCGAATAATTCAAGCACAATGTTACGTCCATAAACAGACCTTGATTACCACAAAAAAACGAAGTGGTCATGGGCTGAAGGGGGGGGGTGAAGGTGGGGGGGAAAGGTAAGGGGGGGAAAATGATGAGCTAGAGGAGGGGGGGGAGGGGGAGAGAAAACTGGGGAGTGCGAGTGAAAGGCACAAGCAGTGCGGGAGGCGCGCGCTGTGAATAGCACCATTTTCATCGCAGCTTTCCAGAGCTTTTCACCCTCCCCACCCTCGATTGAAATGTGTGTAGTGTGTACTAACCGACCGCGTGGAGTATAGAGTACGAGTGTGCTCCATTGAAAGCGGTTCAAGCCTAATTACCTGCTAAAAAAAAAGGCTTAAGGGAATTTGCGGAGCAGAGCGCGAGTGGGGACTTTTGAAAAATGGAATTAAAACAGACGTAAAATACATATAATGAATTAGTAAACTATCCGAAGAAAAATATATGTTCGTAAAACAGGGAGTTTTTATTTAGTTACTCGTTTTTGTCAGAGCTCTTGTGCACTGATTTATAACTAAATGTTTCGGGATGGTTGACTGTAATGATACCAGAGCTGCCGTTTTGCGTATAATCAATGCTATTTTGTCTATTCACCGATGATTCCACCGGTTGAGAAAAGATTACACAGTTCAGTTCAGTGTATGACTGTAATACACGACAATACTCGCATCAATAATCTTTCCTCAATCGGTGGAAACTCCGTTAATTAATTAAAATATCTGCAAGTTTTTTAAAGTCATCAATGACTCCACCGGTTGAGAAAAGATTACAGATGAGAGTATTTTAGTCATTCAGTATACACTGACTGAACTGTGTAACTTTTTAACTGAATGTACTATATTAGAAACCATGTGATACCACCTTGCGTACTGACTAATTTCTAATGTTGTTTGTCTACGTGTAAACACATTCACTGTAAAGTGGAGTCCACAGCAAAATAAGAGCTCCGTTGGTTTTGAAATCTAGTTTTATTTTGTTTTTGTTTTTTTAATTTTTTATCATTTCTCAAAATATCCTCAAAATTATAGAAATCAAAAGTTCCGTTGGAAAGGTATACAAGTAAATTCTAATTAAAGGTCTACGAAAAAATCATTGAAAAGCGGTACATTTCAGTAAAAAATTACTCCGATATTTGGTGTTTATCGGAGACGTGCATTGTTACACACGTTTTGATGGAGGCCAGGCTATTACCGCACAATTCACTGATGATTCCACCGGCTGAGAAAACAGAGAGATCACACAGTTCATTTCAGTGTATGGCTGCGTAATGCACAAAAATACGATATGATCGGTAATCATTTCTGAGCCACTGGAGTCTCTGTCACTGGCTTTAAAATATTCCAGATATTTTGAAAATTTAACGGTTATTCCACTGCTATAAAAAAAGATTACGGATGTGAGGATTTTCGTGCATTACACTCCTAAACTGAACGGAAGTAGATGTAATCTTTAATCAATCCGTGGCATCATCGGTGAAATAAAAAATAACATTTAATACTTACACACAAAGCAGCAGCTCTATCTGTACCGGAAAGAAAGAGATAGAAGTCGATTGACGTTTAGCGTTTAGTGTCCTCCTCGGCGCATAGCGAGATCCTCTATAATCTTTGTTTTTGATTTTTTTTTCATTTGCGGAGTGACAGTGCACTTAACAGGGCTGCCATTTTGCGTATAATCAATGCTATTTTTCAATTCACCGATGATTCCACCGGTTGAGAAAAGATTATACACAGTTCAGTTCAGTGCATGACTGTAATAAACTAAAATTCTCGCTTCTGTATTCTTTCCTCAACCGGTGGAGTCTTCGATGACGTTAAAAAACTTGCGGATATTTTAATTAATCAACGGAGTTTCCACCGATTAAGGAAAGATTACAGACCAGAGTATTTTCGTGCATCACAGTCATATACTGAACTGAACTGTTTAGTCTTTTCTCAACCGGTGGAATCATCGATGAATAGAAAAATGGCATTAATTATACGCAAAACGGCAGCTCTGGTGCACAATGGTCTAAGATCGCCAAAAAGAGGCCAAAAGTCGGGAAGTAAATTTCTCATTAATTTCTCATTTACAAACTTCTAAAACCAATTCTAATCACAGCAGTGGCGGTGCGTGCAATCTGGCAACAACGTATTCTCTCCATTTAAACCTATGTAAAACAATCGATCTTCAGGAGGTGCAATTGCACCCCCAAGATATCGATACTTTTGCATGGGTTTAAATGGAAAATTAGCATAGTTGCCAAATTGCACGAGCCGCAACTGAATCACAGGCAACACTTTTAACAGGTAATTTAAAGCTAGAAATGTCAGTGACAAGTTTTAAAATATTCTAAAAAGGTCGATAACGATAATTTTCGGTGACTTTTTATCAATGATTTTTGATCGCTTCTTTCGAATTCAGACCATAGTGCAGTGCGGCAACGCCACATATAGCGATAAATATGGAATACCTGTAAGTTTAAAACACGACCCAACGAGCTAACGAAACTGAACAAAAAGGTGACAAATTAAGACTTGAAAATATAACTGTCAAATATTCGCGCGAGCCCGTCTCTGCTCTGCCTTTCTACTCCCTATTTTGCGAATTTAAGCGGCTATAATTAAGACGTTCGTTGAGATGTGCTCAGCATGGTTACAGCCAACGCACGTTCAACGTTGCCTGGTTTTTGAAGAAAATCCCAAGGGTTTTATTTGATTAATGTATAGAATTTCGAAGATCTGGCAACTTAGCACCTAATCGACGTCCAATGCTCTTTTTTGAGTGCTGCCAAAAGTTTCCCATTGCCAGTTCTATAGGTCCATGGAACTGACTTTTCGCTCAGAAACTCTTGATAAGATGATTCTAACAAGCTATACGTTTATTTAGAATGGCAAGCTAATGTATAACCTGAGTAACCGCCGCGCCGTAGAAGATTTTTAGGTTAGACTTAATGTGTTATTTTGTCTATTTAATCCCATGCATTTTAGTGCAGGCATACAGTTGATTGAATCATATTACAGCCTCTGTTCGTTGCATCAATATACATGGGCATAAATGGAAAAATGTACACCTTAAACCTAACCTAAAAACCCTCCGTGGTATAGTTACGCAGGATACCTATTAGTCTGCCACTCTAGATAAATGTGTAGCAGTGGCGTAGCGTGTAATTTGGCAACGTTGCAGTTCTTTCATCTGAACCCGTGAAAAAGATCGAACGATTAGATGTCCGGTGAACACATTCGCATTCGACCTTTTATATGGGTTTAAATGGACACACTACAACGTTGCCAAAGTCCATGCTACGCCACTGATGTGTAGCTCGTTGGAAGATTCCATCTCACTGCCACCATTGCGTGTAATTTAGAAACGTTTTAATTGGAATGATTAACAGCTATAAATATAACGAAACATTACAGTGATGTATCATATCGATTGGCGTCCGAAGATCTCTGATTCCAAAGAAACTCCAGATCAATGTTACTAGCCCTTAACCGCATATTATTTGAACAGGAATTTCAGCTATAAAACCAAGGAGTTAAGGTCACTCTTCAGCGTATAACGCTGATTTATAGCGCCGTCGGTGTCCTATAACCGGTAAACAGCTGCTCTTGGCCGTGTGCAAGGCGGGCTAAAGTCAAGATTATAGATTAAAGAGGTATGCTGATCTGACTTCGCGTCACAAATTCAGTGGCGCGCAGTTCAAAATCACTGCAGGTAAGATGGCCGACAAAAGCAGAAAACGTAAACTCTTTGCAGAAAACATTGGGCTGCCCGCTGCAGGAAAGCAGAAAACAACCTAATGTTTTCGGCAAAGAGTATACGTTTTCTGCTTTTGTCGGCCATCTTGCCTGCGGTGATTTTGAACTGCGCGCCACTGAATTTGTGGCGCGAAATCGGATGAGCATACTTCTTTAATCCATGACCTTGGGAAGTTCCCTCGGAACAAGATGGCGGACAAATACCAGCTAGGAGCGAGGTCACCGGAGTTCGGGAGAAACACGGCCTGAGTCTTCATTCTATGGGGAAAACTTACTTGGTCTATGCCGGCAAGTACCCGGTAGAAATAGTATCGAGAAACTGAAACACAGGAGGGCGGACTGTTTACATTCTGGTTGTATTTATTCTATGCTAGTATTTCAGGGATCTGTATTCCACTTCGCAGTGAAATCAAGGCGTAAAGGGAGGGAGGGATTGATGGAGGGAGGAAGAGAGGCAACGCACCAAGTGCGAATGCTACGCGCGACGAAACTTCTCAAAAACTTTCGCGCGAAAATGCCGCT
Organism: Trialeurodes vaporariorum; assembly: GCA_011764245.1. NCBI lineage: Eukaryota > Metazoa > Arthropoda > Insecta > Hemiptera > Aleyrodidae > Trialeurodes > Trialeurodes vaporariorum. Next base: position 47,194,895 of record VMOF01000369.1, read on the forward strand.
CGTCTGATTTAATTAAAAATAGCTTTCCGGCGGCGCGAAAAAAGCTCGCCATCATCCAACCAACTTTGGCCGTGAGGCGTGCAACCACCGCCGCACCACCCACCGAGCGACTCTGGCCGGCGCGCGGCGAGGCGGCGCACAGTGCGGGATATACCCGAGCTAGCTAGACAAAAGTCGAAAAGTAAAGTTTCTCAAAATAGTTTAAAACAGATGAAAAAGAAAGTCGAGAGCACGCTGAGCATGAAAGTATATAATTATCATTCATTTTCTTCGGTACAGTGAGTGGAAAACAGCTTGAACATTGACCTCCGCCATAGTTTGGTTACGACATTTCCTACGACCATTTTTCTTAACCTCAGAATCGATGACGTTTTACGTATACGTATTACAGTTTCGGGAAAAGTATCACAAGTATCACTTATCGCGGGAGAAAGTCGTTGAACGGACTTTTATCTAGCTAGATCGGTCATCCCACACAGTGCGGCGTCACTCTCGGATCTACATCACCGGGCTCTCCAGTCTCATCCCCCCCCTCCTCCGGGAGCGTTTTTTATTGCTATACAAACGGTGTTCCTTTTCAGACGGTTGAAAAGTCGCGGGAAGTTTTGTGCGCGCCGGAATCAAACTTTCCTAAAATATAGCAAGAAGTAGGTAGAATGAGATAAGGGGGAGGGGGGAGGGGGGAGAAAAAGAGAGAGAAATGGATAAAAATATAGAGAGGGGGAGTGAAATACAGCGCGCGCGCTTGAGAATCGAGAGAAAAGCAACATCAAGAACGCTAGAAAATTAAATTACATAAAATTAAATTAAATTTAAATAAATATAAAGAAGTTTCAATTCAGAGCGTGAGAGATGGCGAAACTATCGCTGAAAACTCTACGACAACAGGGAAAGAGAATATTTAAAAGGGTGCCATGTCATACTAAGTGTTATTTTTGTTTCTTCCCTCACCCACTCCCCCGTTAAAGGGCACCTCATGACTTACAACACTACTTCATGGAATTACGTAAATCACTAAAAATTTAACGGGGGGGGGGGAGAACTGGAGGTTGCCAAATTCGGAAATTAAACAAAGAGGTTGGAACGTAAAGTTGAGAGAGAATTGGAAAATTTACCGAAGGAAACATCGCACGAATGAAAACTAGAATTTTTAAGTAATGACATTTAAGTTAAATAAATAAATTTCGAATCAGAGCGTGTCAAGAAAGGCGGAATAATCGCGAAACTCTAGAGCATTAAGAGAAGTAAATACTTACTCAAAAGGGTAGAATGCCATTCTAAGTGTTACGGTTCTTTCAATGTTGCCAAATATATGGCGAAATTTTAGAAATTAAAAGTCACGTGATAAGGTATATAAGTCCTCGCAAAACGGCAGCCTCGATTTCTTCACTTCCGTCCCCTTTTATTTAATAAATGCGACGAGCTTATTAGGGAAGTTTTGCGAAAAGTGTTGTTTCATGGATCTAATAATATGGTGTACCGTCCGTTCTGATTGAGTGAGAAATCGGGTTTCTTGAACTCAAGTTTACAATTGGACAGATGTATAAATATATTGGTATTGCGACGTTGCCATGTAGTTTCGACTTTTTAATTCCCTGAAAAATAATAATCTGATGGATAAAATTGGTTGATATTTTCAGGAACAAGATTTAACGTAGAAGAGAAAAGTTCTTGGAAGTTTTAAGAAATTCTTTGCACTTGGTCTAATTTTATAATAATATTACAGTCAATTGAAAATAGCAACGTCTAACAAAAGCTAAAGAAAGGACTATTTTAGAGTAAAATCGCTTAAAAATAACATTGGGAACCTCAGAAAATCCCGACATTTTACTATAAATGCGTTCAATAAAATTGCAAGATGGCGTGGCGGTTGGGTGAGTAGGTCACGATCAGTGGCGTAGCGTGCAATTTGGCAACGTTGCAGTTCTTCCATGTAAACTCATGAAAAATATCGAAGTATTGGGTGTTCGGTGAACACCTTCGCATTCGACCTTCTACTTGGGTTTAAATGGACCAAGTTCAACGTTGCCAAATTGCACGCTACGCCACTGGTCACGATAGTGGTGTCCATATCTAATAGCGACTTTTGTGTCGGCCGCTCATTCGACCGCCATTCCAAGGGCGGATCCAGCAATCTTGCAACTGTGTATTATTCCCATTTGAATCCATAAAAAACAATCGAGTAGCAACAGGGCCATGGCCCCTCAAGAATCGATTGTTTCTCATTTGTTCAAATGGGATGGATTCATGGTTGCCAAAAGTCAGCGGTCGCATTCAGCTGTGAAAAAACTCGCGTGTAACGTTCCAAACTACATATCATTCACTCAGTGGCAAGGCGTGGCGTGCAATTTGGCAACATTTTATTTTGTTTATTTGAAAACTCCAGTGAAAGGTAGAATTCGATTGTGTTCACTTTGCAACAGACCCATTCAACAGCGCGTGCATCGGTAGACAAAAATATTAAACAGTTCACTCAAGCAATATAACCATGACTCTTGAAAAAACGTTACCTGTAACAATTTTGTCAACCAATGGGCCTATTGCACACCTTTGCTATAAGCGATTTACTTAATAGTAGATTATGGCGTAAAAACCTAAAAAATAACGATGGCGGCACTAAAAACTTCCAAAACCCACTCCTAAACTCAATAAACGCAGTTATTTGCGCGAGCGTAATGGTGGCCGAAGGCACAGACAATGGGAGATTCCCATCTAACAATTCTGAAACTCCATCCAGAAGTGACCAGAGTCACCAGAGACTACTTTCATTTGACACCGGTGTCACTAGGTGTTGCGGCACCATTTATCGGATGTGGATCATCACTCTGATGGCTAATTACTCTGTGAATCATCCTTGTCAACATAGAAAGAGTGACGAAATTAAGATAGGAATCTCCCATTATTAGTGCCTTCGGCCTACATTACGCTCGCGCAAATAACTGCGTTCGTTGAGTTTAGGAGTGGATTTTGGAAGTTTTTAGTGCCACCATCGTTACTTTTTGAGGTTTTTACGCCATAATTGACTATTAAATTGCTTATAGCAAAAGTGTGCAATAGCCTTATACCGATACTGAGAAGCACCATTTAATTAAAACGTTAAATCAAATTCATGTTGACCTCCATAGTCTGGTGATTAGTCCAACTGGCCATACTAATCCAAAGGTTTCGGGTTTGAATCCCGGCTGTGCAGCTGTGGCGACAATAATGTGGACTCGGATCTTGTCTCCTCGGATTGTAATTCTGCTCTCTTTTATATAATTCCGTCTTCTTTCTTCCTCCATCTTCGTCCATGGAAAGTTCATGAAGTATGACGGACTAGGACTCTTAAGGTGCTTGAAAAAAAAAAAAAATTACTTCGATCTGCAACCTTGACATGCGGAAAGTCCTTCACGCACTAATAATCATCGCTTGTGATTGGTTGTCATATCAAGAACCAGACATCATTTTTACGACCAATCAAACAATGTCTCCTGTGCCGATGAGCAATCAATAAAAACATGCAACGGCGCGGACCAGACACCAGACCGGGGTGTCAAGATCGATTCTTAAAGTGTACAGTTTAAACGAAGAGATATGAATAAACGATTAAATAATCCGGAAATTCCGTGAATTCACGGGATCATAATTACTGCTATGTCGCGTGCTTCCGGAAAATAAAGACCTTTGAGAATATTTAGATTCTGGGCTCGGAGAATAATTAGATGTCGCGGCCCGGCGCGTGCCAAAGGTAAAGGCAAAAGGTTACAGGTCGTGAAGAGTTGGGGCTGCTGCATATAAATTCAAATGGTAGAATATGCCCACGCATCAAGTTACATAAAATCCGGAAGGTTGTCAGATCAAAAAATATAAAAACAAAACGAAAAACAAACAAAAACAAACAAAAAAAAAAACAAAAAAAAAACTAGTTAAACAACATAAATATAGGAACTGAATACTTGTAATTTGTTTTAAAAACGCTCAAAAATCAAGAATACCAACGCACGAATTTGCACCAGTGCCCGGCATTTATTTTTCACAATGTGAAAAATGTTAATTCAAAGGCAATTTTGGTTTTTGCGTATTATTTTCGATTGTTTTACACGTGAAATTTCAGAAAAAAACCACCCAAAACCAGTATTGCCAACAAACTAATACTTTTCACATAGTGGTAAATGGGTGCCGGGTACTGATGCAAATTTTAGGGGTGTTTACCTCAAACGAAGTTAGAAATTGAGAAAGTGTTGCGATAGCGCAGCTGCCTGCCTGTCAATATCCCAGCAAAACTTTTGAACCAATGATGATCCATGTGCGTCCAAATTTTGTAGAGAAGCTGCTTTCAACATTCCCCAGAAGGGATTTTTTTTGGTTTTTCGAAATTTTTAATTGTTAACAAGTGATGAAGGATGAAAGGTTTCCATTAAAACCAGTGATGGAAAAAATGGGTAAACGTAAGGACAAATCGGAATATTTCAAATATAGCTGTTAGAATTTTGATTAAAATTTGCAAAACAGTCTGCAACCGACCTTTCTGTAAAATTAACCCCTTAACCCTCTAATGACCAGGTCAGTTCAAAACACACCGTACTCTTCCATTCATAAAAGGGAAGGTAGTTAACTATTCGTACTCGGAGGAGTTGGAATTACCTATACGACAAATTGAAGGCGCTTGACGATATCTTATCCAGTAATGTCTACATCCAGAAGCGCGTTTATTCAAAATCATGATACTGGAACTATGTCAAATAGACTAGAGGAGAAAGACAAGTAAACTCGGGCTTGGCCCTTAAAGGGTTAAGGGGGGTCTTCTCCAGAATATTATTGGGGGGTCTCCCCCAGCCCAGCATAGTAAAGGGTCCCCGAGATTGTGTTTCTTGTAATAAAGTGTTCGTGGGGTATTCCCTACAGTTTATTTCTTCTTGAAATTTGACAACGGATGATCACTCTGAAAACCCTGAACGACAAAACGTTCAAGACGTATCATATAGACCGTGTCGTTCTTGCATGACTCAGAGCTCTCCAAGTTATACTTCGCGTTGAGAAATTACCGCGTGTTTTACACCTGTTGCGTGTCCTACCAACCGAGCACGGTCTGCCCGAAGGGTGGGGGTGGAGGGGGCTGAGGGCGCCGCGCCGTTATACAAACGTAAACATCCGTGAGTGCGTTAAACGAATATAAATCAACCACGAGGTTAAATCCCGGTCCCTTTAACAACTGGCCTTCCATTTCACCTCCCGCCAAATAAATTAGCTCTTTAACGAATAATATTTGAAGAACATGAAACACGGAAGGGGCGGAAGACGAACTAAGAATACGAAACATCATAGTCTATGAACTTACATAACTGGGTAAGGTTAACGGCCGACGCTATCCCCCCAAAAATAATGAAAATAAAAATAAAATCACACGTTATTCTCATTCTTGAAATAATAAATTGTAGATTATAATTTGCAGCCTACGTGGTTTCTAAGGCCGCATACCCGATTACGACAAACATACCTTCCGCTCCAGTGTTGAGCTGCTCGACAAGACTACAACTCCCGCTTTCAATCCTATAAAGAGCTGAACAATTTAAAGTTTTGAGTTTAAAATTTAAAATTTATAGGTCAAGAAAAAGTTTATAAATATTTTTTTTTTTTTTTTAATTAACGAAAAAAAATTATAAAATTTTGAACTAAAATTTAAAAATTGGTTGAAACCTCACTGCAAGTTCAAGTAAAATAATTGGAGGGGGAATGACTGAGATTTTTTCATTATTCGTTCCAATATTAAACTGGGCAAAACAAAAACTCCGCAACTCTTGAAGGTTTACATTTCTATTATGACAACTGATCACTTTGAACAGAATCCAACGTTATGTTATGTCACTTTTTCAGATCATAAACAGTAAATAACTAACTTAATAGATGTACACATAGAAAAGTTACAAATACACATAAATAACGATTGTGTATCAGAATGGTGAAAGTAAATAAGGACTTGCCAAAAGTTCGCAGCTTGGTCTTGAGATCAGGGGGGGGGGGGGGGGGAATGAAAGTTTCAAGCATATGCTCCAACGGAAAATTTCGATGAACAGGAAAAAGAAACCTTCGACGAAAACCTCAGGAACGCTTTAGAAGACAAAGAACGCGGAAATATCTTCACTGTACAAGATTTTGATTCAAAAATAGGATCCAATGAAGGAGAAAGTGGAATCGAAAAATTCGTAATGGGAATAAGAAATGAGAGAGGACACGTATAAAATAAAATACACATACGAATAATTCCACGACAATCGGACTTCTCGCTGCCGCCAAAAATGCCACATAAATTGCATCGTAAAAACGTCTAAAGCTAGCAAAGAAATTAATATGTCCGATAAAAGCGTTTCTTTTGGCAAGTTCTACGATATCGGACCGGAACTTTACTGAAATCGAAATCCACTGAAGCTTCAAATTTATAGAGCTTTTCAAGAGGCAAAACAGGCGGAATGACCATGTACAGTCTTTCTTTCATGGCAGACTAGCCCTTTATTGACGCCACAAAAGCAGCGTGATTTTAATGTAGCATTAAATTTCGAATGTTGTTTTTGTTGAGCTTCCTCAAAGAAACATTTTCCTCAGAAATATTCGTTTGTTAGGTAGCTTTAAATTTTTTAATGATTTCAATGCCAAAATTACTATAAGAGACAAGTGCTAATACCGTGCAATGGGTCCGTTGCAAACTTTTGCTACAAGGATTAGGAGTGTTTAAACTAATGTAAAATCGCCTGAAAAGTCCATTGGTGGCATCAGAAAGTCATGAAATGCAATAATAAACTCACAAGAGGTGTTTAATGAAATGCAAGATGCCGGATAAATATCAGACAATCTGTATGCATACACCGTGAACATCCAAGGATGGCCAACTTTGACAACCTCACTGGAGGGAGAGGTTATGTGTTTGTTTACGTTGTGATTGGTTGTGATCTATATTGTGAGGTTGGCTATCCTTGGATGTTCGTAGTGCATGCATACAAATTGCTCGATATTTCTCCGCCATCTTGGATTTCATTAAACGCCTCTTGTGAGTTTATTATTGCATTTTATGACTTTCTGATGCCCCCAATGGACTTTTCAGGCGATTTTTCATTATATGAAGCATTCTTAATCGTTGTAGCAAAAGTTTGCAACAGATCCAGTGCTCATAAACGGAAACATTGACTCATAAAAACAAAGCCACAAAGACAATCTTATATTATATTTGTAAGAATAAAGCTAAGTTCCCGGAGAACCGTTGCACCGTTCGGGAGGGGCCTGGTACCGTTCGATCGGGATCGGCTCCAATGCTTCGGGAAAATTATAAGTTTTTCCTTACGGGCCCCGCGTCCCTCTTTAAAATGCTAAAAACTTTTCACTCAAAAAGTTGTGCGAGTGCGAAAAGGATGCGAATCAGTTCGTTTTTCAAGGGTGAGAGAGAGAAGCGAGATTTTGTAGTCCTTTTTTAAATGCATACGTGCGGAAGAGCATACGATTTTGTACGCGTGTGAGCGAGAAACGTGATGCTCTGACAATTTTTTTTTTAATTCGATCGCACGATTTGACGTTACCATGGCGATGTTCATCATATGTTTTACTCGCGGGAGGAATCGTTCGGGTAGACGCATTTTTTAATAGCGACTTAATGATATCGATTCTAATATCGATGTATAGCTTCAACTTTTTATCCATGTATTTTCGTAGAAATACTCAATAGGACAGTCACAGTGCTGCTAGCTGTGTCGAGAAACATACAGTCACTTCAGACTTAATAAAAAATTTGTATCTTTTATGTTAAATATACGACAGCACTGTACAGTTTTCGATTGATGATGGCTTGACGCGGTTGCTGTATCGCTTCGTGATGTATAGGGGTTCGATATTTATCATATGTTTCATACGCAAATTTACAGAATAGTACAATCAACGAGTGATGACTTGATGAGATCGGTGCATTGATTCGATACCTCGAATATAACCTTGCAAATTTGAGCTAGGTTTCGAGAATTTATAAAGAAACTAAATGATTAGGGACATTAAGGTTAATATTGATAAGTTGAGACGGTGGTTATATTTTTCTTATTAATAATAAATTGTCAAATATTACTGAGTTAAGTAAATAATTGGCTTCCTGTTGTAAATGCGTTGTTTTTACTTTAAATGTGCAAGTGATTCATCCAAGAATACTACTTACTAACGAACCAAGAATATGGTTGCAGATTTTTTTCATTTTTAAGTTGGCGATTTGAGTTGTTTTCGTTTCAGTTCGCGTTTTGGCAAGGTTATATTGTTTTTAAGGTCTGTTTTTTCCGATTCAAACAAAAAAAAAAAGAAAACAAAGTTTCGATAGATCTCTTGAGCCTTGAGTAAGTAGTTTTTTATGGTTCATTTGATTATATACCTGTTATTTTTTAATCTGTGCAGTAATATTAGTGGGCCAGTACGACGTTTATTTCGAAATAGACGGTTCTTTTAGTGATGACTTGGTGATGACGTCATCCGGTGATGAGCGTTCCAAACAAAGACAAACTGTCTTTCTTGCTCTCACGTAACCCCCATGTTGTACTGCTATACTATAATTTAAAAAAAAAAAAAAACTGTATTTAGAGACACCTTTTGTGAAATATTTTTTGGCAGAAATGCATTCATCAATTTTAATGCGATTTTGCTATTAACATGCCGTAATACGAGGCCCTGTGCATACGAATCAGGACACTAGAAAGCAGTGGCAGCTCGCCAGGTGAGGCAAAAGAGGCGACAGGGATCCATCACCTCACATTTTTTGAAGTTTGAGAAAGAAAAAAAAATTTAAAAAAAACATACAAAGGTTTAAATAATTATTATTCCATCGTCCTTTCTTTCAATAGTCCAAAAAGTATGAATGGAACATAAAATTATCAAAAAAGTTTATGTGAAGAGGATTTCAAAAAAAATCCTGTACACCTCTCATTTTCGTCGCCTCACCTCCACGAGCCGCCAGTGCTATAGAAAGAGGTGAGTATACAATATATTACATACATATACATATATTGCCAAAAAACGGCAATTTGCTGCGAAATCGATGGTCAAAAAGCGCTGAAAGAATGACCCCAAATAATAGGGGGTGTATAATGTGTATATGACCCCACGTCCAATAAGCTTAAAAAATTAAAATCTTAGATGAAGTTTGCTTGAATTTTCGAGCCAACCTATTTCAAAAAATTATTGTCGTTAATAAAGGGCTGTTTGAAAAAGGCATACTTTTCCCGCGCTAAGTTTCTCTTTCACTCTTCCATAGATTTTTGATTTACTGAAACGCAATGTCTTATACTCTTACATGTCAGTTCAACGCAAGGTTATTGTAGGTGTGCGATCTCGGTCATGCGTATTTGTTCGCTTATCCCGAACTTCTCATTTTATTGTGAATGCATCAGGTTTCTCACTCTCGCGCTGTCTCTTTCTCTCCTTTCCTTCTTTTCTCTGTACAGTTCTAAATCATGTAATCCACATGCGCTAATAAGACCATTCTAATGCGCCATTCTGGGGGTTTCGGCGTCTCCATGAGCGTCAAAAAAAATTGGCGGTTTTGGATCGGGCCCTCTTGAGAACGACTACCCCAAAAATTTTTAAGTTTCATGAAAGGGGGGTGGCGGCGGGGGTTATGCTATTTATCCCCTTCCAAATGATGACTCCTGTTTTCTAAACCTTTACTGTACATGAGAAAATACCACTGTAGTGTAGTATTTCAGGAATAATAAATAAGTTTTTAGTTTTCGTTCTTCGGAGCAAGATTAGATGGGCGAATAGCAAACGAATTAGGGAGTGGATGATATCGATCAAAGTCTAGCTTGAATAAACAAAAACCGCAAAACGGAATGATGCTTGGCCGCGAAGCGGCCACCGGCCACTAGTTAAAAAATATTTGTTAGTTACTGGGCATACATTTGACATCAGTGTAATAAACTGTTGTCAATTAAAAAGGCAGGTTTAATGGAATTTAAATTTTTCTCCACGATTTTTTTTGTTTTTAGAAGTTCCGACCATTCTTTTGAAATTTCTTTTCTCTTAAATTTCCAAAACAGCTTCAGATCATGCTCTCTTCAGAGCTATAATTAAATTGTTGTCATTTTGTAAGTCAAAATTTTACAACCGCCATTACGAAATCAATACGGTATAAAGGTAAACTGATTGACGAAATTATCGCGGTCTTTCACAGGTTTCATGAAGATCTTTTGTAGTCGAGCAGGAATCATCGAAATAAAGAAGAAGATAACTATTCCTACACAGAAGTACTGGTTTTGCCTACTCTAGAAATTGAAGGCGTTTTGTCAAAAAGCCTGCCATTTTCAAAGAGTGAAAGGAATTATACAACATAATGATCACAATTTAGGACAAAAAGAGTTGCTTGCAAGCTTCTTGACGTTATAAAAAACTAATATAAAGCACCAGCCCTCACTTTTTCTAGTTATCAAAAGAAAATATCATCACTTTAATGACTAAAAAGTGTTTTGAAGCATTTTTATCTTCAAACAATAATTGCAACACACGTGCACGGAAAAAAACTACGGTGAAAATAACCATACGGATATCTGATTTTGGCACCTGCTAGATGTTATGGTAAAATTAACCAGATGTATACTATATTTTGACTAGGTACTAGGGATGTTACCTGATTGCATGTCGAATTTTCTCAAAGTATCGGGAAATGTACCATATTCTGGTCAAGTTTACCATAACATCTAGCAGGGGCCAAAAAGGGATCCGTATGGTTTTTTTCACTAATCTTTTTTTAAACGTGCCGTATATATACGGTGCGCTTCTTGTTTTCATTTTCATATCTAATATATAAGTCCAATGCCTTGCTTATGGGAAAACCTTGGCGGGAAAAGGGTTTTAAAAAATTAAAAACGTGTTTTCTTAAAACTGGTTTCATTAATCGTTAATTTATTGCTGCAATCCAGGAGGTCTCGGCGTCTATTTTCTTAAAAATTTTAAAAGTTTTTGGGATTCCTGTTAATTTCAATAAGTTTTAAGCGTCAAAGTCGAATTCCTTCAAACGAGAATTCCATACAGGTCCAGCAACCTAAGTCATTTGTGCCAACCTATGAGTCAAATTCAAAGGCAGGAGGGGGGGGGAAACATCTCCCGCAGGAACCCTCTTTGCCCCTCGCCTTTGGGGTCCACCGGTAACAAGATTTCTTCACGGTGCATTAAGCGGTCGTAAATGTGTAAACATCTGTTTGACGAGGGTACATCGATAAGAAGCGACGAGGTATTGATGAAGACGGGAGGGGTATAGAAAAGAGAGAGGCTCATTCATATCCTTAAGGTCCGTTCTAGAATTCATCTTTTTATTGTCTCGATGCAGAAAAGATTATGAATAGCAGCACTTTCCAATGTACATAGATATACAGTATCACGGGGTAATGTAATCTTTTTTGCACGGATGCAGTAAATGGTTGAATTCTAGAACGCTACCTATGTAGACCTGTTTAGTGATGACGTCACGATCAAATTAGTTCCAAAAAATGCTCTATCTCGCTCACTCTCGTGGATTTACCAGATCCAAATTTTCGAACGCAAATTCATGCTAGTTAACCAACAGTTTTCTAAAATTTTATTGCACCATTAGATTCCACTTGCCTTAAAGTATCTTTTCACTGTAACATAATTCCTAAAAATCACAAGCGAATTTACAATCACAGTTATACCGAAAGACGTTCTACGTTTTGTCCTTGTTTTTCCCCGGGTCTCTTAGGGTAGTATCACCGGCATGAACTCAATCATTCTAACTTCTCCCCGTATCGAAGCTTTTGTTCGAGGTACAACACATGCCGTGATGGTGCTGATGAGCCTATATCCTAGAATTTTGTGCTCTTAAGAAACTGATAACTGTGATTGTGCATCGTGCGCGATGTTTCAAAAAGTTTGTGATAGCGGGCTCATATTTTATCACTGAAAAAAAAGTGGCTTTTAAAAACTGTAAGAATAGAACCATAGATGATTTCGCCTTATTTCAATCATGAGACCTATCGTTGCTGTAGTCAGCGCGCTTGAATCTACACGAATTCTGATTGTCTCTATGGAATTTCGATTATTTCTATGGGAATAAAGCGGGGGAATATATATCCAATGGGAAAAATTTTTTGAAACATCGGAAATTTTTATAAGGGACGGGGAACCCAATGGTGTGATAAACACAACGTGTAAAGAACGTGTTGTTTACTAGCACTTGTATTTGAAAATTTGGACTGTGTTTCGTATGGGAAAAACCCCACGAGAGCGAGTGAGACGGAGCCTTTTTTTGGGAAACCCAAATTTTTTTTCATGACGTCACACTAAACAGGTCTTTGCATGGGAAAACTTTTTAAATTCGGGGGGATCGGCAAATTGAAAGCCCCTCAATGAGCGTCGATGGAATCAAGGGATTTTTGAGGACTTTTTTGGCGTTTTGTTGAAAAATAGGTGTTTAAAATCCAGAACACAGGGAGCCAGAGGGGTAAATTCGCATTAATTGCTCAAAAAAGTGAGAGGGGCTGTCACGTGTCTTCCCCCCCTGGACAGCTTCCTCGCTGCGGCTATGGAATTGACTCTGGAATAACTTATTTACCTATCCTAAAAAGTTCGTTGCGTGTAAAAAATTTTTCACTGGAAGCTTCTTCAAATTTTGGAAACTATAGGTCCATATGGAACTTTGCTTTTCCAACACGAAAAATGATATCACCGACGGCAACAGAAAAAAAAAAAAATAATATGACAATGCGTTATAGTGAATAATGGCATAGTTTTAACTGTAAACTTTCGATACTTTCAAGAAAATAAATGGGGAGAGGGGGAATTAAAAACCACAAACCTCTTAAACCTCCACACCTACTAATCTATACCCCTAGAATGCTTGATGTGTAAAAAGGGCCCTTTAAATGGTTAGTTCTGTATATTAAAGGATTATTGTTTCATGAATTCGCAAGTGTTTCCCTTTATGCATATTACGTATCTACATCGTGACAATCGCAACAAGTGCTGACAGCACCTAAAACGGAAAAAAAGATAAAAAAAAATGTTTATTATTTTGAATCACGGCTTTTCCGAATATGACACTTTTTGACTTCAAAAGAACGCCACCTCATGTTTGATCCCTGAACAAGCCGTTTAAAGGTGGAGGGATTTAGAAATATCTATTGTCTATAGTTTATGTGGGTAAAAAAGATCGAGCCTTATCAAATAATTTTCTCTTTTTAGCTTTCAATGGGTTTTTTGCAAACTTTTGCTACAGTGCTATAGAGTTTTGATTCTGATGTAAAAATTTTCTGAAAATTACATTGGCGGCATCAAATAGTCATAAAAACCACTAAAACCCAAAAAAAGCATTATAAAGAAAGCCAAAATTGCAGTCGTAAAGCCGAACAATCTGTGCACGCGCACGACGAACATCAGAGATAGGTGTTGTCCCCCTTTTTTGTTAAGGGGGGGGGGAGAGAAAAATCTCTACAGTCAAAATGTGATTTTAAAAATGTGCATGGTCAAAATGTTGTCTTTTGTGAAGGGGGGGGGGGGGGGGGGGAAACAAATATCAAGAACAGGGTGTTTCAAAACTTGAGTGCCAAACTTATGGAGTGTATTTTTGGGGTCAACATACATATATATAAGACTTTATTTTTCCCACATGAGTATGTGCTGCAATTTTTCTCTTCTGAGCTAGAGCCCCCCAAAGTTTTGAAAACAAAAAACAAAAACAAAACAAAAAAACAACGCCTTTGACTCATCTCCTTACAGATACATCTGATCTAAATTTATTTTTTTCATAATTTCTCACCAAACAAGCTCAATTGGACAGCACTTGTCACAAAAAAACCGAGTGACATTTTTGATAAAATTGAGTTATTGATTTATAGAGCTAGCAATACTGAATCTCGAAGCAACAAGTGCTTCTTCTGTAATAACAACTATTTCCCGTCAAAAATTTCCCGGTAAAAGTGAGCTGGTGAGCCTCATTGATGTCATTGTCCATATGATGAAATAAAATGAGAACTTGGGTTTCCTTGGCTGATTAGGTTAAACCTTAATCCGAGTCACGTAAGGAACCAACTCCGACTTGGTTCCTTTCAGTGGCGGCTCGTGCGATTTGGCAACCATGCTTTTTTACCATTTAAACCCATGCAAAAGTATCGATATCTTGGGGGGGCATTGCACCTCCTGAAGATCGATTGTTTTACATAGGTTTAAATGGAGGGATTCCACTGTTGCCACATTGCACGAGCCGCCACTGGTTCCTTTTATAGAATTGGGAACGGACTTAAGTCCGGATTAACGGATTTTAAAATAATCAACAGTGTAAACCAAATCTGCCGTTTGGTTTCTCTTAGAGTTTCGTTTTTCGTGATTATGCCAAAAAAAAAGAAGAAAGGAACCAAGTCACTTTAAACGCTAAAAATTAAGAACCTTTCCTACATAGTAAATTCCACTTTTCCGGTGTTGAAATGCAAAAACACAACACGGTAGTTGAATGAAATCAAAACGTAAGTAATTCCAAGTTTTTTGTTTAAATGCTAGCTCTTCAACTTTGGACTCAATTTTCTCGAGATCAGCCCATGTTGAATGCTGTCTAATTATTATCATTGCTAGCAAAAGCATTAAAGCTGTTCAGACTTTAGTGGCACGCTTTTCCAACACCTGCGTGTTGGAATTTTCCCTGCTTGTTCCGTGTATTTTCTCCATTTAGACCCAATATAAATTGCTGTATTCCAGAATGTTTACTACATACAAAATCGTTCGATCCTTTTCATGGGTATAAACGTGCGAAATAAATAAATATGCAGCGTTGCCAGCTTACACGTTTTGCCTATGCCTTCAAAATTAAGCTTTCAGTCTAGTTGCGTAGCATGCAATTTAGCACTTTGCAGTTTGTAAATTTCAAGCGATTGAAGAGATCGGAGTACAGATGGGTTTTTGGTGAACTTTTTCGCATTAGACCTTTTACGCGGGTGTAAATGAACAAAATTCAACGTTGCCAAATTGTACGATACGCCGCTGTTTCATTCCCATTAATCAATCTGGTCGTGCTGCTTACCATAGGCGGATCCAGCAATCTGGCAACTGTGCATTCCTCTCATTTGAATGTATGATTAACAGTCGATTCTTGGAGGGGCTACAGCTCCATGACAAATCGATTATTTCTCATGCAAACAAATGGGGAGAATACACTGTTGTCAGATTGCTAGATCCACCAATGCTGCTTACCAACCCATCATTGTCAGTTGCAGTAACGGCTTGTGCAGTTCAGTGCATCGATATCTTTCCCGTTTCAACTCATGTCACTCTGTCACTCACAGTCATTTCACTCAATACATTTCCCCTTACGACCGCCAAATGCATTCACCCTAAATCATTTTTATTCCTTTGTTTCATCCAAACTCATACGGAATATTTAATTCATATGTAAAAAAAAAAAAAAAAAAAAAAAAAAAAAAAAAAAAAAAAAAAAAAAAAAAAAAAAAACTTGGAATCGCTACTTTTCATGTTTGCATCTTTGTCCCCAATGGCCTGTAAATAATAGACAACTATTTTTCCATCTGACTTAAGTTCTTCGTAAATCGTAAATCGGGATTCGTATATCTTGTTTTTATACATTCATTTAGACGTTCATACTTGTTCCTCCGTTTCTCCAGTGTTGCATTGCTCTTTTTGCACACTCCGCAATGAATTATAAAAGAATTCAATAATTGGAATAAAACTAGAGAGAAGACTTGAAAGTATGAACAGTTTTTAGTATGAGTGATACCACATGGTAAAACAGTTCCTTTTGTATTACATAACTCTTGCCAAGTCACCTTAAATTATTAGATATTAATCGATTGTAGAAGCTTAAAGGGGCACAAAATGTGGGTGGAATACCGTACTGCAGGTCTTACTAAGTAGTGGCTTGAGAATGAAATGGATTGGGTGAAAACTATCCTAGTCAAACAAACTTGGGCAAAACGGCATGCAACCTTTTGATTACGAATATTTGTTTTAGTTCAATGAGGGAGGGGGGCTATCGAGTATCGATCGCATTGAACTGCACGCAGTGGCGTCGCGTGCCATCTGGCAACAATGCTACTCATCCATTTAAACTCATTAAATATATCGAATTTTCCTTGTGCACTGTGCACCCCCTGAATTCGACCTTTTATATGAGTTCAAATGGATAGCATGCTGCGTTGCCAAACTGCACGCGACGCCACTGACTACACGAACAACCATTCTTCTACTGACGAGCCGTATAATCTAACGCTCTTTTTTACAATAATTGCCATCGATATACGGTGATATAAGTCGATTAAAAAAAAAGAAATCATTAAAAACATTTGAATTGAAGTAGAAAGATAACCTCCTCTGCTGAAAACTTCTGTGCGAAAGAGTGGAACTGAGGAGTACGCACACGCATAAAAAAGCAGGTTTGCTGTTTAGCTAAAAAAACTCCCATTTGCTCACAAAGCAAAATTTTCGGGAAGAACACATCCGTATGGGCCCTTCCTCTGGATACGGCTTCAATTATTCGTCGGAGGAACTACAAAGCCGTTCTCGAGAAAAAGGGCCTTAAAATGATACGTGTGCCCTTCCCAAGAAATTCTGATTCAAACATAACGATGATTTTTATAAAAGAGCGCACCACAGGTGTAATAAGCCCAACTCCCGGAGAACGCCTCAATTTGTATTTGAGGTTTTTTCCAGAACACTAATCAACGTCAAAGAGAGAAATGATTTCACAAGCTAATCAGAAATGATCTAAAAAAGGGGAATTGCAAGGTTTAATTAAGAGTAACAGGGAGATAAGAATGCAAACAAGAGAGAGAAAAAGAGAGAGAGAGAGAGAGAGAGAGAGAGAGAGAGAGAGAGAGAGAGAGAGAGAGAAACTGGAAGGTTAAAATGCGAGCAAGAGAGCACATTATAGAAACAGAAATAAAACGGATGTCAAGTCTTTTGGGAGTTCATAATGGAACACATGTGGTGGATGATGCAGGGATTTGTGTTTCTCTCTCTCTCTCTCTCTCTCTCTCTCTCTCCTTTTTCCCCTCTCTCTCTCTCTCTCTCTCTCTCTCTCTCTCTCTCTCTCTCTCTCGCCCTCTCTCTCTCTCTCCCCATTTAAACGCACGAGTTGGAAAAGGAAAGAGAGGAGGACATCACACGACTTTAACACCTATCTCTGTCTTTTTCTAACACAAACGAACGTGCACATTGACTGAGACAACGAGAGAAGGATACGGTTTGGTGAAAGAGTGCGAAAAAAGTACAGAGAGAGAAAAATGGTGAAAACAGACATAATTTAAAACCCCAGAGCGAATTCGCCGGGTTTTGTTTCGTCCCCCTCCTCTCTCTCTCCATAGCTCTTTCTCTCTCTTTATTTCTTTCTCTCTTTCCATCACTCTCTTTCTTTCTTTCTCTTTCTTTCTCTTTCTCTCTCTCTCTCTCTGGCCTCTCTCTCTCTCTCTCTCTCTCTCGCTCTCTCTCGCTCTCTCTCTCTCTCTCATTTTTTCCCCTTTCTCATTGTCAATATTCAAAGCTCCAAGCACAACTCACTGAAAACAATGCTGATTGTAACGTGCAAACGTGGTATTCGTTGGAAGCGTTCATCAGTCCGGTAAAAATCACGATATGGTTTGGTTCTTGAAACATTTTTATTTCGCCCTCCCTAACTCTTGATTTTTATTGCAGTGTACTTTCTCCCATTGAATTTGCTCAAAAGTTTTAATTGCATTTAATATTTATTCACAAAGGTGAGTGCAACTCCAACCCATTTTTGCCATTGCAGACTCGAGCACGATTGTACTATGACTTTCAAAAGAAAGTCCTCTCATCGAATTGGTTCTTGATGATTTTTTTCTTTTATTTTTCATTGTTTTAAATTTTTGAGGCGTAATGCGCCACAAGTGGCAATAGTGTGAGACTCTGAAATACGCGAACTCTTTTTTTTAGACGTATACTTCCATTGAACAGACGCAGTTTTCGAGGCTGGCTGAATTATCGGTATGGTGGTATAGTGCTTTGGAAAAACTATATGCCTTTAAGATTGTGTGAGCCCCAAAACAACTAAGCATTGGATAATCAAAATACATCTGGTTACCTGTCGTATCCATAATGCACGAAAAAGGTTGATTGACGTGGATTAATGTGAATTTTCTAACCTGAAACACACCAGACCAATATAAATTTTGATTAGTATCAAATTAAATGATAAAGACTATAATTGAAACATTTAACAACAATGTAGTTTCAACCCTGAAGTAGGTCTAATGAATTAGACCTTTTGTCATTAGACGTAATTTATTAGACCTTGAGACTGTAGACCATAGGCGGCTCGTGAAATGCGAAATATCGATGCTCACTCCATTTAAAACTATAGAAAAGTATCGATTTCTCGGGGGTTCAATTGCACTCCCTGAGGTTCGATACTCTTCCATAGATTTAAATGGAGTAGACATCGATATCTCGCATTTCACGAGCCGCCACTGCTGTAGACCAACTTTTAGCAGAGCAAACGACCTGAAACCGGCACGCTCACATAGAATGAAACATGTTTTCTAATTGTATTCATTTTGGCTATATTTTGATTATTACTGCGAGTTTGGATGAGAGAAACCTGCAAATATTACTGTCATAGGCACTAGTTTTGATTTTTCAGTTGAGGAAGTCCAATTCACAAAACGTTTGATCAAAGATGAGTTTCAGAAACCGTTGCGTTGAGGCTGTTGACTGATGATTTTCCCACATCCGGGGCCCGCGGATTTTGAAAGGCCCTCATAGCCAACTGAAAATCATATGAAGTAATGAGGAGTTTTCAGATGATTCCGTTTCAGTGGCGTCGCGTGCAATTGGCAACAATGTATTTTATTCATTTAATTTCATGTAAAATATCGAATTCAGGGAGTGCACAGTGCACAAGGAATATTCGATATATTTAATGAGTTTAAATGGAGCAGTTGCATTGTTGCCAGATGGCACGCGACGCCACTGTTCCGTTTACTGGTGATCTTCGCGCAGATCTCCACAACGAAGCTCCACTTTGATCGTGTAAAAGCGCGCATGTAAATCAAACTATACACATAGCTAGATAGAACGGTCGTTTTAATACGCCTCAAAGGTTCCTTTTTACACATATTTTAAATAGCGAAGTTAGTACAGTTAATGCGGTCTCTGCAGAAAAAGCGTTCATAAAACTCCAGGTTAGTTCATCCTAAAAAACCGTGGCTTTAATTGTATGCTAATAAACTGGAAAGAGCACATCTAATGTTTTATGGGTCCTTTTTCCGGTAGGTAACCGCCTCAGATATTACCCTAAGGTTAAGAAAGGCTGAATTCTAACGGGGAAACCCCTATATCGGGTCGGGTGGAAGGGGCTGGGGAAGAGAAAGGATGGTTTTGAGGAATGTTGTCCGTGGTGGGCAAATCAAAGAGGTGAGAGGGGCGGGGGAAAAAGTTTTGCCCCCCCCCCTTTGACTTTAAGTTCAGAGGCTCTTTTACGGGCGCGATGGCGCGTATGGTAAGGGCACGAGCGCGGCCGCGGCGTGGTGGCGGGAAAGTTGAAAAACTTAAATAGTCGGAGAACGTCCCGTGACTCGTGTTTCCTCCATCCGATGAACTTTCGCTCCAGGTTTACTCTCGTTATTCTCAGCATCCCTGAAAGTTTAATCAATGGTTATAAAAATGGAAAAAAAAAGGAAAGAAAGGATAGAGTATATAAGGAAACGAAGGATCAGCGATAGTAATATTCGGCGAGCTATTAATGGCTGGTTGATCTTAGAGCACCATGCTTAGACATAAAAAAAAAGGAGAAGAAAAAAAAATACGGAATTTGATAATAAATACTCTCGTCAGATAAACAATTCCCTCGATTTTTTTTTTCCACTTCGCCGGAGGGTAATAAAGGGAACTCTGTCGATAATCCCTGTCTTGTGTAGTTGGTTATACGGAACAGCGAAAAGTTTCCAAGTTAAAACTCTTATACCTCCTCTTCGTCAACTTTTTTTTTCATATTATCCTGGGTACAGTTTCCGCAAGTTTCTGCGCTCAGCTAACAATTAGCACACCTTTTTCCGCGAGGGTTAATTTTGCTGTTGCCGGTGAGACGAGAGAAAGAGAGTGGAAATGAGCTGATAAAAATGATACAATGTACCTTTCTCGTCTTTATGAGTCACCGAACTTAACAGTAAGTGCTACCTAAACCCTTTAGACTACGCGAAAAGGAGGAAAAAGTGTAGAATTTCGAAAGTATTATTCGGTGGGATCAACATTTTTACAGCTCTAATTTTTATCCAATGGAAATTTTTCATTGATGATTGATGATTTTTCTAACCAAACCCTTAAGACTGCGGGTGAAAAGAGGGGAAAAAGTAAAATATTTTGAGAGTATTGTTCATTGTATGATCAAACTTTTTTATGGCTCTAATTTCTATCGATTGGAGAATTTTCATTGATGGTTAAACAAGTGGTTTCCTTTTACTGGGGACACACGTTTCCATGGCCGGAAACGTCAAGATAGAAATTTTTCAAGCTTACCATAAGGAAGGAAACGCGAGTTTTTTTGGGCATGGATCAATAGTCACATTGACACAACGAGATTCCATCCATCCCTCTCTTTTCTTTATTTGAAACACGCGTGTGCTGTATAGACGGAGATGGGCGAGGGGAGGGGATAGAACACATTATTTCTATCCTTTTGATAAATTGAAGGGTAGAGTGGATGAAGGGGTTATGTGACATTTTGGGAAAAAATCGAGTTAGCACAGTGGATGAAAGAGTTATGATGGTATCTATCATAAATTTTCCAATTTGGTTCAAAAAATGTAGGATATGGCCCTACTTTCAAAGCTGTTGCGGTTGATGTTCAGCTAAAATGTCGAAAACGTCCATACTTTGAACTTTAAAGTCGATTTTCTCAAAATCAAAAAAGTGTCACATAACTCCTTTATCCACTCTACCTTTCAAGTGTACTATCTATTGACGACACGGAGATTGTCGCAAATCCTGATTTCTTTGTGAAAAATAATTAGGTATGCTGACCAACTAAAGGCTAAAAGGATCGTGACCCAGTGGTTTTAGAAAAAAGAAACAGGAAGTTTAGAACTAAATAAAACCAACGGAGGCATAAAATGACTTCAAACTATGTATTTAAATCAAACACAATCTGGGAATGATACATAACCAATCATTTTCCGAAATACTTAATACGACACGAAAAAATGACTGCCGCAAATCCAAGATGCCTAGCCGTCGTCGCGGTCGCTGCCATTTGACCAGGGCTGCCGTTTTGCATGTAACCAATCCTTTTTCTATTCACCGATGATTCCACCGGTTGAGAAAAGATTACACAGTTCAGTTCAGCGTATGACTGTAATGCACGAAAATACTCTTGTCTGTAATCATTCCTTAATCGGTGGAAACTCCGCTGATTAATTGAAATATCCGCAAGTTTTTTAAAGGCATCGACGACTCCACCGGTTGAGAAAAGATTATAGATGCGAGTATTTTAGTTTATTATAGTCATGCACTGAACTGAACTGTGTAATCTTTTCTCAGCCGGTGGAATCATCGGTGAATTGGAAAATAGCATTGATTATACGCAAAACGGCAGTCCTGCATTTGACGTGCATCACCAACCATATCATTGTAAAGTGTTGTGTACATACATCACTGAAAAAACAGCTAGCGTACGATGCACCAAAATTTGGTTTAAATTTTCGAAAATTCAAGAAAATCGTAAATTTTATGTTTTACATGGTTTGAGTTCAAGATGTCTTAGTTAATGTACACATTACATGGTTTAAACTTTACCAATACGTCTGGAACTATAACCATGGGAAACGTAAAATTTACAATTTTTTTGGATTATCGAAAATTTAAACCGAGTTGTGATAAAGCTTACGACATCTGTTTTTTCAGAGCTACATTGGAAGCATCGAAACAATTGTAAGAAGCTTGCCTTACATAGCACGCTAAAAAAGAATGATGCCCGGAAACGGAGCAGTACTGAAAAACGGAACCGGAACCGCGGAATCCGCCAAGCATCAATTCATGAAAAAAACAAAATCATGTTTACAGGAGCAATAAAGACTAATTATGCAGACCTGTTCAATGCTTACATGCGGTTTTGCAAGAAAACATCGGCACTGAAAAACGTTCCAGGAACGATAAACACAAACTGTTCATTTCCGTAAAAACAACCCGAGTCTCGAAACACAATTTGCGGCAGCAAAAAGCCATGCAAGTGTTTCGTCGCTTCTCTCTCCGTTCATATGTTATTAGAACATCTCATGGATAGCTGACTTTGAACTTCAATGGGATGGGTCAATGACCTGAACTTCGCTTTAGCTAGGTCATGACCTTTATTTCGAACCGATACATTGCACATTGCACCGACTCAAATTCTGCGACAGCATCTGCGTCCTCTGGATCAGTGGCGGCTCGTGAAATTTGTCAACAGAGTCCTCCTCTCATTTAACCAATGTAAAAGAATCGATTCTCCCGGAGGCTGTCACACGTTGGGACGAATCGTCAAAAAGTGAGACATTCAGCGAAAATGTGAAGGTCACCAGATGCATTAATTTTTGATGAAAATGGGCTTTTTAGGGTCCAATGTACACGAAACAAGCCCCTTTTGCGTTTTTTTAGGTGCATACTATGTATGCGGTTATGCCAAAGTTGGCCGACGTGTTTTTTTCCGAAAAATTAGTAATTTAAAAGTATACTTTTAAAATGTTATAAACAGAAATATTTTCTTTCGGGAGGGAATATTTTGCAATATATAGTCTCATTAGGACCTAAAGTGAATAGTTTTGACATTTTTTTCATTTATTTCAAGTTTTGATGCTTCAAAAAACTACATTTTTGACAATGCTCGAAAAAAACTGAAATTTAAACTTTGGATGGAGTTTTAAAAAAATGTTCAAAAAAGTTCAAAAAACGGTTTACACCATAATATTCTCCATATCCTCAGCTTTCAGATACTTTTTTCAGTTTTACCTCTTATTACCTCTAACGAGAGTTATGCGAAAAAAAAGACTGAGAGGCGTGCGAAAAAACGGCTATCCTCCGACACTCACTAACTGCAGTGAGTATACCGTCACTTGCGGCGACCCTACTTTCGTCCGCCTCACTTCTATTATCTTTAAGCTTGGACCGACGACAATGCGACACGATTGATTGCAAGATTACGCCGTCCAAAGTTTTGTTAAGTATGGTTATTTTCCCAATTTTAACACATAAATAGAAAAGGTAGATGTTTACGCAGATTTTACATTAAATCAACGCGCAAATGCCTCCTGTGCCAATAGTATAACTCGGCTCCGGTTATTCGTATAATAGAAAATTATTGTCTCGTGGTTATTTTTTATAGTTTTTCTGTTATTTCCCCTTGGTTTTTTTTTCTTTTTAAATGTGACACATTTCCCGTAATCCGTGGTGCGGTGGTGATTTCGTGTATTTGGAGTATGGTTAGTTTTTGCATTAGTATTGTGCAGTGCAATATGGAGGTGAATATAATTTAAAAACAAATCGTGACGTTTTGAATAATATTCGGATGGTGCAAGCCACGATGCGATGCCGGAAATCTTTTTGTTAAAGTGTTTTGACCGCCCAAAGTTTAAAATCGAGCCAAAATTGGGGTTTTGCCGGCTTTCGATTGTACTAAAAAATTAGTTTCTCCACCAATAATTCATGTAATTTATTCAAACTTGGGTTTGGGGGTTTTTTTGGGTCGCTGAGTTCATTAATGATATTCGTTTTTCAAAATGTGTAAATCCAAGATGGCCGCCATGGTCATACTTAGTGGCAGCCATCTTGGATTCAGAAATTTTGAAAAACTAATATCATTAATGAATTCAGCGACCCAAAAAACCCCCACCCACCAAATTTCGTGAAAATCTGTCGCAAATAACTGCTCATATACGCGAATGTCTCACTTTGTGACGATTCGTCCCAACGTGTGTCAGCCTCCTCAAGAATCGATTTTTTTGCCCAAGTTTAAATGGAAAAATTGCATGGCTGCCAAACCTCACGAGCCGCCTCTGCTCTGGTTGAGAAACGATCCCCCGACAAAATAGTTATGATATATTGTTGGATGAATTTTTTGAATTGCTATGAAACTCTCGACTCATTTTCACGACTGATGCAGAAACGTAACGAGAAATTCTCTGCCTCACTCTCTTTCCCATTGAAACACATGTGTTAAACAAGGCAAGACAAGGTGATAAAGTCCTGTCTTTCTATCATTTTTCTACGCTGGCATTCAAAAGGAGAGTGAGAGGGATAGAACAAACCCTGACTGCACCAATGGCTAATGCGTTCGAAAATTTTAAACTGCAGCGAATGGGTGTGTTGGGTTCTTTTGCTGCATCAATATAACTCATAGTTTCTAACGTAAAATTCGCCGAAAATAACGATGCGCACATTAAAAACTTTCAAAGTCCACTCACTAACTCAGAAAATACCTTCCATTTCAAACAACCCGCGCTACACTAGACACTATATCACCGACTTATAACTACATAGATGGAACCATCTCGTTTATGTAAATATCAACAGACCTTACAAACATTGGAATGTTCCGTTTAGATGCGTACATTTCTTATATTATTTTGTAATATTTGATAAACCGAAAAGACCATGACAGTAAATCCAGCTTATATTTCACATATTAAAAAAGAAAGTCCATCATTTTGTAGTTACGATGTTGTTTACTTATGCACGGTGGTTCCGTCTATGTTGTAGTATACCGGTGCAAATAGTGTCTAGTGTAGCGCGGGCTGTTTGAAATTGAAGTGATTTCCTGAGTTAATGAGTTGATTTTGAACGTTTTTAATGTGCGCATCGTTATTTTCGCCAAACTTTCCATAAGAATCAAGGTTCTATATTGTTGCAGCAAAAGTATGCAACAGACCCATTATGAAAACAAAGCAGTTTCATCCCAGTGAACGGTGCTCAGTGGAAATGTCCTATTTTAAATCCAATGTACAAAATGTTCAACAAGAAATGCAATTTGCAACAATGTCCGCTCTAAAATGTTCTATGCACAATTGGTCGAAGGTAAATAATATCCATAATAAAGAATTTCCAATAGTAGATTTTGTTCATGAAACTAAACACCTCAGGGTGCTACACGTCTCGAAGGAGGCGGCTAAAATTAGAAATGATCAAGACTTTCAAAAGTAGGAATGAACATAAGTTTTCACAAAGCTGCACGAATCTGGCTCTTTACACTTGACTTGCCATTATGTTCAAAACAGCTGAGAATGCAATGACTTCGTATTTCATGCTTTATTCATAACTTGAGGTAAAATTTATAACTTATAGACTTTTTTTGCGTACTTATTTAGTCTACGATTGGGCATTATTTTAAGGGGCATTAATGTATGATGGACAAATCCTTCATTATTGGAAATTCATTTACTATGGACAAATTGTGAATTCGACATTTTATTGTTGACATTGTTGTAATGGACATTCTTATTGAACATTTTGTACATTGGACATTTTAAATAGGACATTTCCACCTATCACCCAGTAAACACGTGATATTCTAAAAAACATTTTAAAACTATTGTCATTAATCGGTCTTAAGTATTTTTAAAAAAAAATTAAAAATATTATCTCAATAATGTTTTGTGAATGATGTTTTCTTATGCCTTGAAAATATTTTCTTAAAAGTATTTTAAAAGTTTTAAAAATACTATACTGTGAAAATATTTTTAGGAAATATTTTCTTGTAAATGTTTTAAAATAAATTTTAACTGACGAAAAAAAAACATCATTAATCAAGTTCTTTAAGGAAATGAAATGAAAAAAAAGGTGCGCTACAGACCATTGGACGGTCTCTCGCAAAAAAAAGCAACTGCATTGGTTTCTCATATATTTGAAGTGTAATTTCGATGAATGATCCATTTAGCCGTGACTCTGATTTCTTGGAAAGAGGATACTGTGTGTTTCATGAGATTTCCTCCCGGACCGAAGTTCTCGGCGAGCTGCGCTCCAGGCAAGACGTCAGAGTGGAAAAAGCTATTTTGCAAAGTAATTAGGAAACGTGCAAGCAGACGAAAAATCTTGCGAAGAACTTACAACAAAGATCCAGTACAACTTCGAAACTTTAAGGAGCAGAGCTTTTTCAAGGAAAGTATTCTAACATCGCAAGCCCTAAAAAAATGAAATTTTTCTCGAGCTTGGAGATAAAGAGAAAAATGTCGTATTTTTAGGGAACGACTCGAGGGATCTTAGGATCATATACCAGGAGACCAACGATATTCAACCATAGAGGGGCTCTCTGGAACGCACTTTGAATAAAGTGTTTCCATCGATGTAGTGATTTGAAACGGTTTCGTTTCAGCGTGAAAATCGATGACGTTGTCAGAGTGTAGGACATCCGGAAACCGGAAAAAATCCATTTGCGAGCCATTGCGATTTGCGAAGACGAGTCTCCGCACATTTCTTCAGAAAATAAGTGAAAGAAAAAAAAGAGGCTGCATTCCTATCGTTTCG
The DNA here is from genome assembly GCA_011764245.1 of Trialeurodes vaporariorum. Classification (NCBI taxonomy): domain Eukaryota; kingdom Metazoa; phylum Arthropoda; class Insecta; order Hemiptera; family Aleyrodidae; genus Trialeurodes; species Trialeurodes vaporariorum. Next base: position 47,221,349 of record VMOF01000369.1, read on the forward strand.
TGAAAATCATAAGTGGCGGTAGCCGCCCAGATTTGGACAAGACGAGACGAGATAGCAAGAAACGATCAATCCCATGGGTTTGAATGGCGTCACGTGACAGATTTGAAATCATTGAAGCACTGCGTCGATGAGCTCTGAGTCATTCATTTCAAATTCATGACTCGGAGCTTGTCTTCGCAGTGCTTCAATGACTTCAAATCTGTCACGTGACTTCATTCAAACCAATGGGATTGATTGTTTCTTGCGATACCGTCTCGTCTCGTCAAAATGAGCAGAATCAGCCTGCAAGTCAGAAAATGCAACCTGGAAGGCACCGTGAACATTGCTGCAGTCGGAAACCACGGGCCGGACCTTTGTCATGACGTCATCGAGTTTCGTGCCACTATTGGTTTTTTCGAATTCATTTTGCGAGCCTCAACTAAAAGTTACCTTTTCTCTGTTACAGAGAAAATTTAATGACTTTTTGTTTTTTCCGTCGGTTTTCTCGTAATATTTTACTTCAGAATCAGGTAATTCTGGCTTTATAGCAAAAAACAGTGCGCAACAGACCCATTTTAGTTTCATCCATGAGCGGATACACGAATTAGTCTTTCTTCTTGTTCTGTACGTCCATTTGAACACGTGTGCTAGAAAAGGATAGCAAAGGGGGCCATCACGTGACTTCGACCCCTATCTCCGTCTTTTTCAAACACACGCGTCCAAATGTAAGGAGAGAGAGAGAAATACGAATTCCTATATTCGCCTATGGTAACATCAAGAGGAAAAAATAATGCCTCGAGCTCACACACATAAACTGACAGAATTCAAAGAAAACAACGGAGTTATTAGAGACGCGTCGGGCGGAAGGAAGGGGGGGGAGAAGGGAATTGGGGATGGGGGGGGAGGAAGTCGAGCGAAACTGCGGAGACAAAGGACGAAGTGTTGGGGGGGGGGGGGGGGTTTGATGGGGGGGCGTACAGGGCTTGGAGAATGAGACATAATAAACCGCGCGATTGAGAACAATATTTAACAGGAAACTAGCTAACGATGAGATAATACGGGAAAACGAAACAAAATAGAGAGAAACGCGTGCGACGAGACGCAGAAATCGGTGTTGCCAAATCTAAGCATTTTGAGCATCATAACTTTCATTTAAACCGATGGAAAATGTACGAATTTCAATAGGAGATGTGTCAACACTCAAAACTCAACGTTGCCCATACATATTTCACAAATCAATGAAAGTGGCTAGCGCACAACGGATTAAATCATCACTCTATGTTGAAAGGGCTTGGATCCATTTCAACAAGAACCTATGTGCTATGTTAGAAAGCATTCAAACCAGAGCTCATGTTACACTGATCTCGGATCGTTTTAGGAGGAAATCGATTCAACTAATCAGTATTTTATGAAGAGGAACAATTGATTATTAATTTATTTTTCTAAAAGAAAACAATCCCAATTTATCAAGAGCCATGAAATACTATAGCTATCATTCATTCCAAAGCTCATAATAAGATGGGGTTAGGCCGTTATAGCAGCAATCGATTCAATTTGAATTAATCACACGGAGAAAAACAAATATTGGCGCTCACAAAACTTTAGTATAAAAATGACCCAGCAAAAGACTTCAGTTTGAGTCAACCAAATCTACGGTTCACCTGGCAAAATCTCTTTAGTTGAGCGGACGAAGACTTTGGTTAGCTCCACTAAAATATTTGTTTAATGCTGGGTCCACTTTTCTACCAAGGGTTTTCTCAGCACTATTGCCAAAGCATTTTCCCCGCTTTTTCTGCGCAGTAACTTAGTGAGGGAAGATTATTGGATTGTTTTATGTTGAAAGGGCATGTAAGTTATTCTTTTTAACAAAGGTCATATAATACCTCAGAAAGCATTCAAATGGCGTTGAACATTGATTTATCAGATTTATCTACAGAAAACCTTGCAAGCGCTCCGTGCCCATAATCCGAATCTGGCAAAAGCAATAAGCAACTAGCAAATTCACCCCTTCCATTTTAAAGTACCTTATTTTCTTCAATTTTCAATTTTAAAAAAACAAAACGGAAACAAAAACAAAAGCGAAAACGAAAACGAAACGAAAGCGAATCCGGCAAAAAGTAAATAGCTCGGTTTGGTCCTAAAAACGTCCAGGACGTTTTTAGGACCAAATTGGGCGATTCATTTTTTGCCGGGGAGCAAAAACAAAATTAAAATTAAAAACAAAAACAAAACAAGAACAAGAACAGAAACAAAAACAAAAACAGAAACGAAAACAAAAACAAGAACAAGAACAGAAACGAAAAGAAAAATAAACAAATGGTTATCAGTTTCATTTGGTGGTTTGCAGGTGGCCAAAGCGGGCGGCAAAAAAAGTTCGTGAACCGCTGAACTAACAGATTTTGGTCCCCTAATTTAACCATGTCCACCCATTGCGCGGTGATTGATAGCGCACAAACACATCGGAAGGGCGCGGATAAAATCCTCCCTTTACTGCCACAAGAGGTGGCGCGGCGGCGCACAGTGTGTCCTATGCGGCAAAAACCCCTATTTATCCAAATCCATCGAAACTCTTCAAAATTAAGGTAATTCTACTCCTTAGGGTATAGACTAATAGGTTTGGACGGTTATTTCGACTTTTTTTCATTTTTATTTGGAGATATGAGGCTTGGAATTGAAGTTTTATTCATAAAACCGAAATTTGCTGTATTTTTTGGAAATTTTAAATCGGTACTTTTAGACTGTTTAATCGTTATTTTTGAAATAGGAGGCACTTTTCTGGACAACATAAGACCTATTTAATAAACCTTCATGGTTAGTTTGAAAAAAAAAAATTATCATGCATTGGCAAGACTTATATTGCCAACTCCTCGAATTAGAAGGAACTTTTGCAAAGTTATAGACTTTCAAAAGCTAGCTCCGGTGAGCTCCGGTTTCTCGTTGGCATTTTTGGCATGCTGAATATGTGGACAAACTACCCTGAAAAATTTGTAACCGGATTTCATTGGGTTTGGAAGATATGAGCCGTTGAACATAGCGAAGCGGGGTCGTGCGCGGGGCTGCAGAAAATTCAATGAAACTATATATCTGGCTTTTTGTTTCATATCTCAGTTAAAAATCACTTAAAGGAATAAAACTTTCAATGAGAAGAAAGGAAATTTTATGGTCTTCAATTTTGGTCTCTAGCAATTTTTACGTAGAAGCCACGGGAAGGGAGAAAAATGAGGGAGAACGGCACAAGGTTTAGTAGGCTCGAAAGTTCCGGCGGACGACAGCACAGCAGCGTTGCCGAGACAAGTTCCAACCTGTCGCGTTGCGCTGGCTCCCTTGCTCACTCCACTGCACTGTCGCACTGAGTTACTTCGCTGCGATCCTTCGACTTGACAACACCGAAATCGCACACAACCATTTATGTCCTCTCTCCACATAGCTCATCATTATATTGCTACAACACCCACTTGATAGGTAATCACTTTCATAGTTGTCTGATAACAGTTTTTGGAACAAACTGCACCAATATAAACTGTCACCGAAAATTCTAAGTAAACAATTTTTAATCTCCCAAAAAGCACTGATGGCTTGGTTTTGGGGTGCTGAAAATATTTTCTTTTAATTCCTTGGGGTAGATTTATAACGTGAACGTTTGGTCCACTTTTTACTATCTCCAGCTGCTATCTTAAAAAAAATTGAGGCTGAGTGGTTTGGTTTGAATTACCCTGTATAGTAGCAAAGCCAAACAAAAAAACAATTGAAAACAAAGAAAACCAACAAAATCAACATCACAACCTCCACTACCACTCCCATCACCATCAAGAGCAACAATGATAAAGATAAAGACAACGACGAAAACATTAGCAAATCAGCTATGCGAAATATCCTCACCAAAATGGGACAAAAGCCGAGAAATTGGAGATTGTACAAATCTCTCCCCCCCCCTCCCCCACGGGTTTTAAAGAAATCTTGTTGAGAGGCTCACTGCATGTTTTTTGGTGAACCAATAAACCTTTACCGCCGTTTTTACGTATTTGATTTCAAATTCAACGAGGTTCTTGCATCGTATGAGGTTTTTGCCGCATCTTCCATTAAGAGGTCACACTGTGCGGCGGCGGCGGCAAAAAAGAAAAACAAAAACAAAAAAAAAAAAATCCCGCGCTAGAGATTAAAAAATAATAATAACATAAATTTCAGCGGATTATATCTTCGTCGGAGACAAGAGGGGACGCTCGGCTTTTCGGCAGTCCCATCGTTTTCGAAAACAATCATGGTCCGCTTTATTTCAGGCTAAAATAATGATCAACGCCAAAGTCCGTTATCTAATCGAAGAATCGAAATTCCAAACGCTGTCTCTAAATAAAGACAACAAAATGGATTTATTGATTTATACTACGGCCGTGTATTATAACATTTATGGTTTCGCATCAACAGCTTCCTTTCCAAAAAAGCATTATAATTTCAGTAGAGGGGGCTTGGAGCCCGCGAGTCTACATGTATGCATATATTGAGACTCGATTTTAAATTATATTCAGCGTGTGTTGAAATCGACAAATATTTTTCGAATACATAACAGTAATTGTTATTTCCGAAGCTGTGATATACATCCATGATCGACGATTCAACGAAAGGACTACCGCTGGACGTTTCGGATTTACCAAATGTTTTGTTCAGAGCCTAGCGCGATTCGTAGAAATACCAACCATGCAGTTGCGTCTTTTGAGCCCCCCCCGCCCCTGTGTTTTGGCACATCCCAAAATGTGCGCTCACACAGAAAATTCGAGAAGCAAAAAAAAAAAATATATAAAAAAAAAGAAAACGGTTGTCTAATTGAGTGAGTCTAAGATGAGGAAAGTTCGTAATTTAATGAAAAAATTTGAAAAAAAAAATGTGTTTTTCCCTAAAATGTTCCCAAATTGACGGTGAAAAAGGACATTACTGTCACCAAAGACCTCGAAAGTCAGAGCTTCAGGGATCAAATGCATTAGAAGCAAAAAAAAAAAAAAAAAAAAAAAAAAATCATCAGATTTTTGCCGCCATCATCCCTCCAGAGTAGCTCAAAATGTTAAAATGTCCAAAGAGGTTGATCCAGCTCCCGTAAGGACAGTTAGACAGAAACACTTGACTGTAAACCTGAAACACCTTGTCCATCAAATTTTAATTAAGGTCGTGCATTCATTCTTAACGCGCGCGGGCGGGCGGGTTGAAGGCTGCTTAATTGTTTTTTGTGAAAAAGTTTTTTTGGAGAATCCTCAGTACGCCACTGATAACGTATACGTATGGCCCCTGTAGTAAATCGTGGCATGATGATACTCATGCTCTTTTGCCAGTCCTTGTAAGTTTCTTTCTTTTCTTTTCTTCCCTTATTTTTCGTTTTTTTCGTTTTTTCCCCCGCAAGCAAACGTAAAATGACGCAGGAATTTTAATATAAATACATTATTCTTTGAAAGAATCTCTCGTAGCAAAAGAATTAAACATATTGTAATTTTCATTGTTTTCTATCTCCGCTCCCTCTCTTTTGTAAGAAGGCTTCTTTCCCTGCTTTATTCTACGGGAGCTTCTGATCCCGCGAGCTGTGAGCGCATCGCAGCGATGATGCTTTTCATGTAATCTGTACCCGGCGCGGCGAGTTGTTCTCAATTTGTTCACGGCGGAGTTGAATGTCCCACGAAATATGCGATTTATACCTGAGCAGCAAAGTTGTCGGATTTTACTGTCTTAAGAGCAGACTGAGGTTAAAAGGTTCGATGTATTTAAGTCTGAAAATATGCAAAACTTGTTGTTTTGAAACAAGCTTTAATTTTACGTGGATAATATCAGTATACTAAAACTCGTGCATGCGAGACATGAAACGCATCATAATGGAGCTGTTGCACACTTTTGCTACAGGCAATTTTAAGGGTCAATTCAGATGTAAAAACCTCCAAAAATAACCATGGTATCTTTAATAATTAACTCCTTTTATGGGCCAAGCTCAAGTATACTCGTTTTTCTCCTCTAATCTATTTTACATTGTTTCAGTCTTTCATGAAAATGCTTACAAACCGAGATTTCTTCGCGCGCCTTCAATGTATTGTTTAGGCAATTCCAGCTCCCTCCAGTACGAATAGTTAACTACCTTCCCTGCGTTAACAGAAGAGTGGCGTTCTTTTGAACTAACCTGGTCCTTAGAGGATTAACAAGCTTGAGTACACAACACTGCGTGTTATAAATGCGTGCTCAACCTTTCAACTTCGGTTTAAACTTTAATTGATGAGTTAAATTCCAAGATATCCAAATTTTAAAGAATTCAACAAAAATTGCAGTAAAACAATGATTGTTCTGGGGACTATCTCGCCACGCACTTATGATTCCTGGAGGCAGACACAGACTGTGAGATTTAAATGCCTACAAACCGTGGACTGTTAACTGTAATAACTTTTGATCAATTTCCAGAAAAAGTTATTTTACTATTTAATTCAATGGACAGGGGTCAAAGGTATAACGCACACCCCTTCTAACTTTTTCCTTCGTTGATATTTCGAAAATCGGCTTTCACAATTCTTACCCAAGTCTAAGAGCTTTTATGGAGGCCCCCATAATTTTAGGGGTTGGGGGAGGGGGTCAGGGGGGGTAAAACGAGTGTTTAACACTAAGTCCTTTTTTATTTTATTTTATAGTAAAAACAAAGGCGTTAAATTTCAAGAGTATTGATCTCATTCAAAGTTTCATATCTTTTCTTGTGTTTGACGTATCAAAATTCAAAGCTCGATATCAACCCATTTTTAAAAATTCACAGCTCCACTTATAATCGACATTTTTTTTTTTTAAATTTGGTGTTAATAGTTCTACCAAACAAGCTTGGTGGAGTAAAGTATTCTTGTTCTCAAAAACGCGTTGAAAATCAATTTTAGACCCCTTGAAATTGTTTCGATTTTTCAGAGAATTTGAATAGCTGATTTGAAAAGAAGAAAATAAATAATAATAATAAAAAAAAAATCAAATCAAAACGTAGAAAATGGTCCAATAATCGTCTCTACAGTCACCGAATGGCAAACACCAGCTTTTCTTCCAGGTCTGCTGTTTGGACGAAATCCTCATTTCGCCAAAATGCTAATTCCTTAGAGAGGGCAAACTCATTTAAAAGCCATCCTATCCCCGAGAACAATGTAAATGGATCTACTTTGGATGGGGACTGGGACGCTAAGAGCTAAAGGTTTAACCCTTTAACTACAAGGCTCCGGTTACATGAAAAAAAAGGGAAGCTAAAACTCGCTCTTTTGTTGATAGTTAAACAATCGTACTCCGCTGTGTTCCTTTTGACTATATCGGTAATTGAAGGCACTAGATGAGACATAAATTTATGCATTGTAGCAATTCGGGTCCGGATAGCTTTTTCTGTCATAATAAAATATTGAGTTACGAGAACGAATAACTCGAATGTGGTATTCAAAGGCTTAAGTGCAAAGATTTGTATTGACAGGAATTGCTACGAGACGTGGCTACCGTGTTGAGAACTCAGACGGTTTCAAAAAAGAAAACATTTTAATTTTGTTTTCCTCGGCATGTGCGAAACTTCTATGTGCTGAAGGGGTGGCAGGGTTGAAGGGAGGGAGGATAAAGTAAGAGAAGAGAGCGAACAAGAGGGAGCAGGGGGGTTAGTTTTTTCTCCCTTTTCCAAAGGGAACGTGACCCGAGTTGGAGAAGTCGTGAACACTTAAAAAAACTGAGGGCGAAGGAGGATGAGGGGGAGGGGGGAAGGGGAGGGTGGGAGGGGGAGGGATGATAGAAAAAGGGTTGTTATTTACTGTGACAAGTGGATTTAGTTTTCACTTGATAGTGCTCACCCCTTCTCGCTTCCTCTTGTTTTCATTCCCCTGTTTCGAAGCAAATTGATTTCATGCATATGCAGATAAAGTTCGATAAGTACCCCATAACTTACCAAAGGACGGAATTTATTACTTTATTGTTTATCGACAGCCCCTCTGGTCCTCTCTCCTTGCAAATTTTTCTTATTGGGACTGCAATTTTGACAATCAAAGCCATGTCTTGAAGTGCCTCTCTATTAATTGTAAGTTACGGAGACTCTTAATACACACTAAGATGACCTTAATGACCTGGGGGGTGATCACGGAGGATCGGATCGTTTCATTATCGTTATCGTTATCTTTATCGTTTGAATTAAATCAAATGGGCTTGCTTCTGCGCAACTCGATCGCGCAGGTGATCCCCTCCTCACCTTTTCCTACTTCAAACGATCGAGTAGACGACAGCCTCCAACTCATCGCTTCCTTTCGTCCGTTTCAATCGTTGTGAGAGACTCAAAACGATTCGATGAGTTGAGCCACCCATAAGGTTACATGTAAACGATAACGATACCAAAACGATCCGATCCTCCGTGATCACCCCCCCCCCCTGATGCATGTACTAAGGGCTCCCAAAAGAATCTTCCACACGGCGAGAGAGGAAATTTGCTAACCCCCACTCTACTGCTAGAGCAGTGATTCAGTCGGAGTGCCACGGATCAGTGGCGGCATTGTGACAATTTGGCCACAAACTTCATCCCTCCATTTGAAACTATGTATAACTATCGATTGCAGGTGAAGCGCTGCTTCACTATCGAATCGATTATTTTTTTTCGTGGAATCAAATGGAGGGAAAAAATCGTTGTCAAATTGCATGAGCCGCCACTGCTACGGATGTTGTCATCTTGATAAAAGCCGAGGGCCGATTCGCATATCACCTCTGCCGTCGTTCTTTCATTGGAGGGGGTCAACGTACATATACGAGGTGTGATCAAAAAGAAACCGAACTTTTTCCACTGTGTGCAGAGAAATGGTCCAATCAACGTTTTCTTGGTTTTATCTGATAGCTAATAATCTGACAAACACGCTGGTTTTCACGGATTTGAATTATCTTTATTTGTTAGGCCGCAATATTGCTTTGAATACAGGGTGTTTCTGTACAATCTGCGATGAGCGTTATCATGCTGGAGAAACCACGAATATTCGACCCACAGTTCTGGCCTTTTTCGGCGCACATTTTCTCGAAGTCTACGCCAAACATCATTGTAATAATGGCGATTCAAAGGCTGATTTGGGGGGGGGGGGTAAAAACTCGTGCGAGTTGCAGCAAAGTGGGTTCCCCGGTTACTGACTCAAGATCAAAAAGCTAACAAAGTTTTAATCAGTCAAGAGCTTTTGGAGCGCTCAAATACCGATGCAAGTTTTTTAAATAAAATTGTTACAGGCGACGAATCATGGGTTTATGGGTATGATGCAGAGACAAAAGCTAAGTCGTCGCAGCGGGTTGAAAGGTCGGCCCCTAGGCCAAAAAAAATTCGCCAATCCAGAACAAAAACGAAGGTTCTGTTGACAGTTTGTTTTGATGCGCGAGGTGTCATCCATCACGAGTTTTTAACCTCCAATCAGACTGTGAATCGCCATTATTACAATGATGTTTTGCGTAGACTTCGAGAAAATATGCGCCGAAAAAGGCCAGAACTGTGGGCCGAAAATTCGTGGTTTCTCCAGCATGATAACGCTCATCGCAGATTGTACAGAAACACCCTGTATTCAAAGCAATATTGCGGCCTAACAAATAAAGATAATTCAAATCCGTGAAAACCAGCGTGTTTGTCAGATTATTAGCTATCAGATAAGACCAAGAAAACGTTGATTGGACCATTTCTCTGCACACAGTGGAAAAAGTTCGGTTTCTTTTTGATCACACCTCGTATGTATTTCTCCTCTCACCGTGATGTGGAAGGTTCTTTTAGGAGTCTTATTGTTAGTACTGGTAGGAATAAATGATGCCTGCTGCAGTGGCGTCGCGTGCCATCTGGCAACAATGCAACTGCTCCATTTAAACTCATTAAATTTATCGAATTTTCCTTGCGCACTGTGCACCCCCTGAATTCGATATTTTACATGAATTTAAATGGATAGAATACATTGTTGCCAAATTGCACGCGATGCCACTGGCCTGCGGACTGATCGTGATCGTTTAATTTTTCGTTAAATTGAACGCTAAGACAGGACAGGGGTGACGCCATGCCCGCTACGGTCGAGTATCAGTGGCGAAGCATAGTGTCTGCCAACGTAGCACTTTCTCCATTTGAACGCACATGAAAGGTCAAATTTGATGGTCATTGCCAATTCATTGTAAATTGATCATTTTCATTTTCATGGGTTTAAATGGACCAACTACAATGTTGCCAGATAGCACGCTTCGCCACTATCAAGCATTGTACCAACTAATAACTGTTGCTATAGCAGTTACCATTGGCAGATCCAGCAATCCGGCAGCAATGTATTCTTCCCATTTGATTCCATGATAAATAATCGATTTGTAACGGGGCTATAGCCCCTTAAAGAACTAAACAATTATGAGTTGTTTATTTTAGAGACATTTGTAGACAACTTGTAAAGTTCTCTGTTCTTTGTGTCCTGATAATGACAAATTGATTAATTTAGTACATAGAGGTTGCTATAGAGAGGTTATTTTAAAAAAGTATAAAGAAGCAAGCGGGAAAGCTGCTTGACGAACACTGAAAAAACAATGCTAACTTTAAATGATAATTCTTAAAAGAATGAACAAGACAAAACATTTTTAGTTTTACCATTTAAAATAGTTAAATCAACCCCGTGCTGGTTTAATTTAACTTATTTTAAATGGTAAAACCAAGGACGTTTTGTCTTGACCATTCTTTTAAGAATTAAATACTACTTTTTTTTCAGTGAAGGATATAGGTCACTTACTTACAGAGCTGCCGATTTCGCCGATACCGCTCAATCAATGTAAAATTAAAGGCCGAAAGTAATTTAAATTTAAAAAAACGGAAAGTCAGTTACTGTATAATCATCTGAAGAATGTCTCTGTAAAATATCTCAACAATAACTTCAAAAATAAGGCTGAAAGGACCAAAAAATGAAACATCGCATTTCGATACAAGAATTTATTGGGATATTCATTTTTTTGGTACTTTCAGCGTGATTTTTGAAGTTATTGACGAGATATTTTGCAGAGACGTTCTTCAGATGATTATCTAGTGGCTGCATGACCTTCCGTTTTCTTAAATTTAAATTATGTACATACGGTCTGTAATTTGACATTAATCAAACGGTAGCGCTCTGGTGACAGAAATAGGCACTAAACGCTGAAAAATCACCTTAACTCTCTAAATACAGGGCTCTATTCGATCCCAGCCCTGACTCGGCAACAAAGCTCTTCTCCTTCAAATTACAGAATGACCGTTTTCTAATTCTACATCTCTTGCTCCCGTTCTCTTAGCACAATCTCTTTCAACCCCCCCTTTCCTCTTCTTCAACCCTTTTCACCCCTTTTCTGCAACCCTTTTCCGATGTCGATTTAAAACTCACTTTAAATCTCATTACTCTTGTCCCTATCTAAACTTCTCTTGTTCCAACGATTTCTAGCCAAGTAAAGTACAGTGTTGTGTTCTGTTGTGTTGTTTGCTTTCATCCGTTTTTATGAGTTAAATAAACTTGTTGAGTAAACTCTCAGTCGAGTTTTGCCTTTATATACGCGTGTCCGTCTCTAACTTGTTTCATTCTTCGTTGAGACCAACCTAGAATAATTCCCTAAACTACCGAAACTACAGGGCGAGTCATAAATAGCAGAGCTGCCGATTTTTTTTTTTTTTTTTTATGCGGATTTATTTGGCTTTATTCTCCTGTATATTGGAGAATCTACAGCCACCCATAGACATATTGGAAGAAACAAGGTATTTATGACATCCAAAGATTATGGTTTTGGTCCGCCTACACTTCTGAACCGAGCTCTAACCTTCACTCTCCACAGTCTACAATCTACATACAGGAATTCTTTTGATGCTCTCCTCCGCCACCAGTTTGAATCGACAACATTAGAAACAAATGTCAAAAAAAAAAACAAAACAAAAAAAAACAAAAAAAAAAACAAAAACAATCCCGAAACGGATCAAATCAGAAAATAAAGAGGAAACGCATCCACATCTTCATTCAGGAACAAGCGCCGGGGCTACTTGATGGAGTCCTCCGAGAGGTGGGAGGACCAACCCCGATCCTTCGTGTCGATCGGTCTCAAGGCACCAAATACACGAGGCGAGAGAGAGAAGGTAACTGCAACAGATGACAGTGGCGCTACAATGAATCCTTTATATCTCTCTCCCACCTCCGTTACAAACTCGCAAGTTAGACAAGGATAAAAGAAAGGATCAAATCTCTTTCTTTCGTCCTTTTCCATTTTTTAAAGTCAGGGGGGGAATGAGAGGGATAGAAGATATCCTGGGCCATACACCACTGACGGATGATACTCGATATAACCCGCCGTTTTCCTTTAAACGAATTTTGTACTTTTGAGGAGGGGGAGTTGAAAAGAGAGAGAAAGAGAGAGAGAGAGAGAGAGAGAGAGAGAGAGAGAGAGAGAGAGAGAGAGAGAGAAAGAGGAAGAATTGAGGAGTTGAGATGGTTTCACGTTAGATGAAACGAGAACTCGGGGAACGATTTGAACCGACAGAGGAACGGAGGAACGTAAGATCGGATGGAGGAACACAAGAGAACAATCGATTTGATTATACCTATATTCACCCTCACACCCGCCCGGCAAGGCAGGCAGCGCCTACAAAGCTTTCGTTCAAATCGTTTATAACAAAATAAGGTAAACACTAGAGAGCAGCGGTCAGCACTTCTGACCAAAAGTTCCCGGGTCTGGTCCAAGCTTTAAAACTTGATGTGCTTTCACATACGGAGCCAATGTTGCCAAGGAAAAACTCTGAGCCGAATTTCCCATGAAATGGGTCTCTTATGCCACCTTTGCTTCAGCGTCTTAGATTATTTTGGCTTTCGTTGGTTTCAAGGAAACTCACGAAAAATATGTTAATTATCTACTTTGAGAGAATTCGTTTTTTAATCCAAGGTGTATTTCGTTTGTGTTAAAGAAAAAGCACAGTGGAATATTGACTGAGAAAGAAATCCTTTAACCCAAGGAAAATGTCTGCTGTATCACAAAAGATTTATTGTTGTGACAGTGATTCTCCTTCATGCACGGAGGAAAATCCGTCAATTCTTTCAACCAAACCAGTATGGTAAGTGACAGTCTCAAATATGCAATGTATCTTCTAGGAGTCTCTACCAAGTTGATTATAAAATAAACAAGTTGGAAAAACAAAGGAACAAGATGGATTTAGTTCCTTTCCTTAGGTCTTAGTCGCGCCGCAAGTCTGAAACATTTAGGTGCGCGTTACTCAAACGGTTGATTCGCTCTGTTGAACGGGGCTGATCGAATCTACTAGACTAAGACGGTTGATATCGTGAAAGAGGTTGCAGAATTCAACCGGTCAGATCATGGGCGCTGCTATCTATTCTCATGACATGATCATGCATGATCAAGTTTACCATCTTTTGCAGAAATCAGTCATCATGATGGTAAATCTTATCAACTATTTTCTTCCGCATGATAACATCTATATTCCATTTCATCAAGAAAACGGCGCTAAATTTAATGATCAGACGAAAGTAGACGATCCATCTCGCTCACGGTGGTCAGGTGTTCGACCGACGAACTCGGAACCTCACCACAAGAATTCAAGTAAAGCAGATTACGCAATTAAAATCGCAATTATAAGACAGTATATTCGCGAATTTTGTGAAACTTAAGGCGATTTCCGGAATGAGTCTCATGCACAAGATGGTGAACGCTCTTTCGAGGAAATCCTAATCACACCGTAGTGCTGATTTCATGAATGGAGCGAGCCTTTTGTTTCACGGGCACTTATCCCGAATACCGACCGTCTCTATTATTCATCGATGCCGGGACAAGGATTAATCCTGTTTTCGGTCGACGAACCCGTTTACAACTAATTGCTCATTGTCTGACAAAATAGCACGATCGATGGATTATTCAGCTCAAGACGTATCTTGGTTTAAAATTATACATTTTTCATTAAAAGCAATCAAAATTAGAAAATCTGTGATCGAAAAAGAAATTTTATTGAACTCTCAATGGGTCTGTTGCAACCTTTTGCTACAGCGCTATAGAATGTTCAATCTCATGTAAAATTGCGCGAAAAGTCCATTGGTGGCATCAGAAAGTAATAAAATGTAGTATAAAACTCACGAGAGACTTTTAAATTTGAAATCCAAGATGGCGGAAAAATATTGAGCAACCTGTATGCATGCACCACGAACATCCAAGGATAGCCAACCTCACAATATCGATCACACCCAATCACAACGTAAATAAACACATAACCGCTGAAGCTGTGAGGTTGTCAACGTTGGCAATTCTTGGATGTTAAAGGTGCATGCATACAGATTGCTCGATATTTTACTGCCATCTTGGATTTCATTAAACGTCTCTTGTTTTTTATTATCGCATTTCATGACTTTCTGATGCCACCAATGGACTTTACGGGCGATTTTACATACGATGAAACACTCTTTATTGTTGTATCAAAAGTTTGTAACAGACCCATTATAGATTTAGCTGGACCAATAAATTATTGAGTTGAGTTGCAAGTTGAAAGGTTAGAAAAAAAAATTTCGTAGAAATTGGGATTTTCGTTGAAAAAGTACTTTTTTAGCCCCGCCCTTAGGACCTTTCCCCACCCAGATGGATTTCTAGATCTACCATTGGTAGAGCTCGTTTCTAAAGTGTAGGGCATACCTCGATCATAATCTTTGGGGAATTTTTAATTTCCATTCCTTCAAATCAGAACAAAACTGATATGTTAGCCGGCCTCGGTGGCTTGGTGGTCAGGACACCTGACTGTCAATCCATAGGCCCCGGGGGTCGGACCCCGGTAGAGCCATCAGATTTCTCACTGGTCTTGTAGCTCAGACTCCTTTAAAGTGGGTCAACGACAAAGATTACAGCGGACATCTTGTTGCTTAGAGCATGGATGTTTAAACTCTCCGGTGTCCTCTGACAATAAGTTAAAAAATTACTCATAGGTGGCTGGAGTTCCTAATTGAATGTGTACTATGACCTTCGATAGAAAGTCCTCACATCGATGCGGTCCTTGATGTTGCTGTCTATTATTTTTCAAAGAATTTTAGATGTTTTAAGGCATACGGTCAAGTCGCAATGCTGTTAGACTCTGAAGTACCTGAAAACTGCAAAAAATTTTAAAATTGGTCAAGGAATGGAGGAATGAAAATTTCTCCAAGGATACTTTCTTTTGAAAGTCATATGTACGTAAGCCAAATAAACCTCGGGGGGGGGGGGGGGACTTTCCTCCGACTATAAACTTTAGATTCTAAAGCGTTCCTCGACGAAAAACCAACGCTCTGATTTATTTTCACTTTGTAGCATGAGAAATAATGTTTAACAATTCCAAAGATTGTAGGTCTAAGTGCACCTGCACTTTTAAAATAGACCTCTAGCTATACTTTACATCAGGGGCATGACCAAGGTTGCCCTCACTGAAAAAAATGTGTGGTCGAATCAACCTCTTACGAGGTTGAATCAACAAATTTGCTTGGTTAAAAAAATGGACCCCAAAGTTAGGTGTTGTTTTAACCAAGCATTTTTTGGTTAAAATCACTGGGTTTCTTGGTCACAACAACAAATTCTTTGTTCAAAAGAGCCAAGTTTTTTTTTTTAAGCTGACTGCTTTTTTTATTAAAACAACCAAGTTTTTAGGTGAAAGAATAAAACATGTTGGTCTCATGAAAAAAAAAAAAAATTATTTCAACAAGTTGATTGGTCATGATTACTAATTCTTCTTAGTTGAATTTACCAAGTAAATTGTCATTTCACCTAACTGGAATTGGCAATTAAACCAAAAATTTCAAGTTGAAACAATACAATTTATTTAGTCATAATCCCATTTTTCTCCTGGTTGAATCCCCAAAAAAAGTTCAAGTTTCCCCAAACTAACTTAAAACTGTTGATTAGACCAAAAATTCCCAGTTAAAACAACTCATTATACTCTGTTCACGATAAGAAGGCGGGTGAGAATTCAGGTAGTAATGCATTATTTAGCAACAGTGCGGCTATCCCGGCTACTCCAACCCTTCGCAGTGGCCGTTGTTCTTCCGACTTCTCTCTTGGCACGGAGGATTTCCAAGAACCGACTGACTCAAAAATTTGCACACGTCTATATAGTGAACATTGCGAACGGTCAAAATTACAAAAAAACGGACGACATTTTCGCCCTAAAGGACCAAAACTCGGCAAAAAAGTCGAGTTTGATTATTGATGGCTCTCATAAATTCGATATCAGACGAAATATCCTGAATTTAATTCAGACTAAAAAATATGAATTTCTGAGAGTCATTAATATTGAAACTCGACTATTTTCGCCGAGTTTTGGCTCTTCAGAGCGAAAATTTCGTCCATTTTTTCGTAGTATGGACAGTTTGCAATTTTTATTGGACTGTGTAAGTTTTAGAGTCTGACGGTTCTTGGAGATCCTCCGTGCCAAGAGAGAGTTGGGGGGAACAACGGCCACTGCAAAGGGTTTTGGAGTAGCCGGCATAGCCGCACTGTTGCTAAATAGTGCATTACCCATTACCACCTAAATTTCTCACCCGCCTTCTTATCGTGAACAGAGTATAGTGAATATCAAACCATATGGGATTCACTGAGCCACTTTTGTACCCCCCCCACCCCCTCGACTACACTCACCCTCCCCATCCTCACCCCATGCTTAAGGATTACTTAGATAGAAAGACTTCTAATGGTACTAGAAGCGTTAAATATCGTGATATGGCTGTAAGGGCTTATTTTTCACGGTGGGGTGAACTGAAATGTTGAGTTTCTTAGTTTTTCAAGCAGATGTGTCATATTGTCACTTCGTTTTACCAGATCAAGAAAAAACGCTGAATGTGACAAAATTATGAAGCTCTAATTTGCATCATTGGTTTAAAAATGAAAACCTGGGAGTTCCGCTGAAGTATAAGACGATAATATATTGAACTTAAATAAAATCCATTGGCAGTTATCCTTGTAATGAATCGAAAACTGACGCAAATAATCATGTATTTAAGCCAAAAGGTGAGACGAAAAAAAAATATGTTGAAACACTGAGTAGAGCCGAAAAGTGTATGAAAGGCTTACGCACCACTTTCAGCTATTTTTCACTTTTGTATCCATTTTACCCAAAGCAATACGTCACAAGTAAGAAAAAAGAGACTAAACCGAAACGTTAGTCAACGATTTTTTTGAACACTTTTTTTTTTTTTTTTTCACATTTAAAAAGATAGCACATTACTCGTCGAGTAGTTTAGATTCAAACTATTGAACGGCACTTACTTAATTATAAAACATGAATAGAATGAAAGAAAAATCATATTTATTTAAAAATTTGAGTTAGTAATTCACTATTATAGGAGTTAATTTTTTTTTCAGTAGGTTTCCTTTCGAGTTGAGGACTTTTTCGTTCTTCATGAAGGCTTATTCCGCCTGTATTATAACACTGTATTTCTTCCAAATCGAATAATGCACCGGAAAAATTACATATTCACTCGAAAGTATCGAAACTCCTCTAACTTCCGCGAAAAAATAGTGAAAGATCACAAAACGGTTAAAATAGAGTGAAATTAAAGAATCTATGTTCACGATCAACCCTCACGCCAACACATCACTAATCACTATGAACATTTGGAACACTATCATAGAATAAACACAACCAGAATGGAAACAGTCGGCCATCTTGTGTAGCACTTTGGCGAGCAGCTAAACCGGGTACCTCGTGGGTTTGTTTACCTTCGTATCGTAGAGTCTTCTTTCACGTCAGAGTTCATCCTCGCCATCCTCGCTTTCCCTAGTATTTTCTGAGTTCTTGTTCGCATTGCGTTCATATTTTAAGTATTAAAATAGTCTTTTTTAAAGACTAAACCCCTTTTTTTTTTTTTTTTTTTTTTTTTTTTTAATATATTCAAAGTTCTTTTGATTATTGTTTCCATCGGTGTTTGGAATCCTTTTTATTCACATCTTTCGTCAACTTTAAACGGGTCATCATTCAATCGAAAATCTATCTAATCTAGAAGAATTAAAGTGATCCGCGTATTTTCAGTTTTATGGGTTTTTTTTTCTGAAAATAGCCTAACCCCCCTGTGTATTTCTTACGGGAGACTCCTGAGGTACCAGGTTTACAGATTCGCGCGCTGCGGACGATTTTCGTCAACTTTAAAGGGGTTCTCATTTAAATTCTACTTCCCCAAAAAAAAATTATAAATGGCAAAAAATCATTCAAAAATCTATCTAATCTGTATTTCTGGAAGAATTAAAGTGATCCGCCGCGTATTTTCAGTTTTATGGCGTATTTTCTAAAAAAAGTCATGCCGCTCTGTGTTTTCCCTTATGGAGACTCTCGGAGGTACCAGGTTTACAGATTCGCGCGCTTCGGACGACCACTGCGCAGCTCCTCGCGCAGGGTACCAGGTTTACAAAACTTGACTATACGGGCTCTTACGGCAGTTTCCATTCTGGTTGTGTTTATTCTATGACACTATGACAAGAGATCTGGAAAATGCAGAGAGCCAAAGAAAGGTTGTCCCTGATTTTGTCCCGCCGCGGCGGCCGTTGCCCGAGACCGATGCAGTCAGAGAATACGGGAATCTTCCCCCTCCTCCAACACGCCGCCGGCCACTCTCGTGATATTTTGAAAAGAAACAAGTGTCTTGTCTTGCTTGCTCTGTGTTGCCATTTCCATTTAGTCACGAAAAATCAATCATATTAAACCAGGGGCAAAAATGCAGTGGTTTGTTGATAGAGCAAATAAACCGTGTGGATAGCGTTTTTACGACTTTAAAACATGTTATCGGATAAGCGATTTTTCAACCGGCGGCTTTTTCATCTATGGCTTAACAAATATAAATTACTGAAGATCTGATGACTTTGTACGGATTAGTTTTAAAGGGCGCGGTGCAATATTTTATCTTTAACATCTGGTTGTCTCATTATCTCAATAATTACAAAAAAAATTGATGAAAGAGAGAGAAAATGTCGGCCACATTCCAAAAAGTACCATTCCTGGAAAGTTGAGCTTCATATTTTTCATCGAGTGACTTAAAATTTCCTGCGAGGCAAAGATGTAGGTACCCGAAAAATTCATCATTGAGTTCCTTGGTGTTTTGCCAATAAGTGTCGTTTTGCAGACGTTTTATAGCTGGTAATTACTATCTTGTTTCAAAAAGCACTAGAGCTAGTGGCGGAGCGTTAAATCTGGCAACTTCGGTTTTGGTCCATTTAAAGCCGTGGAAACAATCGAACGCTGGGTGAATGCCTTTGACTTCGACCTTACACGTGCGTTCAAACGTACGGCTAAACATCGCTGCCGTATTGGACAACTCGAGAACAAACGTATTAGGTTTAAAAAAAAGGGAGAGAGACGGAACGATCCGCAAAATTGTAATGTATATTTATAAAGTGAAAGGTTTATTTTTTTTTTTTTTTTTAGGTTTTCCCAAATTTTTTCCCCGGCGGTATCAGTTCTCATGCCTCTTTTCCGGCCTCATTTATAGTACATTGAAATGGAAAAAATGAAGCAGTGAAAATCAGGGTTCTTCAACCAAAAACAACAACGTTCTGTCTCTGCAGACAACCTTATTTGCCAGTAACGCATGCCGTGTATCAGCTATAACCAAGCTGAAAAATATAAGGTCTGGCCGGTAGCGCCAACTAGGGAAATCCAAAGTTTGGGAACCCATATCCCCATTTATTTTAAAAATTCTTCCCGGGTTCGCCGCCATCTTGGATCGATGGTTTTAAATGGAGAAGAGGTTTCCCCAAACTGTGGATCAACGAAGGGAGCCAAATGCTACCGGCCAGACCTTATATATATGGACCTTGGCTATAACCTCTGATTGGCCTAAAGGCAACTTTCCATGAATCAGATCTGGTCCCAGTTTTTTGAACTATTGCTCCAGAATGTTTTTTTTTTAAAGGATCCAATCATTTCTGAGAAACGCTAACAATAATGCTACCCTTCAATGACTTTTTTTATTTATTTATTTATTTATTTATTTATTTATTTATTTATTTATTTAATTATTTTTTTTTCTCTTAACGACATTCTATCGCTCATGTTCCATCAACATGACGCCTAAGAACGCACCTTCCTCCCCTCTTCTCCCATATTGATTCGTTTTAAACCCATTCGATGCATAAGACTTCCTGAAGTTATTCTTTGAGTCGGTATGTAGGTATATAATCAAAATTAAGGAAAACGGAGGGAATTTCCAACTGTTGAGCTTGATCATTAGGTTAAACCTCAAACAATTTGTCTTTGCTCTTCTTCTATCGCATATTTTATTGCACATTGAAGCAAAAAAGGGGGACGCAACGTAGACGTTTAGATTGATTTCTTTTTAAAAAGAGGAATAGTACAATCTCTGCTCTTTTAATAATAAAAATAAAGGAGCACGGAAAAAACAGCAACACTGAAAGGAGAGGAGTTTTTGAACGCGCGCTCAAACTCCTAACAAAAGTGTTGCCAGTTTGCTACTTCTGACTGATGGTGCTTGTGGAGTGCATGACGTGGCACTGCCTCACTCGGCAGCCGAGTACTATAAAAGGGGAGAGATGAAGGGCAGCAGTGAAGCGGTAGTTTGAATTCACGAGGTGAATCGCCTACTCCAAGTCGCCGCGCAGCGTTTGAGTTCTTGGATCAAATAAAACGAGGAATCTATTTTAAAAAGACATAACTTCCGTGTGAATTTTTTGAAAAGCTTCAAAAGTAGCCCATTTACATTGTTCATTCCAAATTTTTGGGCCTACAATGTCTGATTAGACAAATTTATGGGGGTTTTGGAGTGTCTTCCTCATTTTTTAAACTGTGTTTTTGGGCTATTTTGGTAAAACCATGTTCTAGATTTCGTTAAACTATACGGCAAATGGCATAACTGACAAATGACTAAAACCTCATAAAAAAATACACAAATTTTTCCCCTGCCAGTCTCAAGTATTTTTTTTTTTTTTTTTTTTTTTTATTTTATTTATTTTTTTTTATTTTTTTTTCACTTGGGAACCAAGTCTTCCTCATTTTTTAAACTGTGTTTGGAATATTTTGGTAAAACCATGTTCAAGATTTCGTTAAAATATACGACAAATGGCATAACTGACAGATAGTGATTCCCAGGATGTGATTCCCAGCATGGGGCTCTTGCGAACTTTTGCTATACAGGGGATTGAAGAGTTGATTCTTGCATAAAACCCTGTAAAAATGGCGATGAGCACACTGAAAAATCACGAAATTTACTCTCAGAATCGGGCATAATGGCGGTTCGACGCAGGTATCATGGAAGATTCCTATCTAAATTTTAGAGGCATCTCTGTGTTTCCGTAGAAGAAGTGACAAATTAGACAGGAATCTCCCATGATCCCTGCGTCGAACCGCCATTACAATCTTGCCGATTGAGCAGTTTCGTTAGTTTAACACTGAATTATATACTTTCTTGATGCGATTTTCGTGATTTTTGCTGGTTTATACATCAGAATGGATTATTCATTTCCTTACAGCAAAAGTTTGCAAGAGCCCCATTGCAGAAATCAGCTGAAACATTTAGAAACGAAAGGGAGAGGGGTAAAATAATTCCCGCGGAAATCATGTGGTTTTCACTACAAAATCCTGAAATTTCGCAACGCTGAAAATAGAAAGGGGTAAAGTTTCGAACAATTGTGTCCGCACGAGCAAAAAAAAAAAAAAAATCTTGTTTTGGCCCCTAAAATTTGTCGTTAAAAGAACGGCCCATGTTTCTATTACACCTTATACCTATGATGTCCCGTTCGAGAAGGCTCAGGTCTCATGAAATTTAAAGTGACAAAATTGACTCTTGTCACAAAAGGAGGTGCTGAAACAACCAAATTTCTCAATACATTTAGGTGGGCTTAAGTCAAGGTTGTAAATAAACAAGGTATGCTCATCTGATTTCCCGCCACAAATTCAGTGGCGCGCAGTTTAAAATCTCAAGAGGTAAGATGGCCGGCAAAAGCAGAAAACACCGAAGATGCACGGAGTCACCCGACAACTTTTGCAGAAAACAGTCACGGACACTCGGGCGACTTCGTGCATTGACACGGAGTTGCCCGTGTGTGCGTGCATTGTTTTCTGCTTTTGTCGGCCATCTTGCCTCCTGAGATTTTGAACTGTGCGCCTCCGAAATTTTTGGCGAGAAGTCAGATGAGCATACCTTGTTAATTTACAACCTTGGGCTTAAGTGTTTGATACAGTAGGATAGGTTTAAAAACATTTCCCTGACCAAAAAAAAAGGGTTTAATACATTGACCCCATGCAATTTTTTCACAGGAGTGGATCTGGGGGGCACTTTAGGTACCACCGAGTACCGAGGTCCCGTCTGGTGAGCTCTTGCCCGTGGTGGCACTTTGAGTATGGTAGCAAAACTAGGGTGGATCATTGAAGGACACTAATTTTATTCAATTTTCTATTTGAAAAGACGGTCAATTATAAATCAACGAGCCCAAAAAAGTATCTATTTTGAAAATTATCCACCCTAAGTGGCATGACCCCCCCCCCCCCTTCAGGCCGATAACTTGATAAGTCCCGATTTGTCGAGTTGTAGCCCCGAAAAAAGGGTTTTGTTCGCCTCAAAAATAGTTTCCTTCTAGACTGCCATTAATTTCTATCAACAAAATAATTATTTAAGATGCCCCCTTTGCAAGGCTTGCTTCTCTCCCCCCCCCCCGGTTCTCTGGCAGTGGTGCCATTTTGGATGGAAAGTATGCTACGCTCCCCTTTGAAATCAATAGAAATCAGCATAGTATTTTTTTTCCCCTCAAAAGGGCGGCAACTCAGTTTTCTGAGCCAAAAGTAGAAGCGGCAACAATGTGTGACGAATTACCACCCTTTGTGCCGCGCCGCGCCGAGCTGCGCCCGCACCGCACTGTTACAGGGGTGTGAAAATACAAATAGTATGGACTGTTTGGCTGATCGGCGTTCTCCCTCTGATTCTTGTGTCACTCCTCCGAGCTATCTAAACAATGCACTGGTCTTGTCAAGTTTCAAGGGAAAAGCCACCCACTGCGCTCTGACATTGGATTTGATCCTCGAAAATGGCAACACTGTAGTTGACCCGTGTTTCTTTTCTTTCAGAGGAAATTCTTAAGGTGATTCCCCAGCAAATTCGTTCCAATTATCGACACCGTTCGATTTATGACTAAAAATTTGGGAAAAAAGGTGGAGTATTTTTCCCAAAAATTTTTGGGCCCGTTTGAAAACGCGGAAGGTCTTCAGGAAGCTTTGTGTGAAATTTCATCCAGAGTTATTTAGATTTTAAAAAAAATGTGGTTGAATAATGACGGACACCAATCGATTAGTGACTATCGATTGGTGTCCTCGTCCTCCGTTATTCAACCACATTTTTTTTTTAATTCTCAACAATTCTGGATAAAATTTCACACAAGGCTTCCTGAAGACCTTCCTAATTACCATGTTTTTTGCTGTTTCATCAAATCTTTTACAACAAAAACAACTCTACCAGGAAAACTTGCAAAAAATGTGATTGTAATTTTGACAACATTTTATTTTGCGAAGATGCCAAACGTCATTTTGACAATCAGCGAGAAATAACTTTGCGGGGGGCGCAGCGAAATCATAAGAAATCGGTTATGCTGTTTGTGCGGACATTTGAATGCGAAAACAGCAGACATATTTTTTTTGGTACATGACTGAAAGATAATCCAAAAGGAAGGACTGAACCTACACTGCCCATCAAACTTATGGAATCAATAGTACACTCTACGGAGCATGCGGCGTTTTTGCTTTGTATCGCAATGAGAGTGTGTGTGAGACCGGCAAAAAAAAAAAAAAATCTCCGGACCGCACTCAGATCGCTTGAAAGAGTAAGTCGGATTGAAATGAGCGTGGGGGGGGGGGGGGGGGGGTTTGCTGGTGCCGAGAGTCAGAGAGTATACCAAATGTGATGGACAGAAAATAATCTGACCTGAAAATGGGGATACACTTGCTTTTGTCAATCAAAAGAGTCAATAAGACCGGCTGTAGAGTTATGGATGAAACACATTCCCTCCGCTCCGAGCCTTTAAGGCTCGATTCGCTACAGTAACTGCAGTCCTATCCCAGGGTCCCGACGCACAGTAGAGCGAGTCAATGGGCGAGGCGGACCTGACGTGGCAACTGTAAATGCACGTATATCTTTGTTAATATGCAACGTAGAAGTTTGATAATAATGTAATTGATTTTATCATACAATTTTCTACCTGAATCGCTTCATATATAATTTGTTTTTTGACGGTAAAAACATTCAGAATTTCAATTTTAGTAAAATAATTTATGTCCGACCCCGTCCATTGACTCGTTCCTTTGTGCGACGCGACGGGGCGGTGCGTCTCCTTCTTCCGAATTATTTCAGTAAACTGACAATGAGAGGAAAATAAGCATGTCTGGCAAACTCTCCCATCGGCAAGTGTTAACACGTTTGAGTGAGAGAAGAAAGCGAAATGCTGATTTTTTTCAGATTCTCAAAACTATATGTATACAGGGTGTAACAGATGTACCCCCCCCACCCACGGGCCAACTTTTGAACGAGTTGAGATAAAAAGTTGCGGTTCGGACCATTCTTCATAATTTTTGGTGAACTTTATTTTTAGGGGATCGAAACCCCCCAGCCACCCTAGGGGCCCCCCAGGGGCCTATCTCAAAAATTTCAAATGGCAACCCCTATCTTGTGATATTGTTTACGAAGGGATTTTCGAGGAAATTTTCGTAGGGCTGTAAAATTATATTGATGAGCAAAAAAAAAAAAAAGGGCATCAGATTTTTTTGGACCTCAGCCCCTCCCTTGAAAAAATTTTTAGATCCGCCACTGCATAGAAAACTATTCTACATACTCTGCGCTGTCTGACAACTCAAAAAATCGAGGGAGGGTCCGAGAACCAAGAGTGACCGACAAGGCAATCGGCATAGTGACAGATTATTTAATATTCATATGTATACATAGAATGAATTGATACACTTTACTTTTTTCGATAAAAAAAAGGAAAAAAAAAAAAAAAAAAAAAAATGCACTTGAAATCGCGGTGTTTGATTTTTCCACTTGTAAATTCATCCAAATAACTTTCAGTCACAAGAACAAAAATTAACGTTAATCAGACTTAAATAACCACGATAACTCGACCATTTTGTGTTTGGTCAATGGACCAATTTTATTTGTGAATTTAAGCAAAAAAATTAGTCATACGGACAAAAATCAACGTTGATTAGACTTGAATAACCTAGATAACTCAAACCCTTTTTGTTTGGTCAATGGAACAATTTTATTTGTTACCTCAACCTAAAAATTTGATGAATGAACAAACATTTAAGTAAATTTGACTGAAACATTTGGGATAATCCAACAATTTTTAATTGCTAATTAGACAAATTATATTGGTCAATTCAACCGAAAAATTATTCAATCGAATAAAAATTCACGTAAAACAGACCTGAAAAACAACGATAATTCAACTAATTTTTTGCTTGGTTAAATTAACAAAGAAATTAGTTAAACAGCCTAAATTCCACGTTGGTTTGAAAAAGTTACCAAATGGTTCATTCAACTAAAAATTCAATAGTTGAATTCACGTTTTGACTTATTTGAATTAAACTCTCTAGAGGTTAACCGAACAAAAATATATTCTGTTCCTCCTACTATTCTCTTTTGGTTCGATTGACTATTATTTTTTTTTCAGTGCTGTAATAAAATTACAAAGCGTTTTCGTGTCGTTCTTCCGAAGACGTGAAAAACCAAAAAGTGCATGTCATTTTGTAGCATGATAAATAATGTTGAAAAATTCCAAATATTACCGCTCTAAAATTACGGGTACTTCTAAAATAGACCTCTAGCGATAGTTTGCATTAGTAGCATGGGCACGGGCAATAAGATCTCCCAGTAATAAAATTACCAACGTCTTCGTGCTTTTAAAGACGTGAAAAACCAAAAAGTGCAAGATCACGAGCTCGACCCGGCATGGAATCAAATTGTACGTGATTTCTTCTTGTTCTATTATTATTTGCTCCGCGGTTCATTTGTAACCTCCGCCGATCCTCATTTCCTTGACTTCAGAGCAAAAAAGGGTCACATGCTTTAGCGGCTTTCCTTAAACCCATCAAAAACTTTTTTTCAACTTCAACCATCATCCGGAATTTAAAAGCTTCAACTTTTGATAGTCATCCAAAACTCGCTCTGAACGCCGCGTCTGCTCCCTTGTATTTACAAACTCGGTGTCTATAATAAACCAACCCCCCCCCCCCCAACCACACCACCTCCTCCTCCCAGTTTATTTTTTATGGGTGTCAAGCGAGACACGGATCTTTCCCGAGAGCCCCCGCACCGCACCTTTTCTGTAACGATGCGACTTTTGCGGTCGCCTCGAAAGTCAATGCGCGGAGCTCATGACAGATTTGGGGGCGCACGGTGGAACAAAAATACAAACTATCATTTGGAGGCAAATAATGATCAAATTACACGGGAAAAAAAAAACTGATAGAATTTATCATCTGCCTGGCTGATTTTGGAGTCCGCTATTAAGTATGGTAAATTTTACCATCATACGGTAAAAGAAACGTGCCTTGCGCACTGAGAGAATTCTTTTTTTTTAAACCAAGGTGTATTTCGTTTGTGTTAAATAGACTGCATAGTAAGTTTCCTTGTTGTGACAGTAATTCTCCTTCATGCAACAGAACTGCACTTTGCGCAAGGAAAAAGGTCCCAAAAAACCGTGTTTCCTTGTTTTTAAAGAAGTGATTTCTCTCAGTGTGGTGAATTAAGATAACATGTTGGTGCATTTCACGACAAGGTACGTTGAATTTACTATATGATGGTAAAATTTACTATACTTGATAGCAGACTGCAAAATCAGCTATACAGATTGTAAATACTACAAGTCTTCTTTTTCCGTGTAAAAGTACCGTAAAATAACAAAGGGCGATTTATTAATGATTATGAAAAATACAGTGATAAGTCAAGGGGCATTTTTATTGTCTATTATTTATTCATCTTTATTTTTATTTGTTTTATTTATTATTTCAGACACAGTCTACCCCCCAACGGGTGTAGAAGTATAAACTATAAGTCAATTTACTTGCTATTCCGCAGCAAAGATATTCTGTTGCTGAAATAGGAACAAAAGTTAAAAATTTAAGTGTAAGTTATAAACAGTACATAAATATACTCAAATGTATAGTTGGTGTAAGTTTAGTACTCACTAATTGTAATAATAGTACTGTAAAAAAAAAACAAGCAGATAGTTCTGACACTACAGTGTCAGAGAAGGCGCACCTTGAGCAAATTTGGTCCTCATGAGTCAAATTCCATTTCCACCATCTCAAAAATAATGTGTCCAGCAAAAAACCGGGTCCGAACCTGGATGCGGCGAGTGGGTAGCGGTTAGGACCACTACATACGATCTTATATGGGACAAACCCTTCGAATATTCCACCACCTCAGAAAAAATTGTCCAGCAAAAGTGAGGGTCCGAACCTGTGTGCGGCGAGTGGGGGGGGGGGTGTAGAACCCCTACAGACAATCTTAGAACAATCCCTCCGAATTTTCCACCATCTCAAAAAAATTGTACAGCAAAAGTCCAAGTTCGGACCTGTAAGGGGCGAGTGGGGGGGGGGGGGGGGGGGGGGGGTAGAACCACTTCGGGCAATCTTAGAACAATCCCTTGGATTCTCAAAAAATCATCTAAAAAAAAAATTGTCCGGCAACAGTTTGGGTCCGAACCGGTGTGTGGCGATTGGGGGGGGGGAGGTTAGGACCACTACAGACAATCTTAAACCAACCCCTCAGATTTTCCACCATATCGAGCAAAAGTTCGGGTCTGAACCTGTGTGCGTCGTGTGGGGGGGCGGTGGGACCACTACGGACAATCATAGAACAAATCCTTCGAATTTCCCACTGCACATCACTAAACGCACTTAATAAACAATCAAATACTCATAAAACAATTTTGAACCCCCTTTAGTAAAAAGGTAGTCGACGATATAGTATGTCCCGCAAAATAGGGACATGAAAAAGTGATCGGTAGTAAGAAGAAATCGGACCACCAAGAATCGATTATTTTTCATGATGTGTTAGAGTAGAGAAAAACAATGTTGCCATATTCCATTAGCTGGCACCGTTCTTTGGTTGCCCGGTAAAAAATTTGAACGTGAAGTGTGATGCCAAGTTAAACAAAGGACGCCATGGCAAAACGTAAGAAAAGATGAAGAAGTTACAGTGAGTCAAAAGACATCTCTCCTAAATGTCCCTAGTAGCAAAAATACATAAGAAATACTTCTATTTAATATGGTATAAAATGTGTTTTAAATATGTATTTATAGGGGGGTTTGTCCCAATTTTTGACGTAATTTAATATGGTATTTAATACATATTTAATATGGTATTTAATACGTATCAAATACAAAATTAAATATGTACTAAATACGTATTGAATACCTACTGAATACATATTAAATAAATAGACAAATTTCATTTAAAATGGATATTATTTTTAAATTTTGGGTAAGGACTGTTATCGCACCCCTTTTCAACGAGAGGTTACATGTTTGACACTTAAAGTAAGAATGGCCGCATATCCAAAAGATGTACATTGAAGAGGGATATTGGTTATCAGTAGAGATACCTTGTCTTTGGGCCGTGTCAAAGGGGATAAAGAAGTTGGTACTGTAGTAATACTGTTGAGAGGTTTAAAAACCATCTCCAACATTTTATACATCTCCTACCGGTCTCGAAGAACCTCATTAGAATGAGATCAGTTGGCGTTAGCGAGTTCTCGCGGTTTGATGAGATTACAGGAGGGTGAAAAATCAATATTTATTGACACGACCCAGCGGAATGTGTCAACATTTTTACCTCCCAGATGATCATGAGGTGGAAAATTTTTTTTTTTTTATGAGAGGCGATAGGGAATGGGAAAGGTAACAATTGCACCTAGCCGCTTGAGCGATTGAGTCAAAGCTGTCAAACTAGACCCACTGTTATTAAATATGTTTCCAGTTCGAATTTATCTTTGGGATGAATCATGCGTTAAATATGTATCAATACGATAGATAATATACATCCTTTTTTAAATTTGTTGACTGTTTCGAGATTAAGTTCCAGTTAATTGATTTTTGCGATGAGTCCACTGGCGGATGCGGGGGGGGGGGGGGGATCGCCCCCCCCCATTTGCATGGGCTGGATCCACCAATGGACGAATCATATAAAATATATTTAAGTATGAAAGATAATACTTATTAAATATTTGTATTTAATACATGAATTCAATACATATTAAATATGATAGACAATACATATTAAATATTTGGATTTAATACACGTAGTTAATACGTATTAAATGCGTATTTAATACGTGTATTAATATGTAAAATTAAATACGTATTAAATATACTATTAAATACATATTGAATACGTATTAAATAGATTGTGCATTAAATATATATTAAATATGTATTAAATACGTTTTAAATACTATTAAATCTATGTATAAAATACAAATATTCAATACAAGTATTTTTGCTACTAGGGGTCCCCATGACGTCCCACGACTGGTGACAAAGCATTTGATCCGCGCACAATGGCCGAAATACGTTAATCAAATCTCAAAATGATAAAAAATAAACTGTAGGGAATACCCTACGAACACTTTCTCACATCACTTTTATCTGAGGGAGACCCCCAGACCCCCCCACCACTAAAGAATTCTGGAGGAGCCCCCCTAACCCCCTAAAGAATTCTGGGGGAGACCCCCAGACCCCCTTTAGAATACTAGGAGAGCCCCCCAAAACCCCCCTTTTAAAAATGCGGGGGGATACCTCCAGCCCCCCCTTTAGAATTCTGAGGGAGCCCCCCAAAACCCCCCCTCAAATTTCAAATATTTTCACCTCCGGACATATTATTTCTGCCTTCAATCCGAAGAGTTTGCAATTTTGTAGAGAAGCTGTAGGAATAGTTGCCTATTTTGTTATTTGAAGGCTAATTGAGAGCCTTAATCTGATGTTGCTTATAGCAGGGTTTAGAGTAGGTAACTCAAGATTCCAATAAGTTTTTATTCTTTGAGCTGCATTCTTTATATTTGCTCTTTATTCTTTTTTTGGGAGTTTCTTTTTTCCCTTAGTTTTTACAGGAGGTCGAAATGTACTGATTCTTGCATTTCCTCCATTGAGTACTATGTTTGGTTTCTTCTTTCAAACTGTGGATCTTCGAAAAAATTTTTTTTTGTTTAATAGATTAACCCCCCTCCAAAGATGTACTTAAGTCGTAGATTGTGCAAACAAAATTTCAAAAAAATTTCATTCAGCCATTATTGATTGACTTTTCTTTATAAAATTAATTTTCCTTGAATATTCTATTTTTTGGTGTAATGAAACCTATATTGCTTTTAAACAGCTTTAGACTTAAAAGTTGAATATTGTAGTAATACATTGAAAAGAAATTTCTGCCTAGGCTGGTTGCAAACGTTTTGATGAAATTTTCATCGAACTTAATTGAGTCATACTTGAATTACTTATTGCAAATATTATGTTTGTCTGAATCTTTGCTTACAATTAGTTTCAAAAGATTTTTGCTCGATCGTACCTATATTCCCCCTCAAACGGTCGAAAGGGTTTTTTATGAGGACTGTACCAGAAAAATGTTTTAATGCACGCAGAGCAGTGTTTAGTGTATTTTTTTAACAAAATTATGTTTGTGAAAATTTTTGTCAAAATCAAACCCATTAATGATTGACTCCAATTTTAAAATTAATTCTTCTCTTTCATTCTTTTTTTTTTTTTGGTCAAAACCCTATTTTGTTTTTTTAAACTCATATTTTCATATTCATACTTTCATATATTTCATATATTTCATTTTTTCATTTTCTCATTTTACTCATTTTTTTTTGCATTTGTAACTGTAAGGGCTAATTTCTTTTGTAAACTAATTGTAGTTTTTATTTGCCAGATTTTGTCAGAATCCATTGGACCAAACCTGAATTATCTGAAATAATAAAATTATGTTTTTATTTGCTTATATACCCATATTTTTTTCTCAATCGCACCTATATTACCTCTTGAAAAGGTCTAATCGGTTGTGTATGGTGATCAAGAGAGGATAATATGTTAGTACTTTGATAGTAGATTGTGTGTAAAAAGTTTCATGAAAATTCACCAGCCATTATTGATTGACTCCAAGTTTTAAGATTACTTAATTTCTCACGATAATTCCATTTTTTGGACCGAGCGCACATATTTTGATTTTTTAAACGGTTTTGAGGGTTGAAATTGTAACTATAAATGGTTTATTTTATAGTAGGCTGAATGTAGATTTTTTTCGCTAACTTTCATCAAAATTGATTGAACCAAACCTGAACTATCCCAAATAATAGGATTATATTTTTTTTTGCTCATATTCCCAAATTTTTTTCTCAATCGCACCTATGTTACCTCTAGAAATGGTGTTATCGGTTGTTTTTGGTGACACAGAGAGGAAAATATTTAAGTTTATTGATAGTAGATTGTGTGTACAAAGTTTTATCAAAAATTTATGGAGCCATTATTGATTGACTCCAAGTTTTAAGATTGATTTCTCACAATAATTCTATTTTTTGGCTCGAGCGCGCTTATTTTGATTTTTTAAACAGTCTTAAGGAATGAATAGAGGAACTATAAGTGGTTCATTCTATAGTAGGCTGAAAATAGATCTTTTTTTTCTAACTTTCATCAAAATTGATTGAGCCAAACTTGAATTATTCCATTTTTATTCATTTTTATCCATTTTTCCATTGATTTTAATGAAAATAATTTTTTCCCCATAACTACCCTAAAAATCAAAATTTCAAAAAAAAAAAAAAGTACCTCTGGGGAATCTAAAAAGCAACAACTGTGCAAAATCTGGATGCATAAGGATCAATGGTTCAAAACTTATGCCTAGGTACGGAGTGACGAACAGCCGGACTGACGGACAGACGCCACAGATTTTTTTCACATAAATCTCTCTAAGTCAGAAAGGGTTAAGAAATAGAAAATATGATGGAAGGATGTTCTTATGGATGGTATTAGACATGATAAGAGGCCATTACTTTGACTAAATCATGATTGACTCTCTCCTGAGAGGCCAATTATCGCAAAAAAAATACCTTGAAAATCTCTGCGCCAACGCAATACTTTCTCAATTTTTCTAATTTCATTAGAGTGAGAAAGTAAAAATACAATCACACCCTCTCCGTCGGACGTAGACTTTTAGGCATGACTGATCCAACCTCAACACACCTAATCAGTCTCTAATTCTGATTATTAGCGTTAAAAATATTTTTTGGGTCAAATTAGCGCTCTCACCTCAGTATCAGTAAAAACCGATGCGCTGACATAATTTTTAGAAGAATTTGATGAGATCACACAATTTACAGAAAGACATGGCGCGTTGAGTCATTTTGCAGCAAAAAAAAAGCGCCATAACCTAATTTTAACCAAATTGTGGTGCACGACTTTAATTTTCAGCAAAAGTATAAGCGCTCACTCAATTTTTCCCCCTTTTCTCCAATGCAGTATTGTTTTCTTTTTTTTTTATAGCGTTTGAAAAGTTTTTGCTCAAAACTGTGCGCTCACTCAAGTTTCAGTAAAAAACAGCACATACGCTGACATAATTTTCAGAAGAAAATTTACTTGGTAACACAAATTTCAGAAAGAAATGGAGCGCTGATTCATATTTCATCATATGACGCTAACTTAACTGTCACCAAATTGTGAGGCGCAATCTCAATTTTGTACAAAAGTCTAAGCGCTAAACTTTTAGGCATGACTGATGATGATCTCCGACAAAATAGGTGACTGTCAAAGGTTAGCGGACTACCAAACTATATGATTAAGGAACCAGTTTGAGTGTTTCAAGATACTTTGAGACATATAAGGAGAGTGACAGCTTGAATCAACATAGGTAGTACAACAGATGTAGCATAAGGTAGCATAAGAAATCAGGAAGTTTCCCGGAGTACTAGAAATTTACTTGTAAATAGAGAAAGAGCGAAATAACTGCATTGAATAAATGATGCCTTGAAGCGCTAAGTCATTTGACGGGAGTTGCCAGACTAAATAAAAAGTCAGAAAATTTGACCGCAAAGCACATTCCTTTAAAATTGAAAGAGGGCTGACTTCCTTTAGGACCTTCAAAACCAAAAATGTAGAGGTAGAGAAATAAGACGCATTTTCTTGTTTCGTTCTGAAGAGGACTAAGAAATTTCACATACAATAACAACATGATGGAAATATAAAGCAAGTCAGCACATCACACTATTCAGAGGTCCCATTGTTGAACCTTTAAACTCTTACCAATTCACGAGTCATAGCTACTATAAACGCAAGCAGAGTAATTTAATTACGTTGAGCGTAAACAAATAGCTGAAATTTGATAGGAAATATGGAGGAGGTTAGGGCAGGAACCACTATGGAAACAACGACATCAGGGCTGAATAATAATAAGAGATCCTCTTCGATGCGCAGTAATTTTTGGTAATTAAATGAGAATTCTGAGTATTGAGATAAGGAATGTTCAGAGTTCTTGCTGTAGGGACTTTCCGTTTAGCGTTTGACCACACGCTATACCTACCTATAATAAATGCATTTACATGCAAAAAAAACAAACATTCAGAACGGCAAATGATTGGTTCTCTTGATCACCTAGAATATATACCGGGACAATTTGAAATAATCAAAAAGTGAGGTTGGAAATTTTTGACATAGAATAACTTTAAAAAAACGTCAATCAATGAACATGAAATTACTCCCAACCAACTCAGAATTCAGTCGTGGCTGGGGGGAACATTAACTTTTCAAATGAAATTAGCATAAAAAAAATACAGGACACAACCGAAATTTCACGACATCAAAAAAGCTCATTTCGCCATTTGATCACAAAGGGGGGGTAGTATACTCTTTTTGAGTATCAGGGCGATTTCAATAGGCGCACGTTGTGCCAACGGTGCGCCTAAAAATGTTTTTTGTTTTTGTTTTTTTTTTTTTTTTTTTTTGTTTGTTTTTTGTTTGTTTTTTTTTTTTTTTTTTTTAAAGAATATACACAGTCTAGCCATAAGTTCTGACAATCGCTATTTTGCCGATAGCAGCCAAACAACTGAAAATAAGTATACAACTTTATATATATTCTGAAACAAGACAAAAAATGCTACAAAAACCCTGCTACTTTTATGTGATGTAAGTACCTATGCTTCGCGCAATAGGCAGCGATATCTGTCAACGTCGGACTACCGTTGGGCGCGCACTGATAACACTCGACTGCCATGAGTTCTGTTGTGCGCTATTTTGCCGATAGCAGCCAAACGAATAAAAATAAGTGCATAACATTGCATATATTCTGAAACTAGACAAAAAATGCTAGAAAACTGTAGGTTTATTTCATTTTTTCCCCGAAAATTTGATGCCCAAAACTTCATTTTTAACCAGGCATAGTTAGAAAAATCTACGCGCCCAACAGCAACCCCACCTTGACATATATCAGTGCTTATTGCGGGAGATACAGGAAATTGCGGCATATGATAGTAGCATGGTTTTGTAGACTTTTTTTTCTAGTTTTAGAATATATATAGTGTTGCATACTTATTTTCAGTCGTTTGGCTGCTGTCGGCAAAATAGCGATTGTCAGAACTTATGGCTAGACTGTGTATTACTCAAAATACCAGAGCTCTACCAAGGGATTTTTAAAATTTCTGATTTCTGGTCTTCCGATAATTCCTTTATGCCCATTGTAAGGCGGTTGCGGGGAGTTTGTTTTCCAGGGTGCTCATTAAAATTCAGAACGATGCTCCACTGAATGATAGATAGATACCTAGTAGCAAAAATACATAAGAAATACTTCTATTTAATATGGTATAAATGTGTTTAAATATGTATTTATAGGGGGGTTTGTCCCAATTTTTGACGAAATTTAATATGGTATTTAATACATATTTAATATGGTATTTAATACGTATCAAATACAAAATTAAATATGTACTAAATACGTATTGAATACCTACTGAATACATATTAAATAAATAGACAAATTTCATTTGAAATGGATTTTTTATTAATTTGGGTAAGGACTGTTATCGCACCCCTTTTCAAAGAGGTTACATGTTTGACACTTAAAGTAAAATGGCCGCATACCCAAAAAGATGTACTTTGAAGAGGGATATTGGTTATCAGTAGAGATACCTTGTCTTTGGGCCGTGTCAAAGGGGATAAAGAAGTTGGTACTGTAGTAATACTGTTGAGAGGTTTAAAACCCATCCCCAACACTTTATACATCTCCTACCGGTCTCGAAGAACCTCATTAGAATGAGATCATTTGGGCGTTAGCGAGTTCTCGGGGTTTTGATGAGATTACAGGAGGGTGAAAAATAAATATTTATTGACACGACCCAGCGGAATGTGTCAACATTTTTACCCCCCAGATGATCATGAGGTGGAAAATATTTTTTTTTTATGAGAGGCGATAGGGAATGGGAAAGGTAACAATTGCACCTAGCCGCTTGAGCGATTGAGTCAAAGCTGTCAAACTAGACCCACTGTTTTTAAAATATGTTTCCAGTTCGAATTTATCTTTGGGATGAATCATGCGTTAAATATGTATCAATACGATAGATAATATACATCCATTTTAAATTTGTTGACTGTTTCGAGATTAAGTTCCAGTTAATTGATTTTTGCGATGAGTCCACTGGCGGAGGGGGGGGGGGGGGGGGATCCCCCCCCCCCATTTGCATGGGCTGGACCCACCAATGGACGAATCATAAAAAATTATATTAAGTATGAAAGATAATACTTATTAAATATTTGTATTTAATACATAAATTTCAATACATATTAAATATGATAGACAATAATATTAAATATTTGGATTTAATACACGTATTTAATACGTATTAAATGGTATTTAATACGTGTATTAATATGTAAAATTAAATACGTTTTAAAATATACTATTAAATACATATTGAATACGTATTAAATAGATTGTGCATTAAAATATATTAAATATGTATTAAATACGTTTTAAATACTATTAAATCTATGTATAAATAAAAATATTCAATACAAGTATTTTTGCTACTAGGGGTCCCCAGACGTCCCACGACTGGTGACAAAGCATTTGATCCGCGCACAATGGCCGAAATACGTTAATCAAATCTCAAAATGATAAAAAATAAACTGTAGGGAATACCCTACGAACACTTTCTCACATCATTTTTATCTGAGGGAGACCCCCAGACCCCCCCACCACTAAAGAATTCTGGAGGAGCCCCCCTAACCCCCAAAAGAATTCTGGGGGAGACCCCCAGCCCCCCTTTAGAATACTAGGAGAGCCCCCCAAAACCCCCCCTTTAAAAAGCTGGGGGATACCTCCAGCCCCCCCTTTAGAATTCTGAGGGAGCCCCCCAAAACCCCCCTCAAATTTCAAATATTTTCACCTCCGGACATATTATTTCTGCCTTCAATCCGAAGAGTTTGCAATTTGTAGAGAAGCTGTAGGAATAGTTGCCTATTTTGTTTTTTGAAGGCTAATTGAGACCCTTTAATCTGATGTTGCTTATAGCAGGGTTTAGAGTAGGTAACTCAAGATTCCAATAAGTTTTTATTCTTTGAGCTGCATTCTTTATTTTTGCTCTTTATTCTATTTTGGGAGTTTTTTTTTTCCCCTTAGTTTTTACAGGAGGTCGAAATGTACTGATTCTTGCATTTCCCCATTGAGTACTATGTTTGGTTTCTTCTTTCAAACTGTGGATCTTCAAAATTTTTTTTTTGTTTAATAGATTAACCCCCCTCCAAAGATGTACTTAAGTCGTAGTTTGTGCAAACAAAATTTCAAAAAAAATTCATTCAGCCATTTTGATTGACTTTTCTTTATAAAATTAATTTTCCTTGAATATTCTATTTTTTGGTGTAATGAAACCTATATTGCTTTTAAACAGCTTTAGACTTAAAAGTTGAATTTGTAGTAATACTTTGAAAAGAAATTTCTGCCTAGGCTGGTTGCAAACGTTTTGATGCAATTTTCATCGAACTTAATTGAGTCATACTTGAATTACTTATTGCAAATATTATTTTTGTCTGAATCTTTGCTTAAAATTTAGTTTCAAAAGATTTTTGCTCGATCGTACCTATTTCCCCCTCAAACGGTCGAAAGGGTTTTTTATGAGGACTGTACCAGAAAAATGTTTTAATGCACGCAGAGCAGTGTTTAGTGTATTTTTTTAACACATTATGTTTGTAAAAATTTTTGTCAAAATCAAACCCATTAATGATTGACTCCAATTTTAAAATTTAAATTCTTCTCTTTCATTCTTTTTTTTTTTTGGTAAAAACCCCCTATTTTGATTTTTTAAACTCATTTTTTCATATTCCTTTCATATATTTCATATATTTCATATTTTCATTTTCTCATTTTACTCATTTTTTTCTGCATATTGTAACTGTAAGGGCTAATTTCTTTTGTAAACTAATTGTAGATTTATTTGCCAGATTTTGTCAGAATCCATTGGACCAAACCTGAATTATCTGAAATAAAAAAATTATTTTTTTATTTGCTTATATCCCCATTTTTTTTTCTCAATCGCACCTATATTACCTTTTGAAAAGGTCTAATCGGTTGTGTATGGTGATCAAGAGAGGATAATATGTTAGTACTTTGATAGTAGATTGTGTGAAAAAAGTTTCATGAAAATTCATCCAGCCATTATTGATTGACTCCAAGTTTTAAGATTACTTAATTTCTCACGATAATTCCTTTTTTTGGACCGAGCGCCATATTTTGATTTTTTAAACGGTTTTGAGGGTTGAATATTGTAACTAAAAGTGGTTTATTTTATAGTAGGCTGAATGTGATTTTTTTCGCTAACTTTCATCAAAATTGATTGAACCAAACCTGAACTATCCCAAATAATAGGATTATTTTTTATTTGCTCATATTCCCAAATTTTTTGCTCAATCGCACCTATGTTACCTCTAGAAATGGTGTTATCGGTTGTTTTTGGTGACCAGAGGGAAAATATTTAATTTTATTGATAGTAGATTGTGTGTACAAAGTTTTATCAAAATTCATGGAGCCATTATTGATTGACTCCAAGTTTTAAGATTGATTTCTCACAATAATTCTTTTTTTTGGCTCGAGCGCGCTTATTTTGATTTTTTAAACAGTCTTAAGGAATGAATAGAGGAACTATAAGTGGTTCATTCTATAGTAGGCTGAAAATAGATCTTTTTTTGCTAACTTTCATCAAAATTGATTGAGCCAAACTTGAATTATTCCATTTTTATTCATTTTTACCCATTTTACCATTGATTTTAATGAAAATAATTTTTTCCCCATAACTACCCTAAAAATCAAAATTTCAAAAAAAAAAAAAGTACCTCTGGGGAATCTAAAAAGCAACAACTGTGCAAAATCTGGATGCATAAGGATCAATGGTTCAAAACTTATGCCTAGGTACGGAGTGACGAACAGCCGGACTGACGGACAGACGCCACAGATTTTTTTCACATAAATCTCTCTAAGTCAGAAAGGGTTAAGAAATAGAAAATATGATGGAAGGATGTTCTTATGGATGGTATTAGACATGATAAGAGGCCATTACTTTGACTAAATCATGATTGACTCTCTCCTGAGAGGCCAATTATCGCAACAAAAACCTTGAAAATCTCTGCGCCAACGCAATACTTTCTCAATTTTTTTAATTTCATTAGAGTGAGAAAGTAAAAATACAATCACACCATCTCCGTCGGACGTAGACTTTTAGGCATGACTGATCCAACCTCAACACACCTAATCAGTCTCTAATTCTGATTATTAGCGTTAAAAATATTTTTGGCTCAAATTAGCGCTCTCACCTCAGTATCAGTAAAAAAACCCATGCGCTGACATAATTTTTAGAAGAATTTGATGAGATCACACAATTTACAGAAAGACATGGCGCGTTGAGTCATTTTGCAGCAAAAAAAAAGCGCCAAAACCCAATTTTAACCAAATTGTGGTGCACGACTTTAATTTTCAGCAAAAGTATAAGCGCTCACTCAATTTCCCCATTTTCTCCAATGCAGTATTGTTTTCTTTTTTTCTTATAGCGTTTGAAAATGTTTTTGCTCAAAACTGTGCGCTCACTCAAGTTTCAGTAAAAAACAGCACATACGCTGACATAATTTTCAGAAGAAATTGACTTGGTAACACAAATTTCAGAAAGAAATGGAGCGCTGATTCATATTTTATCATATGACGCTAACTTAACTGTCACCAAATTGTGAGGCGCAATCTCAATTTTGTACAAAAGTCTAAGCGCTAAACTTTTAGGCATGACTGATGATGATCTCCGACAAAATAGGTGACTGTCAAAGGTTAGCGGACTACCAAACTATATGATTAAGGAACCAGTTTGAGTGTTTCAAGATACTTTGAGACATATAAGGAGAGTGACAGCTTGAATCAACATAGGTAGTACAACAGATGTAGCATAAGGTAGCATAAGAAATCAGGAAGTTCCTGGAGTACTAGAAATTTACTTGTAAATAGAGAAAGAGCGAAATAACTGCATTGAATAAATGATGCCTTGAAGCGCTAAGTCATTTGACGGGAGTTGCCAGACTAAAAAAATGTCAGAAAATTTTACCGCAAAGCACATTCCCTTTTAAAAATTTAAAGAGGGCTGACTTCCTTTAGGACCCTTTAAAAACCCAAAAAAGTAGAGGTAGAGAAATAAGACGCATTTTTTTGTTTCGTTCTGAAGAGGACTAAGAAATTTCACATACAATAACAACATGATGGAAATATAAAGCAAGTCAGCACATCACACTATTCAGAGGTCCCATTGTTGAACCTTTAAACTCTTACCAATTCACGAGTCATAGCTACTATAAACGCAAGCAGAGTAATTTAATTACGTTGAGCGTAAACAAATAGCTGAAATTTGATAGGAAATATGGAGGAGGTTAGGGCAGGAACCACTATGGAAACAACGACATCAGGGCTGAATAATAATAAGAGATCCTCTTCGATGCGCAGTAATTTTTGGTAATTAAATGAGAATTCTGAGTATTGAGATAAGGAAAGTTCAGAGTTCTTGCTGTAGGGACTTTCCGTTTAGCGTTTGACCACACGCTATACCTACCTATAATAAATGCATTTACATGCAAAAAAAAAAAACATTCAGAACGGCAAATGATTGGTTCTCTTGATCACCTAGAATATATACCGGGACAATTTGAAATAATCAAAAAGTGAGGTTGGAAATTTTTGACATAGAATAACTTTAAAAAAAAAGTCAATCAATGAACATGAAATTACTCCCAACCAACTCAGAATTCAGTCGTGGCTGGGAGAACATTAACTTTTCAAATGAAATTAGCATAAAAAAAATACAGGACACAACCGAAATTTTACGACATCAAAAAAGCTCATTTCGCCATTTGATCACAAGGGGGGGTAGTATACTCTATTGAGTATCAGGGCGATTTCAATAGGCGCACGTTGTGCCAACGGTGCGCCCAAAAATGTTTTTTGTTTTTGTTTTTTTTTTTTTTTTTTTTTTGTTTGTTTTTGTTTTTTTTTTTTTTTGTTTTTTTTAAAGAATATACACAGTCTAGCCATAAGTTCTGACAATCGCTATTTTGCCGATAGCAGCCAAACAACTGAAAATAAGTATACAACTTTATATATATTCTGAAACAAGACAAAAAAAGCTACAAAACCATGCTACTTTTTTGTGATGTAAGTACCTATGCTTCGCGCAATAGGCAGCGATATCTGTCAACGTCGGACTACCGTTGGGCGCGCACTGATAACACTCGACTGCCATGAGTTCTGTTGTGCGCTATTTTGCCGATAGCAGCCAAAAGAATAAAAATAAGTGCATAACATTGCATATATTCTGAAACTAGACAAAAAATGCTAGAAAACTGTAGGTTTATTTCATTTTTTCCCCGAAAATTTGATGCCCAAAACTTCATTTTCAACCAGGCATAGTTAGAAAAATCTACGCGCCCAACAGCAACCCGACCTTGACATATATCAGTGCTTATTGCGGGAGATACAGGAAATTGCGGCATATGATAGTAGCATGGTTTTGTAGACTTTTTTGTCTAGTTTCAGAATATATATAGTGTTGCATACTTATTTTCAGTCGTTTGGCTGCTGTCGGCAAAATAGCGATTGTCAGAACTTATGGCTAGACTGTGTATTACTCAAAATACCAGAGCTCTACCAAGGGATTTTAAATTGCTGATTTCTGGTCTTCCGATAATTCCTTTATGCCCATTGTAAGGCGGTTGCGGGGAGTTTGTTTTCCAGGGTGCTCATTAAAAATTCAGAACGATGCTCCACTGAATGATAGATAGATAGATACCCTGTTGCGTGCTAAATAATAATGCGCTAAGATTTTTGCGACTCTCCGACAGTCAGCGCGCGCGGTTTATCACAGCTTTCCGTGATTCGAAACTTTTATTATAAAACTTTTAAACTCGGCTAGTAGTCTTTATCTAAAAGCTTCTAATTCCCGAGAGGCTTCGCCGAAAGTTTCGTTGCGGCGGCAGCTGCAGCGGAAGGCCGAGCCGCGCCGCGCCGTGTCATCTCATCAGTGAGCGCTTTCATTGGCTCAAAAGCTAGTTTGGGTGAATTAAATAGAATGCAAATAAAACGCAGTATTGTTTGGTTTTGACGGAGGATCCGAGTGCTTGACGGGAAAAAAGTGGCTCTTTCGAATTTAGCCATTGAATCAGAGCAAACTCAATATTTATTTTTTCCCCGACGGCGCGTTGATGCCAGAGGCGGCTCGTGCAATTTGGCAACCATGCTTATTCGTCATTTAAACCTATGCGAAAGTATCGATATCTTCACAAAAAAAAAAAAGATTAGTGAAAATAACTATGCACAGAGAAAAATACTTCGGTTGTTGGAACTGAAGATTTGACTTATTTTGATCACCGAAATTTTTCGTTGAATAAACCAAAATGTTCGGTCGTAAGCACCGAAGAAATCGGTAAGTATAACTCAAATTCCGCCCCTACCTAACACTCAGTATTACTAATGAAGCATTCGGTATCAGGACCGAACATTTCAGTACCTCTAACCGAAATTTTCGGTGATCAAATTTTACCGAAGTATTTTTCTCTGTGTACGGATACCTGATTTTGGCACCTGCTAGAAGTTATGGTTAACTTGACCGGAATTATGGTACATTTACCGATACTTTGAGTAAATTCGACAAGCAATCAGGTAACATCACCTAGTACCTACTCAAAACATAGTATACTTCTGGTTAACATTACCAATACATCTAGCAGGTGTAAAAATCAGGTATCCGTATGGTTATATTTTCACCGTAGTTTTTTTTCCCGTGTTGGGGGTGCAATTGCAACTCCTGAAGATCGATTGTTTTATATAGGTTTAAATGGAGAGAATACCTTGTTGCCACATTGCACGAGGCGCCACTGGCTGATGCTCTCTCAACCCCGCAGAGACAGTGAAGAAATCACTGAAATACAGGGTATCCCAGAGATCCTTGGCCAGCAGTGCTGCCGTTTTGAGTGTAATTAATGATATTTTTCAATTCATCGAGGATTTCACCGGTCGATAAAAGATTACACAGTTCAGTTCGGTTAATTACTGTAATGCATAAAAATACTCGCATCTGTAATCTTTTCTCGACCGGTTTTCGATGACTTAAATAAAAACTCGCGGATGTTTTAATGACTAAACGGCGATCGCATCGATTGAGAAAAGATTATCGATCAGAGTATTTTCGTGCAGTACAGTCATGCACTGAACTTAAGTGTGTAATCTTTTTACAACCGGTGGGATCATCGGTGAACAAAAAAATGTCATTGATTATACGCAAAACGGCAGCACTGTTGCCCACGTTCACGTCAAAAAAAGTACGGTGACCTGCAAAAGAATGTCCTCTCAACGAGATTGCCCTTAAGAATTTTGTCCATTATTTTCCAAAGTGTTTTGAATTTTTTGAGGCATATCCTTCCAAGTGGCATTTCTGTTAGACTTTGAAATTTCTGAAAAGTGCAGGCATCTTTTACACTGGTCGAGAAATGGAATGATTAAAATTTCTACAGGGATACTTTCTTTCAGTGGCGGCACGTGTAATCTGGCAACAAAGTAATTTCTTCATTTGCCCCCTTGTAAAACAATCGATCTTCAAGAGGTGCAATGCACCCCCAAGATATCGATACTTTTGCATGGGTTTGAATGGAAACTTAGCATAGTTGCCAAGTTGCACGAGCCACGACTGTTTTCTTTTGAAAGTCATAGTACCTCATTTTGACAAACTTCGGGTATCCGGTATACCCGTTTGTTATGAGTTACACAGCACTGCTCATAAATTTAAATGAGAAATTCTAACTAACCAAAAGCCTAACGAGCAAACCCGTCGTCTGACGAAATATAATACGTCTTTACGAATTGAGCTTTGTAAGGATTTGTGATAGTGTATACATGTACAGTGCCTCGTTAAGGTAGATTTGTTAAATTTATAATCCGTTGTTGTAGAGTTAGCTAAAAGAAACGCATAGAACAGTAATATTCATTTATTTGGCAGCTTTAGACATTTTTATAATGCAATTTTTGAGACAATTTACGCAGTGGCACAGCGTGCAATTTGGCAACGTTCCAGTTCATTAATTTAATACCACGAAAAAGATCGAACTACAAGGTGTTCGGTACACACTCTCGCATTCGACCTTTTACATGGGTTGGGATGGACTAAATACAACGTTGCAAAATTGCACGCTACGCCACTGATTTTTCGGCGTCAGCAAAAAGTCCTGTTACCGTGGAATTACGTCTGTGACCATTCGCTCAAAATACTATACAATGTTTTACTTTGTTAAAAATCCAAAAATCACTGAAATTTTAACTTTAAATGAAAATTCTCGGGAATCACTGTGAGTTAAAAACAGATGCCTGAAAAAAATAAACAAAGGACTACTATCACAACAAAGAAACCATGGGCTGAAAATATATTGGAGCAGAATAGCGTCCTGAAACCGACTTATTCGACACTCGAACATCGAAGTGTGCTTCAACTCATCCGTTTTGACTCTCCTCTCTAATAATCTCCACGCTTCGATTCGACCCCCCAAAGATTGATGGAAAATTCCGTGCGGACGATCATCGGCCGGACTAATGACTGATGCACTACTTCAAAAGTGAAAAGGCGCGCAGCCCTCAACCCCCCCCCCCCCCCCCCACCTACTCAAGACCCACCACCCTCCTCGGCACCGGGCACTGCACCGCTCCGCTCCTCACTATATGTACTCACGATGCTCCCTTCACTCGAAAAATTAATCATCGTTAAAATGTCGGGTCTTTCAACTTTCTACCCTTGAACCTCGCTACTTCCTCTTCTTTTTTTTCATCCCCTCTCTCTCACTCCCTCGCCCTTTCCTAACGTACGTCAATCCCCATCCCCCTCCTTATACTCCCTCTCTCGTAAACGTAACGTAAACCGTTAGTTGTTTTGTCTATACGGTTGAGTTAACGCAATTCTTATTTTTGTAAATAAGGATCACCACCGTTTTTCGAGACTTGACTCGGAGGCGCAACACGGCGCTCAGAGGGTCGGAAAATTGATTTTTCTAAACATGAAAAATTGACGTTCTTTCGCTTTAAAAACATGGCATAGATATCATGTTCTTACAAAAAAAAACCGTGTCATATTTGACTCACTTTAGCGGTGAAAGGAACGAATTTACAAGTTCTGAAGTTATCTTGATGTTTATTGTTTCTTAATGTTAATTTTTAATCTGTAAAATGATGACAGAAAAATTCCATTTTTCGACCCTCTGTGCGGTGGCACGGCTTGCGTGACTGTTGCCGGATTTATAAGTTCATAAATATGAATCACCCCGCAAGCGTTGCAAAGTCGAACATGAATGAGTTTAAGGATGAAACGTGTGTTGC
Organism: Trialeurodes vaporariorum; assembly: GCA_011764245.1. Taxonomy (NCBI): domain Eukaryota; kingdom Metazoa; phylum Arthropoda; class Insecta; order Hemiptera; family Aleyrodidae; genus Trialeurodes; species Trialeurodes vaporariorum. Next base: position 47,266,186 of record VMOF01000369.1, read on the forward strand.
AATAAAACGTGTAGTTATATGAACACGTATAAATGAAAGAGTATTTCACACCCTTCTGATAAAGTGTAAAGAATCATGCATTCTCATATACTCTTTGCAAACACCAATGAACACACCAAAAACCTTCAAAATCTACTTCAGATCGTAAAGCGTAAATGCTCCTACATGGTGATTTGTGGTTCCTCGGCGTCTAGTTCACTCAATAAATATATTATCGTGGACATTTGTAATCTTTCAACTGCAATCTTTGGTGAAAAACTGGTGACAGACAAACTAATGACTTTTTACACAGTATTTCCAATTTTGTAAGTTATTCGAAGCTTTTCTTGTTCACTATGAATGTCAATATAATGGTCATGGTTACGATTATTTTTGTTTTGTTTTGCTTTTTTATTTCTTTTTCTTTTTTTTTAAAATGCAAAAAAAAGTGAATTTGGGTTAGTTTACAATTTCGTTTGTCATCAACTAAACACTTGGATGAGTCCGCGATGTTCGTTTAACTTGGCCAAACGGTACGGTTATGTACAGGACACACTTCGTCAACAAAACGCAATGTCTTTGGCGTCATTCCACGAAGTTATGTAAAATTGTAATCGCTACCATTGTCAGTTGAGTTTGTTGAAAAGATATATTGTACGTTTCGGTGATCGAAGTAGAGACGTTTATTTTGAATTTGCCGCCCAAATACTGTTTAAAGAGAAATGATACAAGGCTGAATCTATATTTGTTTCCAAAGGTGATATACATACTTGTACACGGAAAAAAAAGATTAGTGAAAATAACCATACGGATACCTGATTTTGGCACCTGCTAGATGTTATGGTAAACTTGACCAGAAGTACGGTACATTTGCCGATACTTTGAGTAAATTCGACATGCAATCAGGTAACATCACCTAGTACCTAGTCAAAACATAGTATACTTCTGGTTAACATTACCATAACATCTAGCAGGTGCCAAAACCAGTCATCCGTATGGTTATTTTCACCGTACTTTTTTCCGTGTAGTAGCTAGTGACTTTTTATTTACTTTTTTTAGATTGTGTTGGAGTGAATTTCAGGAATTTCATATGCGCACGTAGTTATTTTCGCGTCATTTTGCAGTCAAATTAATGCTCGAGATCGCTCGAACATTAGCTCGCAAACGACCCATTTCATGGCTGGCGCGGTAATCCGCGTTGGATTCCATATGCATGGTGATACATATCTCAAATAATACTTCGCAGAACAGCGTGGAATTTGAAGTGCTTCTATTCTCTCCCTTATTTTTTTTATTTACAGTAAACTAACGAGCTATAATCTTAAATGGGTCTAGTGAAACGTAATTGAAGCCTTCTCCAGAAGTGGGGGCCATAAAACAATGGGTGTGCTGTTCTCGAGAATTTTGCAACGTGAGCAAATGACGGTTTTTAGCTGAAGAACACACCTGTTGTTTCACGGGCCCTTTTTCCGGAGACGGCTTCAATTTTGAAGACTCCAGTGATGACGCAGCCATGATATGGAGATCTCTTACGGCCCACACATACAGTTTTTTTTTTGCCTCCTCTTGTTTCATTTTCATTGGATATTGTAGTAAATTAAACCGAAAACTGTTGTAGAATGAAAGTACTTGTGTTGTAGAACGGCTAGCTGAACACAGAAATCAATTTTCGCATTTCTTTTGCAACATTTTTTGCCGTAAGGAATACAAATGGAATTTTCTCACATGGATAGCTGCAGTAAAATTCCGTGTCAGAGAAGCCATACATTAGAGCATTCATTCTGAACTAATTTCAGTCAGGTTCATTACAATAACTTTTGATTGGATATTAAAATGAACCCTTTCAGGGGAAGTGGTACACATGTGCACCATTTTATGTAACATGGGATTCGATGGAATTTAGATAGACGTTTTGCAAAAAATTGTAGGACCCATCAACATTTTTAGAAAATTCTCTTTTTTTTTAACTGTCTAAAAAAATCTAAAAAAAAATTCAAATCCCAAAATGCGTGCATGAAAGGGTTAAGATCAGACTCCCCTATTATTGTGACCTGCTTATCCGACCGCCATCTTTGAATTATGTTGAAGGCAATGGGAATTTTGTACCCTCCGAGTATGTCGCCGCTCATGAGTGATTCCGGCAGAAGAGTGACGAAAAAACCAAAATTGACATTAAAAAAGTCAGCAAACGGAAGAGAAAGTTGTGAAAAAATTGTCCAAAGTTTTGCCGTAAAATGAGCGATTTTTATTGATCGGCCGATTTTGACGTCAGCTCACCCCACCTCCGCCATGCTGTAATTATTTTGTCTCCGTGAGGGTGTGTGTGAAAGAGGCGATAGTTCTCGTATTTCAGTCGCGTATTTTGTGAAAAATTAAGAGTTTTTAAGTGCAGATAAAACTGTTGAAGGGTTGCAACACATACTAGAAAGCTCATGGATCGCCAGCCGTCGAAATGACAAGGAATGAAAGCGAGCCGGCTCTCGTATACAAAATTAAGTAGGTAAATAAATAAATACATAAATAAATGTTAATACATTTTTAAAGAGTCGCTCGCTCCGCGCGTAAGGAATTAATTGTGTTCGGAAAAATACGTTAGAGGGATGTAACACTTTCTCAATTTTACAGGAGGGCTAATAATAATAAACTGGTTAATTTCTAACTTGGCTTCATTTTATCTTCAGATGTATCTCTTTTATTTTAGAACATTCCTTCAAAATATTTTGGAATTTAGTAACGTATATTTAGAGGAATTAAAAAACTAAAGCGAACTCAATTTTGCCATAAAGGTACTGTTTAACCCGGTTCCTCGCTCCGAACAAGTTTAATAAACGCTTTTCAGCTTTTCTGACAAACTTACTGGGGACCATAAACATTATAGTACACGATTAGCCGGCAGGGCCTGAGCCTCATGTAAACGAAACCACTTCAAATGCTCTTTAGTATACCTTTTCATAATAGCACACACTTGAAATGAGCTGGAATCCGTATAAAACTCCTTCAATTCACTAACTAGGCAATACCAGATCCGGTGAGTAGGAATAGTTAACTATCCAGATTTTCAAGCTTTATTGGGCCATCTTTCAAGCACACCACTAGCTTATAATTTACAAACTATACATCTTTTAATGCTGTTTGTATTCTAGGTTTATAAATGTAGGAGCTAAAGTATCGCTCTCTTAATGGCTATTTGGTCTCATGTGTGACGTCAGCACTCAGCTTGATATCTATGACACTGTGGCTCTCCGCCACTCCCTGCACAGATGACGAGCACCCATGAGAGAACAATGTGTCTGTTGCAAACTTTTGCCACAGCAAAATAGAGTGTTAAATTTTAAGTAAAATCACATGAAAAGTCCATTGATGGTATCAGGAAGTCACAAAATGCAGTATTAAACTCACAAGACGCGTTTAACTGAAACCCAAGATGGCGGGAAAATATCGAGCAACCTGTGCGCAAGCACCGTGAACATCCATGATGGCCAACGTTAACAACCTCACAGCATCGGAGGTTATGAGTTTGTTTGCGTTGTGATTGTTTGTGATCGATGTTGTGAGGTTGGCCATCTTGGATGTTCACGGTGCTTGCGCACAGGTTGCTCGATATTTTCCCGCCATCTTGGATTTCAATTAAATACCTCTGGTGAGTTTTTTATTGCATTTTATGACTTTCTGCTGCCACCAATGGAATTTCAACGCGATTTTACATTAGGTTGATCACTCTACAGCAATGTAACAAAAGTTTGCAATAGTCCCATTGCTACATAGGTAGTGTATGTATAGAGATGATCGTATTGGGTCCGTAGTAAACTTTTGATATAGCGATATGAAGCAATTGCGTGAAAATCACAGTGACAGCATCTAACAGTCTCAAAATCTACTCATAAACCTGCGAAAGACGTTTTAAGGAGAGCCTATGATGGCGGTCGAATGGGCGAATGAACCCTTCATGTATACACTACGAGCACCAAAAGATGGCCGACGACAGCATTCCGCAAAGGCAGTACTTTCCTGGCGTTTCCTTTTCAGAATTCATGCAAATTGACTCAAAACGTGAAATTATCACCATAGTAATCACAAGAACGTCAAATTTACCGGGAAAAAAACACACAGAATGACGCAAAATATAGGTTCCACGAGGAAGTGAGTCGACTGTTTACATTCTAACCAACAATATAAATTGTCATTGGCCATCTTTGGTTCTCGTGGTACATGCATGCAGGGTTGATTCGCCTATTCGACCAACATCTTAGGCTTTCCTCAATACGCTTTTTGGGAGTTCATGAGAGGATTTTGAGACTACTGGATGCTATCCAAGGTGATTTTAACGCGATTTTAATCAACCTTCCATAACGCTGTATAGCAAAAGTATTCAACAATAAACAAACCCATTGGTGCGGTGGTTCGCATTGTGTTGTTGGACGAATATTGGTGCAGATAATATCTCCAGAAATAACAACATAAAAGTTATGCTTTTTCGGAATCACCTTGTCTTTAACCCTTTCACTACCAAGTAAAGGAGACCAACCTCCGCTCGTTCACTTAAATTAAATGGGTAGTTCATCATTCCTACTTCGTGGTGTTGATTTTGCCACTTCTATTAATTGAAGGCGCTCGACAAAATACTATTTTGCAAGTGTCAACAATTTCGAGTTGCTAGCTTCTGTCAATAAAAAATTTAGATTTTGGTGAGAAAGCGAATATAATATAGGGCGTACGTATTGAAAGGATTCATAGGCGCATCTACTCGGCGCATGCGCATTGAATCTACACCAAAAGAGACGTGACGCGACTTGACGTTAGCCTCGAATTTCCAGCGTCAAATATCAAAAGGCTGAATCAACAAATCTTCACTCTTTCCGCTCCGTCGGCCTAGAGCAAAAGCTGAAAGCAGTGAGATGGAGTAGATGTTTGGCAAATCCATATTTACTATGCAGGAATTTCTCAGCCTTGCTCATATTATGACTCTTACCTGTACAGTATGTCCCACAAGTCCTCACTAGACCTACGTTGGAAAATACAAAATTGACAACGATTAATAACAGACCAGCTCGTTAGCTTTGTGGTAGATCTTTTCATACAGATCAACGGATATATTTGGGTCTTTCAAAACCCTCAACAATGAACAATTGAACCGAGTGTCATCAGAAAATCTAAAAAAAAAAAAAAAAAAAAAAAAAAAAAAAAAAAATTGAACATTTTTTTTTGTTGGAAACTCTGACGAATTTCCAAATTTCCGATGAGAAAATTGAATTGTTTTCGCCAAGCCTTTGGTGATTTTAATGAAGCCGTATGGTTGTGCAGGAGGACAGAGGTCCGAAAAGAACCCTAATCCATAGAGTTTAAACAGCTAGGGCTTTATCTTAGAGAATCTCTTGATGAATAACGTATGGACCAGTGACGTAGCTTGCAATTTTGCAACGCTGTATTGCGTCCATTTAAACCCACCTAAAATGTCGAAAGCCAAAGGCGTTCACCGAACACCCAGTAGTTCGATTTTTTTTTTCGTGGATTTAAATGGACGAACTGGAACGTTGCCAAATTGCACGCTACGCCACTGGTATGGACCTATAGTTGTAGTGATCTTGGCTTGATTTATACTCATGCTCCTTTGCTCGAGTCTCGATTATCCGCGATAATTGGGGCCGGAGGTACCGTGGATAATCAAAAATAGCGGATAATCCAAATCTACGGAGCACGGCTGGAAAAAGTAATCGGAAAGACTGTATTTTAAAGGAATGAGTGAAGACATTTGCCATGCATTAGAAAATAATATAATTGGAGGGCTGCACGTGCGCGTACAAATATGGGAAGATGGTTTACCCAAAGAGGAGAGGAAAGACTTTCCCCCGACTCTCTCCGTTCGGTCCCGGTCGCTTTCGAAAGAAATAGAAAAAGTAAAAGAATAAAAAAAAAAAAAAAAAAAAAAAAAAAAAAAAAAAAAAGCCGCTCCACAGACCGCGGATAATCCGAATCGCGGATAACCGAGGCACGGATAATCCGAATTGCGAATAATCGAGACTCTACTGTACTTTTAAATGTTGCAGCTGCGACTTGCTTATTGTCATTTTAGATTTTTCGAGCTTAAAACTGTATTGAAAGTATGGTGTGATCATTCAAAAGAAACTTTCAGGTCTATAAACTTTCATCAAAACCCAAAAAATCTTAAATTTGTTTCGTGTATCGAAAGTTATGGACCCAATCCTTCAAAAGTTCCCGTGAGGGTGTCAGTTCCCGATGCAATCATCTGAAGAACTTCTGGGACATACAGTATGCAGCATAAATGCAGCAAATGCATTCTTACCGGAATTGGATTTGCCTCTCAAATATTCACAGAGGGATATTTTAGGGGGTGGAGAGGGGTGATTTGAAGGAAGATAGGAAAATAAAGGGGGGGGGTGAAAAGGGAGGGGGAGAGATAGGGAGGGGGAGAGATAGGATGGGGGTGGCGAATTTTGCGAATGTGATGATGAGACGAGAGGAGAGGAGAGCGGGCATCCATGTGCAAAGAGCCTCATTACTCTTGAGAACGACGCACACGGAATGGGAGCGAAGGCAATTCTGAAGATAGTTTGAGTGGGATGCGGGGGCTGAGCGGACACCATAGTTGGGCAAATGGGGGTGATAATAATCGATTACCCGATTACCGAGTAATCGTAATCGTCGTTTATTTAGAGCTTAGTGTTTGCATTGAGTCCCTCGATAGAAATATTGTATAGGGAGTACTGACACGAGCTCAACGAGTGCTGATTGGCTGCTGATTTAACACGGGCAGCTCCATAATAAGACGACGCCATCTAGCGGGAACTTCTGGAGACTTGGATTTGCTATATTTCCAAAGTTAATTTTTCGACTCCTCGGGAGGCACGAAGCGTCGCATCGTGTCGGTACTGCCTTTACAATATTTCCATCAAGGGACTCTTCACTCTGCACTGAAAAAAAAGGTATATTCATAATACCAGATTCTAGCCATATTACTAGAAGCACAACGATACGATAAGTGAACGATTGTCTAGTGCTTTGACCAGAAAATCCTTGTGTTATTACCAGAATATGGTCATCGAACCAGAATTTCCTCAAAATTTTCATGAAATATATGGCACGAACACTAGAATTCTGGTTTTTGTACTATCCCTTACATAGGTTCACATATTGTCACGTTTATGGTAATCTTTTTTCAGTGTAGTGTTATGGTGATCAGGGTTACTTTTTTTACAAGTCACCCATCGACAATCGTATTAGGTGCAGACGAATTAAATCTAATCGAAATGACCCTAGAGTTAATTTTAAACCTGAGAAGACTTCAATTTGAAGATTACCGATTACTTACCCAGTAATCGTGTTATAGCTTAATACACTACTTTTTTCCCATCTCTCACAGACGCCATATGAACACTGGCAAAGTTTCATTTAACCCTGTCGATACCTCGCCCAAACAATGTAATTCGTTTATCGTAACTTGATCTGTCATACCATCGCAGTTTCTCATTACCTGCAAAAGTTTCCCCAAATTGTTGACATTTGAAAAAAAAAAAAAAAAAAAAAAAAAGTGTTTCGTGACTAACGCCTTTAATTATAGATATAGGCAAAATCAACACCACGGAGTAGGAATAGTTAACTAAACACTAACTTTGAGTAATCTGGCGGTGATTTCCTGCAGTGAACTGGTCGTAAAATGGTTGAACAAATTAAACCAATGAGAAAGTTAATCAGACAGGAGTTTCCTCAAATCAGACACCTCAGACTTCGATATTTTCTATGGGTTTAAACGGACAAGATGCGCACCACATAGTTAAATTGGCATCCCGTGCCATCTGCGAATGAAACTTTAAAAACTTTTAACTTTTTTTAAAAACCGCAAGAGGCGGTTGCAAGTTGCGAGGCGTGAAACTTGGCAACAATGTATTTCCTCCATTTAAATTCACAAAAAAAGTCGAACGGTTCAGTCATCGGCGACGACCAAGCACTTCGATCTTTCAAATGTGTTTAAATGGGAAATATGAACGTTGCCAAATCGCACGCCTCGCCACTGGCGGTAGCGGCTCGTGAGCAATTGATTTTCTCCCTCTCTTCCCTTTGAACGGAAGCAAAAAAGTTGGTTATAGGTTGACACTTCAATGGGGCAGTTGCAAGGGTCTGAAATGTTGTGTTTTTTATACAGAAAATGATAGTACTTGATAAGCTGAGAACATTGGTGCCTTTGGTTTTTTCCTAAGTGTCTTGGTTTTGGAGATACACACGTGTAAAGTTACAAAAATTCGTGTGTGTAGTGACGTCACTACTCAGAATTCCCATTTAAAACAATGTATTTTGGGCCAAAAACTCATCTCCGGAAAAATGGGACTTAATTAGAAATCAAAGGCATCTTTGTTGTCAGCTCATCAAGTACTTACTTTTCTTCATAAAAAACACAACATTTTGGACCCTCGCAACTGCCCCATTCAACCATCTAAATATAGATCTCGTTACAAATTAATGAGTGAAGGAATACCTAATCCCTATAGGTAAGTGTAAGAGGTGGAAAAAATGAAAAGAAGCCAGATGCATATATTTTCAGGTCGGGTTCTTTTGAATGACAGAAACGCCCGCGACCGGAACCAAACATCAAAATTCTTTATAACTAACAATGATTTTTTTTTTTTTTCGAATATTTTAGTGAAATTGTGCTGATCAATGGAATTTGGGACACCGATTTCAAAAATGATCGAAAATGACTCATTGACAGTTGACACGCCCCGCGATGCTGAATCCTTCATTGATATTTTTAGTATGGCGTTTCAATTGTGAAAAAGTAGAATATTTCGATCGAAACTAAGACTAAATTCGAAATCGGCAGGTCAAACTACCGGGAATTACGCTCAATACTCAGCCAGATGTCTTCAAAACAGGTTTTTCGGAAACAAGCTTTGCCCATGATCCGTCCAAATCGTCTCAATCGTTTTGAGTATTTTGAGTATTTTTGATTAACAATTAAGTAGTAATGCTCCCGTAACAGCATGCTAGATAAACGATATGATGTCCGAAAAAGCCCATTCACCGATCGATCGTGCGACATTAATCACACTTATAAATGGACGGAGCCAGCAAGTTGGCAACTGTGGATTCTTCCCATTTGAATGTATGAGAAACGATCGATTAGAAATTGGGCCATGGCCCCCTCTAGAATCGATTGTTTCTCATACATTCAAATGGGGAGAATCCACAGTTGCCAAATTGCTGGCTCCGCCCATCATGCTCACGTACACGTACAAGGGTCATGGAGTACGATTCCTCGAGGAGTGAGTACACGCGGAAAGTAAGTAGCTTGGATATTCTCCTCAAAGAGAATACACGATTCGCTCCTAAACTAATTAACATAGAAGCGAACTATGAGTCAGGGCCAACGGAGAAACAAACTGCAAACAGCAGCGCGGCGCGGCTTAGCAAGTTGCATCGCTAAGCTGTTGAAGGGGAACACTCGAAATTCAACTCCAGCGACTAGAACTAAGACGCGCGTATATGTATAGACTAATCTAAAACGAGATGAAGCAATTAATGGAAATGAGATTACCGAAGGTCGGGCAGTCGATTCCAGGAGTTTGCCTTTCTCTCTCTCTCTTCCAATTCAAACACATGTATTGGAGTGTGAAAGAGAGGGGGGGCTACAGTCACGTGATGGCCCAGCTTTCTATCCTATACCAACGCATACGTTGGAAGGTGATAGAGATAGAAGCTGAGGTCACGTGATGGTCCACCTCTCTATATCCTTTTCCAATGCATAATGGAATGTGATGGAGATAGGAGCTGAAGTCACGTGATGGCCCATCTTTCTACCCTTTTCCAACGTATGTGTTGGAAGGTGACAGAGATAGTTGGTAAAGTCACTTGATGGCTCACCTTCCTATCCTTTTCCAAAGTATGTAATGGAAGATGATGGAGAAAGTAGCTAAGGTCACGTGATGGCCCCTATTTCTATCCTTTTCCAACGCATGTAATGGAAGGTGATGAAGATAGAGGCTAAGGTCACGTGATGGCCCCTATTTATATCCTTTTCTAACGCGTGTGTTGGAAAGTGTCAGACACAGAGGCTAAGGTCAGGTGATGGCCCCTATTTATATCCTTTCCATATTAATGTGTTCAAACGGCCGGAGTAAATCTTCTCACACCTTAAGTTCACGTGATATATGGTAAATGCAGCATAACTTACTGTGGTAACATTATTTTAATTGATTCCTTTGTTCTACTTAACGCATCCCGATACGATGTGTCATATTCTAGAGAAGCCTATACCATATACCATACTTGTCGGCAAAGCCATGCAAATAATTATTTTCTACGAGTTTTTCCATAGTCAAATACTTTCGAAAAATAACGTTTCCGATCGGGGAAAAATTAAACAGTAAAGGATTGAAGTGAATTAGAAGGCGAGGTCTCACTGTTAATTTGACAAATCTCGCAGTAATGATTTGTGGCTTACTATAGATTACAAGGTGTAGCATTCCTAGCAGAAAATTGTGAATCTTGTCAGCTTCATGGCACGATATCAGACATTGAACTCAACATACCTGAAACACAAAAAAAAAGAGGAAAAAATTAAATGCCTGGCAGAACTCAAATTCGTTCGGAGTTCACATTTATAGTTAAATACTGAACCAGAAAAACAGTGACGCACCGAGAGATCCTCCATCCTTCTCCTTCCTTCACTATAACGTGTGTGTGAGACAAGGATAGAACAAAGAATCGAAGCCCGCATTTTCATCCTTTTTCATGTTAAACATTCAAAGAAGAAATGAGAGGGATAAGAGCAACGGCACGTGACGCGGCGTAATTGAGGAGTAAGTGAGGGATCGATCCGAACCGATCCGCCCCCCTCCGGCACTTCTAAGGAGTCGAACCGGTAAACGCAAGGAAGTATCCCCTGACCCACAAGCGATTGAAATTCTTGAGACCCTCCCAAAATCATCACTTAATCGACTGAAATTGGTGACCAACAACAAAGACATGAAAGAAAATAAAGTAATTTTTGAACCCCCCCCCTTGAATTTTTCCCTCAAAAGTAGGTCATAAGGAAGGAGGAAATTCAATCATGAGTCTTCCCTTAGAACCAAACTCTATAGTTACACCAGTACCGGCTATTTAACTGAGGTACCTAACTAAGAACGAAAATATGAAAATATAGTATACTGCGAGGGTGGATTTTAAAGTAAGTTTACCTATTTTTTCTCAGAAACTATTAATGTTGAAAAAAACCCAGAGCTGGAACGTAGTACTCTCAGCTTTTTAACGAGCTACAGTTTTTCAAATTTGGCTCATGCGTTGCGGAGATATCGTGGATTTTCCACACCCGTCTCTCCTTCAAACGTGCCCACCTTTTTACGCGCTGCGGAGCCTCACAGGGAACACGAGTTTAAAACTCTGAAAAAGTAAAATAGAGCTATTATTTTATTGAAACAAGTTATAACATTGTTGTGAGGCATCTCACCTCATTTTTTGACACAGTCACCCGCTAGATTCTTGAATTTTTTCTATCGGTGCAACAATTTCTGTATACAGCCGTCGTAAATTATTTCCCCATATACTTCTGAACCAGAGTTTGACGCAAGCTGTTAATCCAGTTCCAATTCATGATGATTGCACTTTCAGTACTGACCGAAATTTTGAAGGTCGATACAAATTGGATCATTTTATGAGTAGAAGAGTAGTCTATTTAGTAAACAACATGCATTCAGGTGTTATTGAGATGTCTGATCCAGAGATAAGTGCATCGCTTGCCGAAACTCGCAGTTTTCTATAGTGCGTGAAAAGGTGGGCACGTTTCAAAGAGAGGCGGGTGGGGAAAATCCACGATATCTCCGCAACGCGTTGGCCAAATTTAAAAAACTAAAGCTCGTTAGAAAGCTGAAAGTACATACGTTTCAGTTTTTCCTAGCATTGATAGTTTCTGAGAAAAAAAATAGGTAAACTTATTTAAAAATCCACCCTCGTATAAGCAAGCATTCTCATAAGGCATCAAGTAATTACAGATATAAAATCTACAGTGATCGAATTACAAGAGATAAAGATATGAGAACCAAATTGCTTTCTAGACAGAATTTTCAGAGATATGCCAGCTAGCTTTTTATTTTGAGAGAGGGAGAATCTTTCTCATCTTTAATTTATTTGCCTCTGAACTTTTCTTTTTCCACCCGAGAATCTCACGAATGTCCCACAGAATTTCCTAAGCACTAATATACGATGCGTAACGGCCGAAACTAACCTCTCCAAATGGAGAAAAAATGACGATCTCGCGTGCTTCAGGATCGTTCCTTCTATCCTCCGTGTAATCCATCCCCCATCTTCTCCGCGAAGAGTTCGAAAAAGACAGAGCCTAAACACTGAATCACTGAGACAGACTGCGGGAAAACGGGAAGACAGCGAAACAGTACTATGGCTTTCAAAAGAAAATATCCTTATAGAAATTTTCATTATTTCATTTCTAGACCAATTTGCGAATTTTTATACAGTTTTCGGTATTTCAGAGTGTCACATTATGTGTCAAAAAATTTTAAACGATGGAAAATAAAATAACAATTTATCAAGAACAATTTCGATGAGAGGACTTTCTTTTGAAAGTCATAGTACCTGTGTTGCCATTTTTCGGATATTTATCAAATTTTTCCCATTTGGCTTTATGTCAGTGGCGGTGCGTCCAATCTGACAACGTTGCATCCCGTGAATTTGAAGTCTTGAAAAAGGTCGAATTATTTGAGGTGCATAGTGCACTCATTATATAGAGGGTCGATGTGGGCATAAAATCACGCGACAATTACATTAAAAACATTTTTAAGTCTCAAAATCCACTCATAAACCCAAGTCTATAAAATAGAAATCCAAGATGGCAGCCAAATGAGCTCGTCACAACGGGGGAATCCAGTGGCGTCGCGTGTAATTTGGCAACACTGCATTCTACCCATTTAAAGTCGTGTAAAAGGTCGAATTAAGGGGGTGCACAATGCACAAGAAAAATTCGATATTTTTAAGGCGTTTAAATGGAGGAGTCGCATTGTTGCCAGATGGCACGCGACGCCACTGGGAATCCCATCTTATTGCAGCTTTCTCTCACTTTTCTCAGCATAGAAAATTGCGATAAGATGAGACTCCCCCTCAGTGGCGTAACTAGAAAGTAAACCTTTCTCACTTTGTCCATTAAAATGTGTAAGTTTTAAAAGGATAGGAAAGGGGGATCAATCCCCTCTCCCTATCCTTTTTCTACCTGTACATTTGGATGAGTAAAAAGAGAGATGGAATGATTTCTAGTTACGCTACTGCTCCCCCTTTGTGAATATCATGAGAAATATCATATAAGATTCGATGCTCCATTTGCAAGTCATAAAAAACATCTGTATACGGTCTTACTCTCATATACGGACTGTACGCAAAGTAAAGAGATCAGTCGGCAATAGGTTACCTTCTGTATGTTCTATTTCAAAATCAAATTCACTTAGAGCCAATCTATAACGTTGCAAATAGGCCTTGATGTCACGCCTTTTATTTATAAGTATACTTTGTATGAGAGCAGCCTTCAGGGATTAAAAAAAAAAAAAAAACGTACCCGCTCAATTGCCAAGCGAGTGCACTCTTAGAAAGAGAGTTGCAAGATTTCACGGAGCAAAATAACAGATTTTGATTGTTCCCGTCCCGTAGACTTGATAGCGTCACACTCCTTTCAAATTATAACCCCGTGGCGCTATAAATAAAATGAGTTGGTGGGGGGATCGAGCGGAAACAGGAATGTGTATTTTTCTCTCTCTTACTTTCCACTTGAACACAAAGGCTAGAAAAGGATAGCAAAGGCGGCGGCCATCACGTGACTTAAGAAACTATCCCCGTCTTTTCCTAATGCACGCGTTCATATGGAAGGAGAAAGAGCAACATGCCTGGAGTTACATGCCTGTATATCCACCCTGGTGGGGGGGGGGCGGTGGGGTCGAGGGGTGGCACGCGTCATCAACGGTCAAGTTTCCGTACACGAGAGTACAACAATGTGTTCCGTGTTAAAGTATAAAGGCGTATGGTTTTGCGAAAAATGAAAATTATTTCGCATTCTTTAGTGCTTCTCCGCTGACTCCGCGGAAAAAACCACAAAATCCACTCTCAGAATCAGGCTTAATACTGGAGCTTTGCAGGTATCATGGGAGATTCCTATCTAATTTGAGACATGTCTCTGTGTTTTCGTAGAGAAAGTAAAAAATTAGACAGGAATCTCTCATGATACCTACTTGGCTCCGACATTACGACCTTGACGTTACAGCTGTTTTCAGAGTTTATTACTGAATTTTATACTTTCTTTTTTTTAGTGATTTTTGAAAGTTTTTGCTGGTTTTCACATCATACGATATTTTACTAATCATTTGCTTACAGCAAACAGTTTGCAAGAGTTCCATTATTATTTTCACTGATTAAAAAGCAAAAACAAACTTGTTGTTTAAAGGGTGATTCCAGGTTCCACCGATTGAGGAAAGATTGTGAAAGCGAGTATTTCCATGTATTACCGTCACACGCATAGAACTGATCTGCGTAGTATTTTTGTCAATTGGTGACCTAAAAATCGTCATTAAATATACATACAAGAAACGACAGTTCTGGGTTTTGCGACTCAAAAACCGACAACACCGTTGCAATGTCTCAAACGTCGATCATACGAATCGAAACATATACAGCGGCGAGGCGAAGAGAAACGAAAATTCGTTCCTTTTATTGGAACCGATTTTACCTGTCGTATCGAATGAAATTTGGTAAATAATAAATTGTTTTTTCCATTAGCGTCGGGGTTGGGAGTTTTGAGCGCATTTCTCTTTCGCTTTTATTTTTATTTTTTTTTTTCTTCGTTGAAGTGCAAGCTGCTGTTTGCGTTTCCTGCGTTTCAGTGGATCTGACGCGGTGTGGACTTTGAGAAGGGACGCAAAGTGCGCCGTGCTGAAACTGTAAATATATCAAACAGGGTTAATTCCTTTCCGAGAAAATAAAGGACACCTGGAATATTTAATCCTGAGTATTTCGCCTGAAACAACTATAAGCGAACGTCGTATCTCACCGCTCCCTGGTCTTTTTTATGCACGACCCTTAAGGGAGTGCATTTTGGTTTCGATCTAGATTTTGATTTGCACTGTTTTATATAAAAAGATTATGCAGCACAAGTCAGTGTATGGAAAAAATGATCGAAAATACTAGCATCTGTAATCTTTTCCTAATCGGTGAAAATCACCGTTAAATGTATTCACTAAATTTTTAGCGTTTAAATATATACGAATTCACTGTTGAAACACCTTGTCTATCAAATTTTGATTAAGGTCGTGCTTCAATTCTTAACCAGGGAGTCGAACCGGCCGGAAAAAGGGTTCAGGTTCGGTTCGGGTTCAGGCAGTTTTCAGAATTTCGGTTCGCGGTTCGGTTCGGGTTCGCGCTGAATTGTGGTTCAGGTTCGGTTCGGTTCGGCAAAAATTTAGGTTTTTGAACCGGTTCAAAGGCGGTTCGGCCAAATGTTAGGTTCATGAACCGTTTCAGAGGAATGAACTGACAAATTTTCTGTTTCGTCTTCAAATTTATTAATCACGACGAATTTCTACTCATCACTTTTTTTAGCTAAGTCAGTGTAGCCATTCTGATGAAAACAAATTGGCTAGCTCGTTATATTTTCAGCGTGACTTCCTCTTAAATTCGCTCCGCACAGTTTGCATTTCCTTAAATAGCTTGATATTAAATATTAAAAAAAAATAAAAAAAAAATAAATAGGATGGGCCATTTTTGAATTTTGTTACTAAAATGCTTGAATTTCGGATCTCCCGTACTTATTCTTTCTCGGAAAAATTATACATACAACAATACAACATTATACATGCTACTTTTTCGTTGCGTTGGAAACAGCTGCCGTCCATTCTAAATTATTAAAGAACGGTTCTTTGAAAGATTCTTTTTCCGCAACCAAATCCTACAAAGACAATTTAGGACTCAGGATTCTTTCGTTGCTTCTCAGCCATTTGAACTGTCCAACTTTTGAACCGTCTGTGAACCGGTTTTTTTGACGGTTCACACTGTCTGAATTTTCGGTTCAGGTTCGGTTTGGGTTCAAGCCATTTTTAAAATTAAGGTTCACGGTTCGGTTCGGTTCAACATTTTTCAGCGGTTCGGTTCGGTTTTCGGTTCACGGTTCGGTTCGGTTCGACTCCCTGTTCTTAACGCGCGTTTGCGTGCGTTTTGACGGCTGCTTGATTTTTCTTCTTTAGTTTTCGTTTTCTTTTTCGCTTTTCGCTTTCGTTTTTGTTCTGTCCCTAACATTTTTGGGACCCTGTTCAGCAGTTATTGATTAAGGTCGCGCGTGCAACCATTTTTAACGCGTGCGCGTTTTTGAAGGCTGCTTGTTTAATTTTAGTCTTGTCATTCGTGCACACTGCACATTACACAATGCACAAGCCATGTTAGCCACGGGACACGTGTCTAAGATTCGCAGTAATGTTTTAATTCATTAGGTCTATGGGGCGCACGGAGAAAAAAAAAAAAAAAAAAGTCTCGCTGAAACTACAGTGCGTATATTAATTAAAATGGACTAATAAGGAATTCCTCTTAAAATGACTAGATTTCCCATTAATCCAACAATTGTTTCTCGTGAATTATATAAGAGCGTTTAATTTGATCGAACTGAATTCTAAACAGTAGTTTCAAAACTTATACATTTTCAAGATTGAGAATTATTGAAAACTAAAGGAGTCAAGAAATTTCCCATTAATCCAACAATTGTTTCTCGTGAATTATATAAGAGCGTTTAATTTGATCGAACTGAATTCTAAACAGTAGTTCCAAACTTATATATTTTCAAGATTGAGAATTATTGAAAACTAAAGGAGTCAAGAAAAATAATATCGTTTTAATCCACATTTAAGAGAAACTTTTTTTTTTCCTCGGACGCTCTACAATCCGCAATCTGTCGCAAGGCATATTGGCGAATTTATTTCATTTATCTGTGGTACTATATGCAATACTGCTAACTGCAACATGTTCGAAAATCCTATTCGACGGATTTCAAAGAAATCCAATCAGCCAAATTTCAGATACATTCAATTAGACGAATTTCAAAATGAATTGCAATGAATGTAGACTGAAGAGAAAAACAGATTTTATTTTAACCGACGATTTCGTAGACTTGCGGCTTGCCGCTTGCCCCTATACCGTCGAGTGCAAGGAGCATGGAAACGCAAAACGCCGACAGGGAATGAGCCACACTCGCCCGAAGATCAGAATGCGAGTTCCCAGTAGCGCACCGAGAGTTTCTTCATATCTCTCTCTTTTCTCCATTAAAAAGCGTATGTTAGACAAGGATGGACAAGGGGATAAAACCCCCTCTTTCTGTCATTTTCCTACTTATACATTCAAATGGGATATGAGAGAGATGGAAAAGATCCTGGTTGCGCCAGGAGTTCCATTCCACCGTTCCTCCTCCTCATCCTCATAGTCCATTCATTTGAGCGCAGTCGTTTTCCGCGTCGTAAACGTCAAAAAAATAAGGAACGGGAAATGGAACGACGGACTCGACAAAATAAACCGAAAAATGAAGAGTTGAAGCAGTTTCTCATATTTATCATCCCTCTTATCGCTGTTCCTCCTCTCTTCCCGTTTCGTTCCTTCTTCCATGTTTCTTCTCAAACGTGTCCCCGCATATCCCCCTCCCATCCCATCCCACCCCAAAGTCTCCACATTTCGCAAACGATTCCCTCCGAGAGAGTCTGACGAAAATTGTCTACCCCGTTTGTCTTTCCGCCCAGGTTTACTTGTTTAACTCCGCTTCAACGGAAAATTAAATAGGTAAATACTTAGAGGCGGACTGTACATATCTATACAGACGCTGAGGGAAGACTGGATACAATAAAAAGTACCCCCAACGACCTCTTTTCTCCTCTGATGTTTATTCTACGTTTGAAAAATACGCGAGACGCTAAGCGTTCTCGTATCTCGGCCTGTCCCCACTATAGACGAGTGTAGAAAGACCTACAGGGTGTTACGAAAGATACGCCCAACCCTGATTAAATGTTTGCCTCTTGGGTCTCTGTCGCTTACGACGATTTAAAAAGTCTAAAACTCACTCCTCTCAGAGAATTCTTACAATTAGCTCAAAGCTTAAATGGACTTCTTGTGTATGTATGATTGTATGCACAACATGAAAAAAAAGAAGATCTTCGCATTTTCCACCAGGATGTCTCAGTAACCGACAGTAGACAGTATTTATACTGACTATGTTTCGGTTTTACTTTCTCCCCCCTCCATCAAAAGGAGAGAAAGTATTGTCACCATAAAAAAATTGGAATTTGGGGTCTTTCCATTTCTTTTCGCACTGCGTGTCCCCCTGAGCTCAAAAACCCAACAAATATCAGTCCGTCTGTCTGTCTGTGACACATCATTTCTTCTATTCTATTTGGTCCGCACGCATGCACATTTGGAAGGAAGGGTACTTTTTGGTAGTTCTATAGTTATTACTACGGTGAATTTTTCTTCCACTGTGGTATAGGTATTTTACTATCATGGGCCTGAATTATTATTAATCTACCAGGGGTAGTCGAAAAATCTACCGCTATAGTAAAGAAGAAGAAAAAAACGAACAAAAAACACTCAATCGCAGAGCCGGAGGCTTTTTCAGCAGTGGTGGTAGGTAACACCAGGCACTCTGGGTCATGTCTACCTGACACCCCTCCCCCGTACATAAGTTTGGCCCGAAGCATAAAAAAAGAACAGTAAGTACATTGAATTAAGGACCACGTTTTTTCAAGAGCAGTCACACTGTCAACATACTTACATTTTTGATAGATGCTATGGTAAAGAGCTGAGATTATTACAATGGTCGTAATGCCACCGCAATTTCTTAAGTATTAACCGAGATACCTACCGAGATAAAGCCGTTTGATGAAACTACATTTACGGAACAGTTTAATGAATCGTGTTTGCCTGCCCCTGTCTCATTGCAATTTGTACCACGTATTCGGTCATTGATACGTGAATAAGCAAGGGAGATTTTACTTATCACTGAATGCAATTTCTGCAAAGTATCGTACATACATGTATCGATCGCAAGAAATCGTGTACAATTAAACCGCTTAGATCCAGCCTACCAATAATTACAGTGCACGCTGCAAAGTTGTAAATCCTCTTTAAAGTAATCACTGTTCACTATAATATGAGCAGAGCCTTGCTTATCGAAGGTCCTACGATTGTTTTACTATCAATTAGGAATTGTTTTCGAATTTAATTGAATTGCAAACAAAACCCTTCCGCTCATACCCGCATAATGGATGTTTACTTTGGGACGAACGCGCGGGGAAGTTGAGTGAATTTTGCATTAATTTCATTTTCTGTCCCTCTCGCTTTCATTTTTAAATCGTTCAGCATGACAATTAGACTGCACGGAGGGATTATCTGCGCGTTCTTTTTTCTTTTTTTCTTTTTCTCCATGCATCCTGGTGTAAAGAATACCGCTTTCCTATACATATACGCGTGGGAGCACGGTATTGAAATTTAATCCTGTTTTTATTTTCCAATTAAAAAAGATTGCTTTGCCGGCTTATCCGGTTTTAATTCAACCCTTCCTCTCCTCCCCCACCCACCCCTTCTTCCGACTGCCTTTCGCGAGAACGGTGTAAAATAACATCCGTAAACTCACCCATCTACCTGGCTTTCACCTTTATTTTACCCGGAGCGCGATTCGTCGATCGAGTCCACACAGTTGACTTATTTGATTTCATCAATTTTTTAGTGACTCTCTGATGCTACATTTCTACTCCCTTCTCCTGGTGCTCGCTGCCGGATGTTTCGTCTCTGAAATGCGTTTTTCAACGTGTGCTCTTTCATCTGCGGTGAGTTGAAGTGGTCACGACTGGTTTTGTGTCGCGTCGAGGGTCGTTGAAACAATTTTTCGCAATGCTGCCGGTTTTTGCGGACACTATTCAATGACAAAATACTACCACAGAATTATACAATCAGAACGGAAACTCCCATAAGAGCCAATGGAAGCATTGGCATTTGGAATTTAACGGCACCAATAGGCAACGCTGTGGTCCTATATCCCAACAAGGCGGACGAGTGTGATTTGTGTTGAAACTCATTTATTTCTGTAATTCTGGAAAGAAATCTTAAGTTTCCGCCCTCACTTTTATTAATTCTAATAGCATTTCAGAATGAAAATTTCGCGGATCATGTTCTATATTTTTTTTTCACGCGCGAATCCAGATGTAAACATCCTATATCCCAACATGGCGGACGCGAAATGAATTTGCTTCAAAATCCGACAGAGTTTCCGTTCTGATTGTATTATTCTGTGATACTACTGTCCATCGGAGACAGAGACAGAAACGAGACTCAGCACATCGTATGCTCCCGTGTAGAGTATAAGTTAAGTGCGCTCTGTCATTGTTCGGGAGTCACCGGCTGCAACGATAAATATAGCCTACTGTTGAGTGGAGCTCAAGAAAAACCTGTGATTGGTCCGCGTCGCGAAAACGGAAACTACTGGTTTCGTTTGGTGAATGCAAACCACGCGCTCCGCTCGTCAAAGTGGAAAAGTGAAAACCTGTCAGAAGCTTTGTTCAGGGTATCTATTCGTCTCTGATCAGAGATTCAGTGGCGGATCCAGGAATTTGTCCTTCTCTTACTATACCCATTTGAAAGCGTGTGTTAGAAAATGGCAGATTATGGGCATTCACCCCCCTCTTCTTTCCTTCTTTAACATATGCGTTCAAGTGGACAGAGAGAGAGAGAGATGGGAGAGAGAGATAGGGAAGAGAGATAGGTAAGAGATAGGAGAGAGAGAGAGAGAGAGAGAGAGAGAGGAGGAGAGAGAGAGAGAGAGAGAGAGAGAGAGAGGGAGGGAGAGAGAGAGAGAGAAGGATAAGTTACTAGATCCGCCAGAGCGGTGATTAAACCAGCAGGTTGAAGCAAAGATAACACTTTTCGTTTGAGAAGTACTTCAATGGCTTATAGTTATGCTCAAATCAGTAAAGTTTGCTTCGACTGAAGATAGTAGATATATTATGCAGATCCGTAAATGTTCCAAAGAGATGAGCTTCAGGATTTCAAGGGCAGATGCAATCTGGAAGCTTCGTAACACATTTATGTAGATTCAATACATATTTACACTGTGTCACGAGGCTACCTGATGGTATTCTACCGCTCTTGCAGGCGCGTTATTCACCCCAACTAAGGTTCATTTCTTCCATTCTAAACACACCACAAGAGCGTGTCTGTATGGTAGAATATCTTTGTCTTCGAGCGATTATAACACCATGACGAATCTAAGTTTTTCAAAGAGATGAGCTTCAGTATCGGGGACAGATGAAATCTGGTAGAAATCTAGTAGCCTCGTGACACATGTGCGTAGATTCGATACACATTTACACTGTGTCACGAAGATACCAGGTGGTATTCTACCGTCCTTGCAGGCGCATTAAGTACCACAACCCAGAGGTACCAACCTATCTTTTCCGTTCTAAGTTTGCGCCACAGGTGCATATCTGTATGTATAGAAAAATTTCTTTGGCATCGACCGAATAAATTACCGATGGATTGTAAAATGCCGTTGGATATAAACAAAACGGCAGCGGTGTGATTTTGTGCAGCGCGATAAAATATTAATGCAAACCTCGCGGTCACAAGACTAACAACTGAAATAGGATACCACCTTTTATTTTATCCACTCGACATTTTATTTATTTTTTTATTTATTTTTCATTCTCTCATATTCATTTGACCTCAACTCGTGTAATACGTCTGTCCGTAATGATTTTGACATTCTGTGTATTACTTTGCACGTTAGGTCGCGGGCAAGATTTTTAATGAAGGGAGAGATCACTGATTTGAATTCAGATGGTTTCATCAAGAATTCTCGTCCTAAATCCCGTCCAATTTGCGATTAGATACGTTCAAAACAATTCGTCATTTCATAACCCGTTTTCAAATTTTCAATCTAAAAGTAACTTTATCTTAACGTCTTTCCTATAGTAACGAAAGTCTGATTCCATTAAATTATAACAAAGGCTTTATAGCCTTGTCAGCCTATAATGATTAATACGGCTTTGGGTACGTTGAAAATGTTGCTAGAGAGTTATGGAGGGTCCATTTCTGCAGTGATATCACGTGAAAATTATATTGAAAGCATCAAAAAATCTTAACATTTACTCATGAGCTCAAAAAGGCGTTTAAATGGAATCCAATGTGGCAGTCAAATGCAGGGCTGCCGTTTTGCGTATAATCAATGCTATTTTTCAATTTACCGATGATTCCACCGGTTGAGAAAAGATTACACAGTTCAGTTCAGTGTATTACTGTAATGAACTAAAATACTCGCATCTGTAATATTTTCTCAACCGGTGGAGTCGCCGATGAAACTTGCGGACATTTTAATTAATTAACGGAGTTTTCACCGATTAAGGAAAGATTACAGATCAGAGTATTTTCGTGCATTACAGTCATACTCTGAATTGAACTGTGTAATCTTTTCTCAACCGGTGGAATCATCGGTGAATAGAAAAATTGCATTGATTATACGCAAAACGGCAGCTCTGGTCAAATGAACGGGTCACATCTATTGCAGATTTCAGTAGCAAGGCGTGAAATTTGGCAATGATCTTTCTTCCCATTTAAACACATTAGAGAGGTCGAATTGCCTGGTCATCGCCAATGACTGAAGCGTTCGACTTTTTTGGTGAATTTAATGGAGAAAATACATTGCTGCCAAATGTCACGCCTCGCTACTGGCAGATTTCTCTACGGTCAATCACTTTTTTTAGCATAAAAAAGTTGCGATTGGATTGGACTCCTCCATTGTGACACGCTCATTTTACCGCCAATTTGAAATTTTGTTTCAACTCATTTATTTAGTTTTTGAGTCAATTTGGGAACTTCATATGATGCTCCTAACGTTAATTTCAAGACGTACTGAAAAAAAAAAGATTACCAGAATCATGACGATATATGAACCTATGTAAAGCATAGTACAATTACCAAAATTCTAATAATGGAGCTGTTGCAAACTTTTGCTACAGGCTTATTAATAGTTGAAAATGGGATAATACCCTGTAAAAATAAAGTTAGCACACTAAAAAATCACGAAATCCACTCCTAAACTCACAAAATGCTTTTAAATGCGAGACCGTAATGGCGGCCGAGGCCGCGGTTTTCTTATGGCAATTGTATGCTTCTTCTTCTTCTTGTGTGGTGTTGCGAGAACTCCTCGTGTAGATGGCGCTGATTGAAGATAGGGAGCCCCGATGAAAACCGCGGCCCCGGCCGCCATTACGGTCTCGCGTTTAAAAGCATTTTGTGAGTTTAGGAGTGGATTTCGTGATTTTTTAGTGCGCAAATCGTTATTTTTACTGGGTATTACCCCATAATCAACTATTAATAAGCCTGTAGCAAAAGTTTGCAACAGCTCCATTGTGCAGTAGTTCTTGATAATTTTGAGGAAATTCTAGTTCTATAACCATATTCTGGTATTAATACCAGAATTTTCTGGGAAAAGAGCTGGACTTTCTGTTGTTCACATATCATTGTGCTTCTGGTATTATTACAAAAGCATATTATTATGTTAAGCATAGTACAATTACCAAAATTCTAATAATTGTACAGTAGTTCTTGATAATTTTGAGGAAATTCTAGTTCTATAACCATATTCTGGTATTGCTACCAGAATTTTCTGGTAAAAGAGCTGGACTTTCTGTTGTTCACATATCATTGTGCTTCTAGAAATATTACTAGAATCCATGAATTATTTTTTTCAGTGCGTGATTCCAAATCAGAATGGACTTTATAGCTATACAGCAGATATTTACACCAGACCCACTGACAGTGACATTTACCAACAGCAAAACCTTCCAAGAGCTTTATTAGGACTCATCGTGGTTTTAGAGCGCTTGAAGAAACGGCTGTCATCATTGAACACTTAGCATCCTCAGGCATCGAATGGAATTAATCCCGTCCTCGCTAAGAATCGAGCCCAAACTCATTTCATTTATGCTGTCCCGGACGACAAACTGAATTTTGTATTTGACCCGCCTCATCCCCTATACCATCCCTTGGGACAGCGCCATTTAAGTGATCAAAGCGAAGCCAGCAACTAAACTTCTACGTTTTAACCTGTATGAGGCCATGAGGCCACCTACTCCGACCGACCGGTACGGTAAGGTACTTACATAGAGCGGTGCAGAGCGCGGTGTGGCCGTAATTACGGGTAATGATAACCGCTTGCGGTCCTTGAACAGTGCCACTTTACTGTAAAGCACATGGGCGCACACTGGGTGGGAAAATTACCAATCAGGAATCAATTCTTTGTATACAGAGTGTAACAAAACTTTTTAGGGCGTGTTTTTGAGGTAAAAATAAGACTTTTTGTTTCCTGCAAACATGGGTCCGAAATTGTAGTCTTTTCGAGTTACAGTGTTGCAAAGTTTCCGTAAAACAAATTGAAAAATTGTCATAACTCCCTCGTGAGTTGTTCTTAATGCTCGTAAATTGGTACTCTGCTGTAATTTTAGGCGCTCTCGCCGATTTTGGCTGTGAAAATGCTGTATGCAAACATTTGAGGGGGGTTTTTCTTCATTTTTCTCACTTTCCTGGCCAAAGTGTGTTAAAACATGCTTTTAAATTCATTAAACCCAAAAACGATTAGCATTATTCAAAAGTTCGTAAAAAAACAATCATTTTTGGTCCTTGCAAGTTTTTCCTTTTCGCAAACCATTTCCGAGAAAATCGTCCCTGAAGTTGCAGAGGTCAGCCAAAAATCGCCTTTTCTTTACGAGGAAGTTATGACAATTTTTCAATTTGTTTTTCGGAAACTTTGCAACACTGTAACTCGAAAAGACTACAATGTCGGACCCATGTTTATAGGGAAAAAAGGTATTATTTTTTCCGCAAAAACACGCCCTGAAAATTAATGTTTATAGTTTTGTTACATCCTATAGATTTACATGCGCTGACAAAACCTTTGTTAAAAAATGACCCAGCAAAAGACTTTTTTAGTTGATCCAGCAAAAGACTTTAATTGATCCAACCAAATCTTCGGTTCACCCGGCAGAATCTCTTTAGTTAGGCACACAAAACCTTTGGTCAGCACTACTACGCAGTCTTTTACTGGGCCATTTTTATTCCAAGGGTTTCATCAGCGCTAACAACGCGTTTTTCCTGTTTTTTTCTGCGTGTGGAGGAAAACCCGATTTATCGTTTGCGGACAATGTCACAGAATACTGAGAATGGGCTCACATTGGGTGTAAAAATGGCTTTTCCTGAATCGATTTTTTTGAGAGGTTCACGTGGAGGAGAAATAGATTAATCGTTTACGAACAATGCCACGTACTTTACTGAAACACTGGGTGGGAAAATTACATGGAGGAATACTTTCCTTGAGTAAGATGGAATATATCTTTGGGTCCGATTTGGTTTATGATAAAAGTCATAAGAAAAGATCGTTGGACGGTATAAATAAGAGTCCAGGGGCGTCATTTCGGGTTCGGCATGGGGGGGAGGCAAAAATGTGGTATTTTTTTTTTTTTTTTGAGCTCATCAATATTATTTTAGACACTCTACAGCCCTGAATATCCTATATTTAGGCCCTAAATTCCAACAAAACTCGTTAATGACCGACAAATTTTAGTTAGAAAGTTTTTTCTTCTCAAAAAAAAAAAAAAAAAAAAAAAAAAGTCATCACTTTTTCACTTTTGGCCAACCTTTGCCAACCTCAGACATTTACAATACTATAAGTGTCTAATAATTAGCATCCTACTTCTTGTTAGAAATATCTTGAGATTGAATGAGATGGAACGTTTCCTTTGGACCCAATTTGGTTAGTGATAAAATTTGAGAGAACAGATCGTTTGACGGTATTAATACGCGCATCTAAAAATGTCCATGCTTCTTTTAAGGGATGCATTGTGAGAGAGTGCAATGAGATACCATATTTTGTTTCAATATGAGTTATTTTGCGATGTTTGTTTCACTAAAACGGACTGTTTCCTGTTGGCCGCAGGGGCTAGATCAGGTCGCGTAATATCACTCCGCGCGACTTTGAACGGCCGTATAGAAATGTCTGCGCGTAATCACATGCGCCGCCGCTGTGCCATGCCACCTGCAATTTATGACCAACGACCGTGCCCGCAAACGGCGACGACGCACAATGGGGCGATTAATTACGGGAGAGACCAATCGTGGCATGGAAACTTTAAAATCCGTATATCTTAGCAAAATAGAAATTTGAAAGTGGTTTCGTATGGCTTAATCGTAAAATTCCTTATTGCAAGAATCACCCTTAATAGTTTGTTTTTTAATTGTAAAAACATTCAAATTTTGCTATTTTATTCATATATTTTTGTATGCCCAACCTCTCCCATTGACTTGCTCCACTGTGCGGCGTTGGTTGTGTGCGATAAATCTTTGATATTAGAAACACACGGCGGTTCTTTCCAGCACCCTGTATCCCTGCACTGTATCATTCCGGCACAGGTTAAAAGCTCACCACAGAGAAGTTGAGACTGTATAAAGTAGACTTTAAATCTCATTCAAGCAGGAAGAGGCAATAAGTCTTTCCCACACTTTTCCTTCAGCAATACGGAGCGAGGATTACCATGGATTTTAGCTTACAAAACCTATGAACAAACCTAAGAACGTCCAAAACGGGGCATCAGTTGCAAGGGTCTGAATTTTGGTGTTTTTTAGTGGACAAATAAAAGTACTGAGCTGAAAACAAGGATGATTTTGGTTTTTAATAAGGTGTCATAGATCTGTAGATGCAATTTTGGCAAAAACTAAATTGTTTTGAATGGGGTTTTCACTTTGTGCCGTCACAATACACGATTTTTTGCAACTTTACATGAATGTATCTTAAAAATCGGGACATTTGTGAATAACCGAAGGCACTTTTGTCCTCACATAATCAATTACTTTGATTCGCTTCACATCAAATCCGACTATTTATTTGCTCACAGCAAAAGTTTGTGAAAGCCCCATTTTATATTAATCAATGACTAGTCTTGACGGAGAGTCCTGGTCCCCTCATTATATAATCTTAATTAGTTGCCCTGATACTAATCATCTCATTAGTAAAATTATTTGATTTATAATTGATTCGTTACTTTTGAACTTGCTGTTGAACAATCAGACTTTGAAGGCGTCGAGATGTTGAAGACTCTTACATTTTGAACGGGCGTTTGGATTGGGTGGGAATTTCGTAAAATTCGCTCGATATGCACTTCCACGAAACTCTTGGCTGCTCTTTGTTTACAGCAACTCCGTTCAGAGTATTGCCAATCAAAAATAACAGAACTTAATTGAAAACTTGGGAGGTAAATATTTTGTTAAATCGTAAGGCGATAATAAATAATGAATGTTGAGCCTGAACTTCGCACAAATTTAGTGACGTTAGTTGGAACTACGGTTGGAAGCACCCAGAAATTTTGCAAATCCATAATTTAAAATTTGAGCCCTGCAATATGGAAAGCTCACAAGAGTCACAAATGGTGAGTTGTTGCATTTATCAGAATGAAGGCTCACAACAATATGCCGGATGTAAACTTATTTTACTACAGAAAGAAAAGAGGGCCAACTTGGACTCTGTGGGGACTCTAATAGTTATTAATCTTACTAAAGGTCAAGTCTTATCATTCTCGAGCAATATCGTCGCTTACAGACATTAAACAGTCTTGACGGTTCAGTCTAAATAAATAAGTAAATAATCAGCTCACTAGACACACATAATACCACTAAACCCTATCTCGAAACTCTACATTTAATTATTGAAAAGCAGACAAAAATTGTTAATGAAAACGGTTCTTTGAAAACTTTATACATAGGTCTTAAGGGATCTAAAAATATTATCTGTTGAATGAAAGAACCGCACTGCGCTTTTGAAAGTTTACCAGTTACCTTGCCATTAAGTGCGCATCATCGGTAGTCTGAACTTCCGAAAAAGTTTTGTCAAAGAACCGTGCATCAGTATTTTAACGGTTTAATCATTTTAGATGTTAAAATGAAAGCAGCTTTTTAACCTGGAGACCCTCGGGAAAAATTATTACAGTCAACTTTCGTTACTTGATGCTGCCGAGTTCGAAGAGATTCTAAGAAATGAAAAAAGGATTCACGTAAATGGAGCGTCCGATGCCGGACAGAGAAGCAAAACACTAAATTTTCCGAACATATACTTGCGAAAAAAAAAGGAAAAAAAAAAAAAAAACGATCATGGTTATGAACCCAAAACAGATTTTCGTAACTTAAACAAGTGTCAAATTCAATCAATAAACTTAAATCGCTGAGAATTTTGCTATACGGCTCAACAAGCATTATGCGAAAAACAAAGCTCCATTTCTCAACACTGTTAAAAAGCAACCGAAAAATCCGGAGTGAAAATAGAGAGAAGTGAACATAAAAATGAGGATACACAGTGGCGTAGCGTGCAATTTGGCAACATTGCAGTTCGTCCATTTAAACCCGTGGAAAAGATCAAACTGTTGGGTGTTCGGTGAACACCTTCGCATTCGACTTTTTATACGGGTTTAAATGGACACAGTGCCACGTTGCCAAATTGCACACTACGCCATTGACTGTACTCTATACTCTTGTGCGTATAGTAAAAGTAGGGTGTGCCGGGAGTAAAGAGCGAAAAATACTATCGAGAAGGGTGTGTACATACCAGTGGCGTAGCGTGCAATTTGGCAACCTTGCAGTTCGTTCATTTAAACCCATGGAAAAGATCGAACTGTTGGGTGTTCGGTGAACACCTTCGCATTCGACCTTTTACGCGGGTTTACATGGACACAGTGCAACATTGCCAAATTACACGCTACGCCACTGGTGTATACCTCCTCAGTATCGTAATTTTTTTACTTCGGAGAAGTGAAAATGATAACTATATCTGTTTCCTCCTTTTCGCACTATTTTCTGCCCCGCAAATATGTTACTTCGGAAACTATATACCGAGAGAAATCACGGCTTTTATATGTATAACCTGAGTCGGAGTGAACATTTCAAACAGTCATAAAAATCACTCCCATAAAAATGGGAGCTGAACGCCTGTGGCATTGGTGATGCTATGAAGTCGTAGGTATCCAATTCTCCAGTATATTGAGAGGTTAGGAATTCCGTATGACTCTGTCCCTATCCCAGAAATGAAATAAGAATTCGGAAAAGAAAATTAGAAATATGTATGAATTATCTTGCCAAAGTCTTGCTAACAAAAAATAAAAAAGTTTTATCGAGAATTTTCTTATTGAAAATATTAAAAATTATATGGAAAATTTGATTTTTTAGACAAGATTTCGGAAACATTTTTGAGGGAAAGAAAATGTTAAAACTTTGTCGGAAATATTTTGGAAATATCATTTCGACACAAAAGCACTCACATATTTCATAAATATTTTTGAAAGATTTTCGGCAAAACTCTGACTAGACTTTTAACATATGTGTAAAATATTTCTTTCATACATTGGGATAGTTTTAATTTAAACCCTTCGGGGCGATCTAAATACAATTCATTTAAAAAACTCATCGAGAGTATGGATTATTGAAGTCACGAGAACAGCCACAAGGAGCGCTTTTTCAAGGAAAAAATATGAGTTAATTTCATCTCATACGGAAGATAAAAATAGACATACATTCACCTAAGAAACGAAAAAAAAGTATTAACAAATTGGGGTCACGATTCAAAAGGTTCTTATGAAAAAAGAGGCTTTGTTTAAAAAGCTGCACCACCCTCGCATTATATGTTAATTTTAGTAGCGATGACGGTCAAAAGGTAATTTTAGCTCGCAGGCAAATTTTAAAGAGATCAGAAAAGGTTAAATCAACCGAAAGAGGTAGAATATTTTAAATAGGACCAACGAATTTGAAAAGATAAACAGCGTTGCCGATTTTCACGCAGGACCGCGCCGCACCGCATTGTAGCTACGGAGGTCTGTGGGTGCCCCAACCTACCCCAAATCCATCAGTTTTCCGAGGAAGAGCGGCTCGAATTTTTTTTGTTCTAAGTGGAAACAAGAAGAGCTGCAGTTGTGCGTATAATTAATTACTTTTTTCAATCCACCGGTGAGTCCACTGGTTGAGAATAGATAACATAGTTCGGTTCAGTGTATGACTGTAATGCACCGAAATACTCACATCTGTAATCTTTTCTGAACTGGTGAAGTCGTCGATGACTTTAAAAAACTTGCGGATAATTTAAGAATTTAACGGCGATTGCACCAATTATAATAAAATATTACCAAATCTGAATGTTTCTGTGCAGTACTTACATTTGTCATACACTGAACTGAAGTGGGTAATATGTTCTTATCGGGTGAAATCTTCGGTGAACTGAAAAATGTCATTACTTATACGCAAGATGGCAGCTCTGAACAAGTATATGTATACCAATTACCGTACAGCTCATACGAGAGCGATTTTAAGTGCACGCTTGAATGCTCATAACTTTTAAGCCCTTAATTTCTTGATAGCAACAAACCAAAAAAAAAAAAATCATAATTTTAAAGTCACCTCCTCAACCTTTTTTGACCCCAAAAAGCCACTCATGACTGGAGAATCCAGCTATCGCAACAGAAAACTTCGGCGTTCCATATGAACCGAAGGTTTTTCTCCGAACGAAATAATGAACTCCCGAGCATAACATCTGTGAACTTTTATTTTCTTGTTTTCTTGATGGTTTTTTTTTTTTTTTTTTTAATTTTCCAGCGTTTTTTACTTCCCCACACTACGTAGTATAGATACACATATCTGAATATAGGAACCTCTACGAACTTGACAGATAAATCAATGTGGAGTTAAAAGGCCTCCTTCCCTCACCCCTCCTTTAACTTCAACTAACTATAAGCCACGGATACAATACGGCCGAGTCCCTATTTCCCTTATGCACTCGCGGCGGTAGAAAATGGAGGATAAAACAGGTGGGAAGCAATCGACGATCATATGCGAGAGCAACTTTCCACCCAAAGTTGCCACATTTGCGGCTTTCAATTCGCGGAGGAAATATTCATCGACCGGCACAGTTTTCACAGAGCTGAAGTTTTGCGTATATACAGCTAATGGCATTTTTCAATGGGGTTGTTGTAGAGGTCGGAATTTTATGTTTTTGATTACAGATTCTGAAAACGTTCGCCGAGTAGAGCATTTTCGTTTTTTTGTTTTTTTCCTACGACCAATAGAAGCCGAGATAATCGACTTTGAAGCATCGCCAATTATTGCATCATATATACTAATTATTGCGCAATCCAGTGCACGACGGTTCTCATATCTCTTAAACTTCCAAAAATAACCCTATCGACCTATACCTCATTTTGAAGCAGAAGTCAAACGGAATCGTTCTGTGCAAATCTCAGGTCTCTAACTGCTGTCGTTCCAAAATGGCGGGTTTTTTTATTTTTATATTCTGGCGCCATCTTAATATTTGGATCGGCGCCATTTTGGAACGACAGCAGTTAGTGACCTAAAATTTGCACAGACCAATTCCGTTTGACTTCTGCTTCAAAATGAGGTATAGGTCGATAGGGTTATTTTTGGAAGTTTAAGAGATATGAGAACCGTAGTGCACTGGATTGCGCAATAATTAGTATATATGATGCAATAATTGGCGATGTTTCAAAGTCGATTATCTCGGCTTCTACTGGTCGTAGGAAAAAAACAAAAAAACGAAAATGCTCTACTCGGCGAACGTTTTCAGAATCTGTAATCAAAAACATAAAATTCCGACCTTTACAACAACCCCATTCACCGATCATTCTACTAAGAAAATATTACACAGTACAGCTCAGTGTATAACTTTACTGTACGGAAAAAAATAACTGGTAGAATTTATCATATGCATAGCTGATTTTGGAGTCAGCTATATCAGGTACGGTAAATTTTACTAAATTATGGTCAAATGTACCAACAAACTCACTTAATTTACCATAATATACGTTGCATTTACCATCTACTTGATAGATGACTCCTACATGGTAGATTTTACCAGTCTTTTTAGGCGCACCGTTGGCACAACGTGCGCCTATTGAAATCGCCCTGATACTCAATAGAGTATACTACGCCCCCTTGTGATCAAATGGCGAAATGAGCTTTTTTGATGTCGTGAAATTTAGGTTGTGTCCTGTGTTTTTTTTATGCTAATTTCATATGAAAAGTTAATGTTCTCCCAGCCACGACTGAATTCTGAGTTGGTTGGGAGTAATTTCATGTTCATTGATTGACGTTTTTTTAAAGTTATTCTATGTCAAAAATTTCCAACCTCACTTTTTTATTATTTCAAATTGTCCCGGTATATATTCTAGGTGATCAAGAGAACCAATCATTTGCCGTTCTGAATGTTTGTTTTTTTGCATGTAAATGCAATTATTATAATTAATTATAGCGTGTGGTCAAACGCAAAACGGAAAGTCCCTACAGCAAGAACTCTGAAGATTCCTTATCTCAATACTCAGAATTCTCATTTAATTACCAAAAATTACTGCGCATCGAAGAGGATCTCTTATTATTCAGCCCTGATGTCGTTGTTGCCATAGTGGTCCCTGCCCTAACCTCCTCCATGTTTCCTATCAACTTTCAGCCATTTGTTTACGCTCAACGTAATAAAATTACTCTGCTTGCGTTTATAGTAGCTATGACTCGTGAATTGGTAAGAGTTCAAAGGTTCAACAATGGGACCTTTGAATAGTGTGATGTGCTGATTTGCTTTATTTTTCCATCATATGTTGTTATTGTATGTGAAATTTCTTAGTCCTATTCAGAACGAAACAAGAAAATGCGTCTTATTTCTCTACCTCTACGTTTTTGGTTTTGAAGGTCCTAAAGGAAGTCAGCCCTCTTTCAATTTTAAAGGAATGGCTTTGCGGTCAAATTTTCTGACATTTTATTTAGTCTGGCAACTCCCGACAAATGACCTAGCGCTTCAAGACATCATTTATTCAATGCAGTTATTTCGCTCTTTCTCTATTTACAAGTAAATTTCTAGTACTCCAGGAACTTCCTGATTTCTTATGCTACCTTATGCTACATCTGTTGTACTACCTATGTTGATTTAAGCTGTCACTCTCCTTATATGTCTCAAAGTATCTTGAGACACTCAAACTGGTTCCTTAATCATATAGTTTGGTAGTCCGCTAACCTTTGACAGTCACCTATTTTGTCGGAGATCATCATCAGTCATGCCTAAAAGTTTAGCGCTTAGACTTTTGTACAAAATTGAGATTGCGACTCACAATTTGGTGACAGTTAAGTTAGCGTCATATGATGAAATATTAATCAGCGCTCCATTTCTTTCTGAAATTTGTGTTACCGAGTCAATTTCTTCTGAAAATTATGTCAGCGTACGTGCTGTTTTTACTTTCTCACTCTAATGAAATTAGAAAAATTGAGAAAGTATTGCGATGTCGCAGAGATTTTCAAGGTATTTTGTTGCGATAGCTGGCCTCTCACGACAAAGTCAATCATGATTTATTCAAAGTAATGGCCTCTTATCATGTCTAATACCATCCATAAGAACATCCTTCCATCATACTTTCATATTTCTTAACCCTTTTAAGTATTTTACTCAGAGAGATTTATGCAAAAAAAATCTGTGGCGTCTGTCTGTCAGTCCGTCAGTCCGGCTGTCCGCCAGTCCGTCAGTCCGTACCTAGGCATAACTTTTGAACCATTGATTCTTATGCATCCAGATTTTGCACAGTTATTGCTTTTTAGATTCTCTATGGGTACTTTTTTTGTTTTTTTGAAATTTTAACTTTTAGGGTAGTTATGGGGAAAAAATGATTTTCATTAAAATCAATGGTAAAATGGATAAAAATGAATAAAATTGGAATAATTCAAGTTTGGCTCAATCAATTTTGATGAAAGTTAGCAAAAAAAAATCTTTTTTCAGCCTACTAAAGAATAAACCACTTATAGTTCCTTTATTTATTCCTTAAAACTGTTTAAAAAATCAAAATAAACGCGCTCGAGCCAAAAAATAGAATTATCGTGAGAAATCAATCTTAAAACTTGGAGTCAATCAATAATGGCTCCATGAATTTTGATAAAACTTTGTACACACAATCTATTATCAATAAACTTAAATATTTTCCTCTCTGTATCACCAAAAACAACCGATAAAACCACTTCAAGAGGTAATATAAGTGTGATTGAGCAAAAAATTTGGGATTAAGAGCAAAAAAAAATATAATCCTATTATTTTGGATAGTTCAGGTTTGGTTCAATCAATTTTGATGAAAGTTAGCAAAAAAAATCTTCATCCAGCCTACTATAAAATAAACTACTTGTAGTTACAATATTCAACCCTCAAAACTGTTGAAAAAATCAAAGTAGGTGCGCTCGAGCCAAAAAATGGAATTATCGTGAGAAATTAAGTCATCTTAAAACTTGGAGTCAATCAATAATGGCTGGATGAATTTTCATGAAACATTTTACACACAATCTACTATCAAAGTACTAACATATTTTCCTCTCTTGATCACCATACACAACCGATTAGACCTTTTCAAGAGGCAATATAGGTGCGATTGAGAAAAAAATATGGGTATATAAGCAAATAAAAACATAATCTTATTATTTCGGATAATTCAGGTTTGGTCCAATGAATTTTGACAAAATCTGGCAAATAAAATCTACAATTAGTTTACAAAAGAAAGTAGCCCTTACATTTACAATAGACAACCTTTAAGAGAGTTTAAAAAATCAAAATAGCGTGTTCGACCAAAAAAAAGAATTAAAGTGAGGAATTAATTTTAAGCTTGGAGTCCATCATTAGGTAATGGGATGGATTTTGACAAAACTTTGCACAAACATAATGTGTTAAAAAAATACACTAATCACTGCACTGTGTGCACTAAAATATTTTTCTGGTACAGTCCTCATAAAAAACCCTTTAAAACCGTTTTGAGGGGCAATATAGGTACGATCGAGCAAAAATCTTTTGAAACTAATAGTAAGCAAATATTAAGACAAACATAATATATTTGGAATAAGTAATTCAAGTATGACTCAATTAAGTTCGATGCAAATTACATAGTTTGCAACCTGCCTAGGCAGACATTTCTTTAGAATAGAAATTACGGCTCTCAATTAGCCTTCAAATAACAAAATAGGCAACTATTCCTACAGCTTCTCTACAAGATTGGAAACTCTTCGAATTGAAGGCAGAATTATGTCCGGAGGTGAAAATATTTGAGCTTTGCGGGGGTATGGGGGTCTCCCCCAGAATTCTTTAGGGGGTTAGGGGGTCTCCTCCAGAATTCTTTAGGGGGGTCTGGGGGTCTCCCCCAGATAAAAATGGTGTGAGAAAGTGTTCGTAGGGTATTCCCTACAGTTTATTTACTGAAACTTGAGTGAGCGCACAGTTTTGAGCAAAAACATCTTCAAACGCTATAAGAAAAAAAGAAAACAATACGTCATTGGAGAAGATGCGGAAATTGAGTGAGCGGCTATACTTTTGCTGAAAATTAAAGTCGTGCACCACAATTTGGTGAAAATCAAGTTATCGCGCTTTTTTTTGTTGCAAAATGACTCAACGCGCCATGTCTTTCTGAAAATTGTGTAATCTCATCAAATTCTTCTAAAAATTATGTCAGCGCATCGGTTTTTACTGATACTGAGGTGAGAGCGCTAATTTGAGCCAAAAATATTTTTAACGCTAATAATCAGAATTAGAGACTGATTAGGTGTGTTGAGGTTGGATCAGTCATGCCTAAAAGTCTAACGCTTAGACTTTTGCACAAAATTGAGTTTGCGCCTCACAATTTGGTTACAATTAGGTTAGCGTCACATGATGAGAAATGAGTCAGCGCTCCATTTTTTTCTGAAATTTGTGTTACCGAGTCAATTTCCTCTGAAAATTATGTCAGCGTACGTGCTGTTTTTTACTGAAACTTGAGTGAGCGCACAGTTTTGAGCAAAAATATCTTCAAACGCTATAAGAAAAAAAGAAAACAAGACGGAATTGAAGAAAATGGGGAAATTGAGTGAGCGGCTATACTTTTGCTGAAAATTAAAGTCGTGCACCACAATTTGGTGAAAATTAAGTTAAATTGTGTTAGCGAGTCAATGTCTTCTTAAAATGGGGTGGCATTATGCAATACATTTATTAAAATTGTTTTGTGAGTATTTGATTGTTCATTACGTACGTTTAGTGATGTGCAGTAGGAAATTCGAAGGGTTTGTTCAATGATTGTCTGTAGTGGTCCTACCCCCCCCCCCAAATCGCCGCACACAGGTTCGGACCAAAACTTTTGCTGGACAATTTTTTTGAGTTGTTAGAAAATTCGAAGGGATTGTCCTAAGATTGTCCGTTGTGGTTCTCCCCCCTCCTACACTCGCCGCACACAGGTTCGTACCCTACCTTTTGCTGGACAATTTTTTTGAGTTGTTCGAAAATTCGAAGGGATTGTCCTAAGATTGTCCGTAGTGGTTCTCTCCCCCCCTCCTACACTCGCCGCACACAGGTTCGGACCCAAACTTTTACTGGACAATTTTTTTGAGTTGTTGGAAAATTCAAAGATTTGTTCTAAGATTGTCCGTAGTGCACTGAAAAAAAAAAAAAAAAATTGTATGAATTAACAATTTAATTGTTCAGAATGGGGCCCTCAATTAGTTTTGTTAATTCAACAAAACGAAATGGTGAATCAACAAAATAAGATTGTTAAACTGACAAAATAGATTGTTGAATCAACAAACAATTTGTTGAATCAACAAACAATTTGTTGAATCAACAAACAATTTGTTGATTCAACAAAAAATTTGTTGATTCAACAATGTGTTTTGTCAGTTTAACAATCTTATTTTGTTGATTCACCATTTCGTTTTGTTGAATTAACAAAACTAATTGAAGGCCCCATTCTGAACAATTAAATTGTTAATTCATACAATTTGTTTTTTTCAGTGTGGTTCTACATTCCCTTCCTCCTCCACTCGCCGCACACAGGTTCGGACCCAAACTTTTGCTGGACAATTTTTTTGAGTTGTTAGAAAATTCGAAGGGATTGTCCTAAGATTGTCCGTAGTGGTTCTCCCCCCTCCTACACTCGCCGCACACAGGTTCGGACCCTAACTTTTGCTGGAAAATTTTTTTTTAGATGTTGGAAAACTCGAAGGGTTTGAGATTGTCCGTAGTGCCCCCCCCCCCCCCACCCGCCGCATACAGGTTCGAACTTGAACTTTTGCTGTAAAATTTTTTTGAGATGGTGGAAAATTCGAAGGGATTGTTCTAAGATTGTCTGTAGGGGTTCTACAGTCTACACCCCCTCACTCGCCACACACAGGTTCGGACTCTCACTTTTGCTGCAAAATTTTTTCTGAGGTGGTGGAATATTCGAAGGGTTTGTCCCGTATAAGATCGTATGTAGTGGTCCTAACCCCTACCCACTCGCCGCATCCAGGTTCGAACCCGGTTTTTTGCTGGACACATTATTTTTGAGATGGTGGAAATGGAATTTGACTTATGAGGACCAAATTTGCTCAAGGTGCGCCTTCTCTGACACTGTAGTGTCAGAACTATCTGCTTGTTTTTCCCGTGTTTTCAGTAATCTTTTCTCAATCAAAGCGAAATCGCCGTTAAATTATTAAAATAACCGCAAGTCACTGACTACTCCATCGGTTGAGAACATATTACGGTTGCGAATATTTTCGTGCATTACAGTCATATACTGAACTGAACTGCGGAATCTTTTCTCAACCGGTGAAATCATCGGTGAAATGAAAAATGCCATTAATGGGTCTGTTGCAAACTTTTGCTACAACGATTAAGAGTGTATAATCTAATGTAAAATCGTCTGAAAAGTCCATTGGTAGCATCAGAAAGTCATAAAATGCAATAATAAACTCACAAGAGGCGTTTAATGAAATCCAAGATGGCGGAGAAATATCGAGCAATTTGTATGCATGCACCACGAACATCCAAGGATAGCCAACCTCACAATATCGATCACAACCAATCACAACGCAAACAAACACATAACCTCTACTTCCAGTGTGGTTGTCAAAGTTGGCCATCCTTGGATGTTCACGGTGCATGCATATAGATTGCTCGATATTTTTCCGCCATCTTGGATTTCATTAAACGCCTCTTGTGAGTTTATTATTGCATTTTATGACTTTCTGATGCCACCAATGGACTTTTCAGGCGATTTTACATTAGATTAATCACTCTTAATCGTTGTAGCAAAAGTTTGCAATCAGACCCATTAAACGCACAACGGCAGCTCTAAATTTTTGATCTGCCATCGGGCAACACCGTTTCTAGTCGCTCGAATGCGTTTATAAATCAATTTTCGCGCTCATCAGGGATGACCGTCGTGAGGGGGGCATCAGGAAGGGAATACGTGGGGGGAACGAGGGGGAGAGGAGGGATTTCCAGAGTTCTGCTCTATAATAAAATGACTTGGAGCCAAACAACTAACTCGATTCTACCCTTCGCTCAAAACACGCTTAATTTGACCTCGCCACACTCCAAGTCCCTTGCACTCTCCATCTCCAACTCTCCTCTTGCTCGCTTGCTCTCGCAGACACTGTAGAGGTAAACATTTTAAACTATATATGTATGGCTGCGTTTGTTGTCCCTTTTTTTTGTCCAGGTTAGGATCTATAACTTGATCTGCTGCAGAGTTTCCTTCCGGATGTTCGTTTGAGCCTGCTCATCCGATTCATTTCTCTGAAACACGTTAAACAAGGCGCAGCGTTGCCGCTATGGGATACTATAGGGAACAGAGCTGCCGTTTTGAGTATAATCAATCGCATTTTTCCATTCACCGATGATTCTACCGGTTGAGAAAAGATTACACAGCTCAGTTCAGTGCATGCCTGTAATGCACAAAAAACTCGCATCTTTAATATTTTCTCGGTCGGTGGAGTCGTCGATGACTTTAAAAAACTTGCAAATATTTTAATAATTAAACGGCAATTGAACCGATTGAGAAAATATTGCAGATCAGAGTACTTTCGTGTCGTACAGTCATACACGGAACTGAACTCAGTAATCTTTTCTCAACCGGTGAATTCATCGGTGAATTGAAAAATGCGATTGATTATACGCAAAACGGCAGCTCCGATGGGGAAGCGGTTTTGCGGATCTTGACAGGAAATTTTCATTTCACCGATTATTCCTCCGGATGATGGAAAGATTACATAGTCAGAGTGTCTAATCATATTCAGCTTTTATTTTACTAAAGGCTATGCCCGTTACACTAAAGTTTGAGACTTTTAACTTCGTAATATCTTCGACGTTCGGTGAAAAGCTGAAAAACCACACGGAAAAAAAAGGAGAAAAAAACTGTTAGAATTTACCATCTGCATAGCTGATTTAGACGTCTGCTAGCAAGTATGGTAAATTTCACCATAGTAAGGTGAAATGGTCACTGTATAAATTTGCTGATTTTTCCCTTACTTTCAATAATATAACTGTCTCGATTTCTTTGATTATGAATAGAATCCCCTTGCTGCAAAACGATGAGAGTTTCTCAAAACTCGATCACCAAGTTTGTAAATTTCGGGGAAAATCAACCCTTTCCATTCATTTATGTCGAAATTTTGAAAAAATATTCTGAACTCATATTCTCTATCAGCTGAACTTCCGATTTGTTATTTTATTTTTTTTTTTTTTAAAAAAGTAGCAGTCGAACCATCGTCTCTTAAGATAATGAATGGACATTGAAATAAATAAAATAACACAGCATCGTTCGTTCAGTTACTTATTTGGGTTTCTTGAAGTTATGCTAGATTTTAACCCCTTATGGCCCAAGCCCGAGTCTACTCGTTTTTTTCCTCTGGTCCATGACACATTGTTTCAGTCTTCATTACGGATAAACAAGATTAACGATGAAAACACTTACAGGATTAGGTTTCGTCGGGCGCCTTCAACTCTTCGTATATGCAATTCCAACCCCCCCGAGTACGAACAGTTAACTACCTTCCCTTTATGAACGGAAGAGTGCTGCGTGTTGTTTTTTTAGAGCGTGAGTTATATACTCATGCTCTATTACGATTGTTTTGAATTCTGAGTTTTTAACTAACCTGGTCCTAAGAGGGTTGGTGGGTCTTGAAAATACCACTGTGATTGAAAAGATTATGTGAAATTCAGATTTTTTTTATTTATTTAAAATATATAAAATTGCATACTTCAGGAAAGTGGAGTTGTGTGTAATCCAGCAACGTCACGCAATCTGTCCATTCAAACCGACGAAAAAATATTGATCTAACTAGGTGTACATTGAATACTTTCAAATTCGGCTTCCGTTATGAATTTAAATCGACAAATTATAACGTTGCCAAATTGCTGGACTCACCGAAATTTTTCAGTTCACTTTTCACGTTTCAAGTTTTACAATCCTGGCGGCCTTCTATTCCTGTATCACAATTCACTACGTTCTGAAATGTTTATCCCTCGATCCGCTGGTGTGTACGATCAATTTATATGCAAACACGATATCCTTGAAACATGGGGATCCTATAACCCCGAGGCTCTCGTGATAGATTTTTAAGACGAACCTCTATGAATTTAAATTAGACCCGCAAAAACGAATAGACAGACGGACGGACGGGTTTCTATCGCAGGCCAGCGTAGATATAGGCGTGTGGGTGGATTTCTGGACGGAGGGTTGGGAGGGTGAAATGCCTGAAGGGGGTGCAGGTGTACGAAGAGGAGGGGTGGTTGGAAAAACTGATGAAAATCACCTCGACTGTCAACTCCTTTCAGGATGGACGAGACAACACGATGCAATGTGGACCACCGCACAGTGAATCAAGTTAAAGGGAGAGGTCGAAAGAGTTAGGTTAGGTTAAGGATTTTTACGCTTTAACGACATAGATGTCCGCCCCCAATGAATACAAAACAAGGGTCCCTGGACACAAACATGGGTTTTTTTTTTTATAATTGGACTTGTAATCGCGTGAATGGCGAATAATCCGACTGAAATTGACCTGCCGAGTTCGAATTTGGCGTTAGTTTTGATCGAAATATTCTAGATTTTCCACAATTTAAACTTTATCGTGAAAAATGTTTAAAAGTAGAATATGCGTAAAATCAGGACGAGTTAAGTAGAAAATAATAACATTTTTGACATCAGCGTCCCAAATACTACGGATGAGCTTGTTTTTACGTAATTATAAAGAAAATTCATTGAAATACATTAAAATTTAGTTAAAAATATCACTGGTGTTTGGTGCTGTTCACGGACAGTTATATGTCGTTAAAGAGGCCTACTTTAGGTTAAGTTAGGTTAGGAAATGACATGGTAACTTCAAATGCTTGTATCTTTGCTAATACGCAACTTAAAAGCTTTAAAGTACATTCATTGGTTTTAATTTAAAATGTTCCACTAGAATCACCCTTTACCGTTTGTTTTTTGACTGTAACAACATTCATCTTTGAATTTTTTAGTAACATGTACTATGTCCGACCCCTCTTATTGACCCGTTCAAATGTGCAGTGGCGGCTCGTGCAATTTGGCAACCAAGCTTATTTGCCATGTAAACCTACGCAAAAGTATCGATATCTTGGGGTCGCAGTTGCACCTACTGAAGATCGATTCTTTTACATAGGTTTACATGGAGATAATACGTTGTTGCTATTTTGCACGAACCGCCGCTGCCAATGTGTGCCGCAACAAATGCTCTTGCAAAACTTTTGCTACAAGGGATTGAAGAGTTGATTCTTAATAGTTGAATTTAATGGCGGAGAGATGCCGGTATCATGAGAGATTCCTATAACTAAATTGAGACATATCTCTGTGTTTACGGAAAGAAATTGAGCAAGTAGACTGGAATCTCCCATAATACCGCGTTGAACCGCGCGAAATCAGAGTACCGATTGAACTCTACGCATCACTCATCCTCTCCGTCCATCACGATGGTTCGCGTGCTCAAAACCATGTGGACGATTGTAGCTCACAATCGCTCGCAGCAGTGCTACCAGCCTGGGAAAAAGGGAAATCCCTCCGTTTTCTTGCTCAAAAAGCTCCGCCTATTCGCAGTCGGTCGTCCACAATATAAACAAAACAAGCAGATAGTTCTGACACTACAGTGTCAGAGAAGGCGCACCTTGAGCAAATTTGGTCCTCATAAGTCAAATTCCATTTCCACCATCTCAAAAATAATGTGTCCAGCAAAAAACCGGGTTCGAACCTGGATGCGGCGAGTGGGTAGGGGTTAGGACCACTACATACGATCTTATACGGGACAAACCCTTCGAATATTCCACCACCTCAGAAAAAATTTTGCAGCAAAAGTGAGAGTCCGAACCTGTGTGTGGCGAGTGAGGGGGTGTAGACTGTAGAACCCCTACAGACAATCTTAGAACAATCCCTTCGAATTTTCCACCATCTCAAAAAAAATTTTACAGCAAAAGTTCAAGTTCGAACCTGTATGCGGCGGGTGGGGGGGGGGGGCACTACGGACAATCTCAAACCCTTCGAGTTTTCCAACATCTAAAAAAAATTGTCCAGCAAAAGTTAGGGTCCGAACCTGTGTGCGGCGAGTGTAGGAGGGGGGAGAACCACTACGGACAATCTTAGGACAATCCCTTCGAATTTTCTAACAACTCAAAAAAATTGTCCAGCAAAAGTTTGGGTCCGAACCTGTGTGCGGCGAGTGGAGGAGGAAGGGAATGTAGAACCACACTGAAAAAAACAAATTGTATGAATTAACAATTTAATTGTTCAGAATGGGGCCTTCAATTAGTTTTGTTAATTCAACAAAACGAAATGGTGAATCAACAAAATAAGATTGTTAAACTGACAAAACACATTGTTGAATCAACAAATTTTTTGTTGAATCAACAAATTGTTTGTTGATTCAACAAATTGTTTGTTGATTCAACAAATTGTTTGTTGATTCAACAATCTATTTTGTCAGTTTAACAATCTTATTTTGTTGATTCACCATTTCGTTTTGTTGAATTAACAAAACTAATTGAGGGCCCCATTCTGAACAATTAAATTGTTAATTCATACAATTTTTTTTTTTTTTTTCAGTGCACTACGGACAATCTTAGAACAAATCTTTGAATTTTCCAACAACTCAAAAAAAATTGTCCAGCAAAAGTTTGGGTCCGAACCTGTGTGCGGCGAGTGTAGGAGGGGGGGAGAGAACCACTACGGACAATCTTAGGACAATCCCTTCGAATTTTCGAACAACTCAAAAAAATTGTCCAGCAAAAGGTAGGGTACGAACCTGTGTGCGGCGAGTGTAGGAGGGGGGAGAACCACAACGGACAATCTTAGGACAATCCCTTCGAATTTTCTAACAACTCAAAAAAATTGTCCAGCAAAAGTTTTGGTCCGAACCTGTGTGCGGCGATTTGGGGGGGGGGGGGGGTAGGACCACTACAGACAATCATTGAACAAACCCTTCGAATTTCCTACTGCACATCACTAAACGTACGTAATGAACAATCAAATACTCACAAAACAATTTTAATAAATGTATTGCATAATGCCACCCCATTTTAAGAAGACATTGACTCGCTAACACAATTTAACTTAATTTTCACCAAATTGTGGTGCACGACTTTAATTTTCAGCAAAAGTATAGCCGCTCACTCAATTTCCCCATTTTCTTCAATTCCGTCTTGTTTTCTTTTTTTCTTATAGCGTTTGAAGATATTTTTGCTCAAAACTGTGCGCTCACTCAAGTTTCAGTAAAAAACAGCACGTACGCTGACATAATTTTCAGAGGAAATTGACTCGGTAACACAAATTTCAGAAAAAAATGGAGCGCTGACTCATTTCTCATCATGTGACGCTAACCTAATTGTAACCAAATTGTGAGGCGCAAACTCAATTTTGTGCAAAAGTCTAAGCGTTAGACTTTTAGGCATGACTGATCCAACCTCAACACACCTAATCAGTCTCTAATTCTGATTATTAGCGTTAAAAATATTTTTGGCTCAAATTAGCGCTCTCACCTCAGTATCAGTAAAAACCGATGCGCTGACATAATTTTTAGAAGAATTTGATGAGATTACACAATTTTCAGAAAGACATGGCGCGTTGAGTCATTTTGCAACAAAAAAAAGCGCGATAACTTGATTTTCACCAAATTGTGGTGCACGACTTTAATTTTCAGCAAAAGTATAGCCGCTCACTCAATTTCCGCATCTTCTCCAATGACGTATTGTTTTCTTTTTTTCTTATAGCGTTTGAAGATGTTTTTGCTCAAAACTGTGCGCTCACTCAAGTTTCAGTAAATAAACTGTAGGGAATACCCTACGAACACTTTCTCACACCATTTTTATCTGGGGGAGACCCCCAGACCCCCCTAAAGAATTCTGGAGGAGACCCCCTAACCCCCTAAAGAATTCTGGGGGAGACCCCCATACCCCCCGCAAAGCTCAAATATTTTCACCTCCGGACATAATTCTGCCTTCAATTCGAAGAGTTTCCAATCTTGTAGAGAAGCTGTAGGAATAGTTGCCTATTTTGTTATTTGAAGGCTAATTGAGAGCCGTAATTTCTATTCTAAAGAAATGTCTGCCTAGGCAGGTTGCAAACTATGTAATTTGCATCGAACTTAATTGAGTCATACTTGAATTACTTATTCCAAATATATTATGTTTGTCTTAATATTTGCTTACTATTAGTTTCAAAAGATTTTTGCTCGATCGTACCTATATTGCCCCTCAAAACGGTCTTAAGGTTTTTATGAGGACTGTACCAGAAAAATATTTTAGTGCACACAGTGCAGTGATTAGTGTATTTTTTTAACACATTATGTTTGTGCAAAGTTTTGTCAAAATCCATCCCATTACCTAATGATGGACTCCAAGCTTAAAATTAATTCCTCACTTTAATTCTTTTTTTTGGTCGAACACGCTATTTTGATTTTTTAAACTCTCTTAAAGGTTGTCTATTGTAAATGTAAGGGCTACTTTCTTTTGTAAACTAATTGTAGATTTTATTTGCCAGATTTTGTCAAAATTCATTGGACCAAACCTGAATTATCCGAAATAATAAGATTATGTTTTTATTTGCTTA
Source organism: Trialeurodes vaporariorum (assembly GCA_011764245.1). NCBI lineage: Eukaryota > Metazoa > Arthropoda > Insecta > Hemiptera > Aleyrodidae > Trialeurodes > Trialeurodes vaporariorum. Next base: position 47,311,131 of record VMOF01000369.1, read on the forward strand.
TATACCCATATTTTTTTCTCAATCGCACCTATATTGCCTCTTGAAAAGGTCTAATCGGTTGTGTATGGTGATCAAGAGAGGAAAATATGTTAGTACTTTGATAGTAGATTGTGTGTAAAATGTTTCATGAAAATTCATCCAGCCATTATTGATTGACTCCAAGTTTTAAGATGACTTAATTTCTCACGATAATTCCATTTTTTGGCTCGAGCGCACCTACTTTGATTTTTTCAACAGTTTTGAGGGTTGAATATTGTAACTACAAGTAGTTTATTTTATAGTAGGCTGGATGAAGATTTTTTTTGCTAACTTTCATCAAAATTGATTGAACCAAACCTGAACTATCCAAAATAATAGGATTATATTTTTATTTGCTCTTAATCCCAAATTTTTTGCTCAATCACACTTATATTACCTCTTGAAGTGGTTTTATCGGTTGTTTTTGGTGATACAGAGAGGAAAATATTTAAGTTTATTGATAATAGATTGTGTGTACAAAGTTTTATCAAAATTCATGGAGCCATTATTGATTGACTCCAAGTTTTAAGATTGATTTCTCACGATAATTCTATTTTTTGGCTCGAGCGCGTTTATTTTGATTTTTTAAACAGTTTTAAGGAATAAATAAAGGAACTATAAGTGGTTTATTCTTTAGTAGGCTGAAAAAAGATTTTTTTTTGCTAACTTTCATCAAAATTGATTGAGCCAAACTTGAATTATTCCAATTTTATTCATTTTTATCCATTTTACCATTGATTTTAATGAAAATCATTTTTTCCCCATAACTACCCTAAAAGTTAAAATTTCAAAAAAACAAAAAAAGTACCCATAGAGAATCTAAAAAGCAATAACTGTGCAAAATCTGGATGCATAAGAATCAATGGTTCAAAAGTTATGCCTAGGTACGGACTGACGGACTGGCGGACAGCCGGACTGACGGACTGACAGACAGACGCCACAGATTTTTTTTGCATAAATCTCTCTGAGTAAAATACTTAAAAGGGTTAAGAAATATGAAAGTATGATGGAAGGATGTTCTTATGGATGGTATTAGACATGATAAGAGGCCATTACTTTGAATAAATCATGATTGACTTTGTCGTGAGAGGCCAGCTATCGCAACAAAATACCTTGAAAATCTCTGCGACATCGCAATACTTTCTCAATTTTTCTAATTTCATTAGAGTGAGAAAGTAAAAACAGCACGTACGCTGACATAATTTTCAGAAGAAATTGACTCGGTAACACAAATTTCAGAAAGAAATGGAGCGCTGATTAATATTTCATCATATGACGCTAACTTAACTGTCACCAAATTGTGAGTCGCAATCTCAATTTTGTACAAAAGTCTAAGCGCTAAACTTTTAGGCATGACTGATGATGATCTCCGACAAAATAGGTGACTGTCAAAGGTTAGCGGACTACCAAACTATATGATTAAGGAACCAGTTTGAGTGTCTCAAGATACTTTGAGACATATAAGGAGAGTGACAGCTTAAATCAACATAGGTAGTACAACAGATGTAGCATAAGGTAGCATAAGAAATCAGGAAGTTCCTGGAGTACTAGAAATTTACTTGTAAATAGAGAAAGAGCGAAATAACTGCATTGAATAAATGATGTCTTGAAGCGCTAGGTCATTTGTCGGGAGTTGCCAGACTAAATAAAATGTCAGAAAATTTGACCGCAAAGCCATTCCTTTAAAATTGAAAGAGGGATGACTTCCTTTAGGACCTTCAAAACCAAAAACGTAGAGGTAGAGAAATAAGACGCATTTTCTTGTTTCGTTCTGAATAGGACTAAGAAATTTCACATACAATAACAACATATGATGGAAAAATAAAGCAAATCAGCACATCACACTATTCAAAGGTCCCATTGTTGAACCTTTGAACTCTTACCAATTCACGAGTCATAGCTACTATAAACGCAAGCAGAGTAATTTTATTACGTTGAGCGTAAACAAATGGCTGAAAGTTGATAGGAAACATGGAGGAGGTTAGGGCAGGGACCACTATGGCAACAACGACATCAGGGCTGAATAATAAGAGATCCTCTTCGATGCGCAGTAATTTTTGGTAATTAAATGAGAATTCTGAGTATTGAGATAAGGAATCTTCAGAGTTCTTGCTGTAGGGACTTTCCGTTTTGCGTTTGACCACACGCTATAATTAATTATAATAATTGCATTTACATGCAAAAAAACAAACATTCAGAACGGCAAATGATTGGTTCTCTTGATCACCTAGAATATATACCGGGACAATTTGAAATAATAAAAAAGTGAGGTTGGAAATTTTTGACATAGAATAACTTTAAAAAAACGTCAATCAATGAACATGAAATTACTCCCAACCAACTCAGAATTCAGTCGTGGCTGGGAGAACATTAACTTTTCATATGAAATTAGCATAAAAAAAACACAGGACACAACCTAAATTTCACGACATCAAAAAAGCTCATTTCGCCATTTGATCACAAGGGGGCGTAGTATACTCTATTGAGTATCAGGGCGATTTCAATAGGCGCACGTTGTGCCAACGGTGCGCCTAAAACTGCGACCGTGGACCGCAGAGGTCCAATGTCCATAGCGAGCGATTAAGGACTCAGAAAAAGACGGCGTTTGCCTCACCCGGCTTATAGCATTACAGAGCTGCCGATTTGCGTAGATTTAATGACATTTTTTTAAATTCACCGATGATTCCACCGGTTGAGAAAAGATTACAGAGTTCAATTCAGTGTATGACTGTAATGCACGAAAATACTCTGATCTGTAATCTTTTCTCCATCGGTGGAAACACCGTTAGTTACTTAAAATATCCGCAAGTTTTGAAAGTTGTCGACGACTTTATACCGGTTGAGAAAAGATAAAGGACGCTAGTATTTTCGTGTATTACAGTCATGCACTGAACTAAACTCTGTAATCTTTTCTCAACCGGTGGAATCTTCGGTGAATTTCAAAATGCCATATTAAATCTACGCAAATCGGCAGCTCTGTAACATTACGATATAGGATGCACTCCGTCTACATGATATACAGTCTTTGATTAGACTACCTACATTTCCCCAGCCCCCCCCCCCCCAACTTAAAAGTACATTTCACTACTAAAATTTTGGATTACAATTTTTTTTTTTTTTTTTTTTTTTTGGTGTTACAAAACGTTACAAAGCTATTACAAAACGGATGTAAAAAACGAAGTAGGAATTTTAAGTTGGGGGGGGGGGGCTGGGGAAATGTAGGTGATTAGACTCCCACCATAGATAAATGTATGGCTCGTTGGAGGTGCCGGTAAAGTATGTCCCTTAAATCAGATGATCCCATCCAATGTGCGAAGCGAGAACACACGATGAGACACGCGCGAGAGGGAGATGGGTGATTGAATGGGAAATGACCCACTACTATCACCTCCCCCTCCATACCCTTCCTCTACCCCTCACCAACAACAAACACCCCTAAAATCCATTCATCACACGCTCTCGGGTCGCGCGCGCGTCAAGATTCAATTAGAACCGAATGCCTCTCGTGACGTCCTCTGTCTCCATCGCATCGCATCGCCCGACTCGATCGCGATCTGACGAGCCGCGCCCGGTCGACGCGCGACGCGACGCGAAGGTATCTCTGCGGCTTGCGGTGCGATAATTGGCCGCATCTTCTCCGTTAGCGGCGGCTCGAGAACAATTGGTTATTTATCGCTTTGCTACCGTTTGAGAGTATGCAAAACAGTCGATTATTTGGGACGGTTTAATTTTATTTTTTATTTTTTATTTTTCATTTTTTTTTTTCCACCGGAGAATCTTACTGGCGCACAATGGTATTCATCGTTAGAGATAACACGATGAGAGCCTGAACAAGATACTAGCAGAATTAAAGATACCTGGCCAGAGTATGCAACACGCAATGCTTAGTATATCATTCAACACATGTATTACGTGCGTTGCGTATTGCATACTGTGGCTAGGTATGTTTGTCTCCGCTAGTATACATGGAGGACAGGTATGGACAACACTCGGTTCATGGGGCGTGACCGACTTTGAAAAGTAAATTCGCCGCAATCTTGATTTTGCGACTTATTAAGTTATTAAGTTCTATTCAATCGCTTTCAATGTTTCATAAAAAGAGAACCATTTGAGAAAAACGTAATCTGTGGATATCAGAACAACCGTTAGCTTTTTAGCTTTAGAATGAACTAAATTAAACCTCGATATAATTATTTTGTACTTCACAATTACGCTTGATCTGAATTTTTTCTGATAGTAAATAAGCGGATTCCTCTTTGCCTAGGCAAATCGCAAGCCGATTGCTATTTGCTTAAGATTACGGTTTGCCTGCGACACATATATACAATATACATCTGCGAGTACCATAATTCCTTTAATTAAATCTCGCCTTGAAAATGCACCAAAACTCGAAAGTAGAAAAGCGCAAACCACATACACTTAGCTCACACACGCAATAGCGATGCTATTGGTGGCGCAGCACTTAGACTTAGACACTTAGACTAGACTGGTGGCACTTTACCGTAGAACAGACATCCGCGACACCAGCTTTATCTTTAAGTGAGCGAGTAATATTGACGCCCTTGCCTTTTACTTCCCAACATTTTTAGAGCCACGGTATAGTACGAGTATATACCAACCGTTATTAAACGTACATCGGAGCATACGCCATACGGCTGGAGCGGGCGTAAAAACCTGGTTTTAGGGAGCGTCTTACCTAATTATCGAGCCTTAAAGCTCTTCAGCCGGTAAAAGCTCTGCCTTTTATGCCGCGCTGCACTTTAATCCGGTTTGATCGGTACTCCTGCCGTTTTGTGCCTCATTGTTGCCGGATTCGAGTTTAAAAGTCGTATGTTTTACGCGTGTTGCCATTTTGTCGCACTGAAAAAAAAAACGATGGCCATAATACCAGATTCTAGTCATATACCAGAAGCACACGGAAAAAAACTGCGGTGAAAATAACCATACGGATACCTGATTTTGGCACCTGCTAGATGTTATAATAATGTTAACCAGCAGTATACTATGTTTTGATTAAGTACTAGGTGATGTTACCTGATTGCATGTCGAATTTACTCAAAGTATCGCTAAATGTACCATACTTCTGGTCAAGTTTACCATAACATCTAGCAGGTGCCAAAATCAGGTATCCGTATGGTTTTTTTCACTAGCCTTTTTTTTCGTGCACAACGATATGTGAACGACAGAAAGTCTAGTACTTTGTCCAGAAAATGCTGGAGTTAATACCAGGGCTGCCGTTTTGCGTATAATCGATGCTATTTTTTCAATTCACCGATGGTTCCACCGGTTAAGAAAAGATTACACAGTTCACTTCAGTGTATTACTGTAATACACGGAAATACTCTGATTTGTAATCTTCACTCAACCGGTGGAGTCGTCGATGACTTAAAAAACTTGAGGATGTTTTAATTAATTAACAGAGTTTCCACCGATTGAGAAAAGATTACAGATCAAAGTACTTTCGTGCATTACAGTCATACACTGAACTGAACTGTGTAATCTTTTCTCAACCGGTGGAGTCATCGGTGAATAGAAAAAATAGCATTGATTATACGCAAAACGGCAGCTTTGGTCAATACCGGAATATGGCCATTGAACTAGAATCCCTAAATTTTTCCAAGTGCTATGGTACAAATACTAGAATCCTGGTAATTGTACTATCATTTACATAGTTTCACATATTGTCATGCTTCTAGTGATCTTTTCTTTTCAGTGCGGGTAGTTATCCGATTTTTCGCCATTTGATAATGTGAAAGTTGGTATTTTATATAGGAAAATCAATCTGGAATCAATGTATTTTACATTGACAGACTCAATGGGAAATGAACGATTCTAACATTTCCATTTCCCAAAATTCTGGTGTTAATGCCGGAATATGGTCATATAACTAGAATCCCTAAAACTTTCCAAGAACTATGGTACAAATACTAGAATCCTGGTAATTGTACTATCATTTACATAGTTTCACATATTGTCATGCTTCTAGTGATCTTTTCTTTTCAGTGCGCGGATAGTTATCGAATTTTTCGCCATTTGATAATGTGAAAGTTGGTATTTTATATAGGAAAATCAATCTGGAATCAATGTATTTTACATTGACAGACTCAATGGGAAATGAACGATTCTAACCCTTTCACGGGAAGTGGTACACATGCGTACCATTCCATGTAACATGCGTACCATTTCATGTAACATGCGTACCATTTCGTGTACCATGGGATGGGCCTGTGCGGCCACCGCCGCTTATGATTCAATGGAATTTAAATAGACATTTTGCAAAAATTATTAGAAAATTGTCCTCTTTTAAACGGACTAAAAAAATCGCGAAAAAAGTCAATTCCCAAATGCGCGCATGAAAAGGTTAAAGCCTCAGTAAATATGGCAACATTGTTCATGCTGAAGGAGTCTCGAGGAGCAAAAAGCGTCGAGCTCCGTTGAGGAAAATAGCGCAATGCAATTTTGCTCTCTCGTCGGAGCAAGCATGGAGACTATCGTTTGCGAAACTTCCGAGCCCCATTATTCGATATGGTTATTGGTTATAGTGCATCATTTTAGGATTAGGTTCTCCGTGGTGTTGTGTGTGATCAGCTGAAAGACACTAGAACGACCGACCGAAATGCCACGAAACGGGTCAGTTCGTGGAAGAACTGAATATGAGGAAGAGAGTTTATTGTTTATCTTTAGCCGCAGTGGATTATCAGCATTACTGATTCGCGCGGTATGAGTTTAAGCGCGGGAGATGCGACGTTTAACCGCCCAATTAAAAACGTTGAAAATAATGGGATTGTTTGGACTCCGTTGTTGCAAAACGATCGGATTGGGAGCGTTCTAGAATTCATCGGATCGGAGAGCTGGTCAAACTGAGATTATATAAGCGAAAGGAATGCATGTTTTAAAAATCGATCGAGTATAACCATTTCTACGACGCCCCTCACCACTGGCGCAACCAGGATATCTTCCATCTCTCTCATTTCCCATTTGAATGCATGAGTAGGAAAAGGACAGAAGGAGGGGGTTTTATCCCCTTGTCCATCCTTGTCTAACATACGTTTCTTAATGGAGAACAGAGAGAGATGAAGAATCTCTCGGTGCGCTACTGCCCCTCACATTAATAATAAAGATTCAGAGATAAAAGTGACCACATGACATTTAATTTTTTAGCTGAAAACTGGGAATTTCGAGGGCGGGGTGAGGGGTCCCTCCAAAACAGAGCTGCCGATTTGCGTAGATTTAATGACATTTTGAAATTCACCGAAGATTCCACCGGTTGAGAAAAGATTAGAGTTTAGTTCAGAGTACGACTGTAAATGCACAAAAATACTCTGATCTGGAATCTTTCCTCAATCCGTGGAAACGCCGTTAATTAATTAAAATATACCGGTTGAGAAAATATTAAATACGCTACTATTTTCGTGCATTACAGTCATACACTGAACTAAACTCTGTAATCTTTTCCCCACCGGTGGAATTTTCGGTGAATTTCAAAATGTCATTAAATCTACTCAAATCGGCAGCTCTGCTCCAAAAGCAAAATCTTCTCTCCTGCTACCTATAGGCACGGAGCTGGTTTATTTAGAGCTGCGAGTCGGTGAAGTCGGACAACGTAGTTGCAAACTTTGGCAACACGCTTAGTAATAGTGGATTAAAGGGTGAACCCCTATAAAAATGACGATAAGCGCACCAAAAAGTCACAAAATCTACTCCCAAACTGAGAAAATGCTTAACACCTTTCACATTGGGTTTCCCTATTTCCATAACCTCCATCCTGACATGGTGTTCTCATGACGCCACACAAAAAGAAGAAAAATCATGAAATTGCCATAAGATTTAAGCGGTAATAATACCGCCATTACAGTCTCGAGTTTCGAAGCATTTTATAAGTTTGAGAGTGGATTTCATGATTTTTTAGTCCCTCCCCTTATCGTCATCTTTTACAGGGATTTACCCCATTATCAACTATTTATAAGCATGTAGCAAAAGTTTGCGACAGGTCCATGAATCCCTGAATCACGCATATAATCCCAGTTTTCCGATAATTCTCCGAATTAAATAGGTATAAATGAATGAACGCATGGTTTAAATGTAATCGATACACGGAGAAAAATTTCTTATTGAAATTACGGAACGTATCAAGAAATTGGGGTAAAAAGAAATTCCTTTTAAAATAATAAGAATTCTTTGTGATTCAACGAGAATTATCATTGGTCGAATCAAATGTTCTGATGATTCAGAAGAATCGCAAGAAAGCATCGTTGGATCAATAAGAATTATTATTATTTTAAAAGGAATTTCTTTTTACCCCATCATTAAAAATACGTTCCGCAATTTCAATCAGAAATTTTTCTCCGTGTAGAGTGACTATTTCTACAACGTTTCTTACACAAATAATGGAGGTTTAGAGATAAATCTGCTTCCAAAGCGAAAGTTCTGTACTTACTCTGAAAGTAAGTACTAAATCTCCAGTAAACCGGCGTACCCCCCCCCCCTCCCCCGGGCTGCTCCGGAGTAGGTACAACTTCTATAGCGCAGTGGGACCCGACCAAATCGAGGAAACAACCCCCATTTGAATGACATGGTTTCCCTTTTTGGTTACAAAGACTTCATGACTATCAGACTGACCTCTTTAAAAGTATACTACACGGAAAAAAAAGATTAGTGAAAATAACCATACGGATACCTGATTTTGGCACCTGCTAGATGTTATGGTAAACTTGACCAGAAGTATGGTACATTTACCGATACTTTGAGTAAATTCGACATGCAATCAGGTAACATCACCTAGTACCTGGTCAAAACATGGTATACTTCTGGTTAACTTTACCATAACATCTAGCAGGTGCCAAAATCAGGTATCCGTAAGGTTATTTTCACCGTAGTTTTTTTCCGTGTATCAACCGCACAAGTTTTGACAGTCAAGAGTTCGCAAACGGTCGCTTTGAATACTCTCGACTGTCAAAACTTTAACGTTTGATAGTACTCATGAGCGGAAACAGAAATTAGGCAACCATGCATTCTTTCCATTTGAACGTGTATGAGACAAAATCGATTCTTGAAGGGGCCACGACGGCTCTTTTACTAATCGATAGTTTTTCATGCATTCAAATGGGAACTAAGAATTTGAAGTTGCCGGATTGATGGATCCGCCTTTCATAGTACTTACAGGTAGAAAAATTATTAAAAAAAAAAACAAGTTGGAACTTGCAACACTGGAACAGTGTTAGCAAAGAGAGCATGAGTGTCGGCCGTAAATCATTGTAAGTGTGGAGTTCCATATTGATAGTACAAAACTGCGACAAAGTCAATCGCAACGCTGCATTTGTGTTTGTATAACAGTGATCGCTGTAAAAATAACTTGATAGGTCAAAGTGGGAATGAAAATTTACTTATAGCGTGTTGAAACAGTTGTTCACGAGGCGAGGTGAATACTGTGGTTTTGAAAATCGATTTCGATAGTGATAGTTCCTTTAAAATCGGATGACGCAATACCAATCCTAGCAAGCCGTAAAGTCTAGTTTAGTTATTTGGGACTTTTTTAGATTTCTCTCGCCTGAACCAAAGTCATCAGGAAGGAAATTCTTAATACCAATCCTAGCAAGCCGGAAAGTCTAGTCTAGTTATTTGGGACTTCTATAGAATTTTCCTCGCTTGAACCAAAGTCATCACGATGGAAATTCTTCGTCTTTATGGTTTCAGCTCTTTTTGTCTCAGATTAAAAAATGAATGTTAATATTGATCAAATGTCATCCGACACTCATCAAGGCCCTTAAGGAACGTAATATGAACTTGAAAAAAGCTCATTCGATTTTTAAGGGAGCTTAAACGGTCCATGAGAGACGAAATTCGCGGATACAGAGTATCCACAGCTTATTTCAATGTTCGATCTGACAAGACCGTGCGCCTTTGAAAAATCGATATCTCGATAGTGAATCGATGTATTGCAATTCGGTTTGCACCGGTCGAAAGCGCTTGCTTGTGACTGACAACCTCGAAAATTTCAGATCCATCCGAGTTTATTTAATGACCTTACAGGACCTCTCGCGGCCGCAGTTAGACATTTCTTGTCAGAGTTACGCTGAAACGGGGAGTAGTTCCCCCCCTAAGATGATATTTTTTGGCTCGAAACTGCATTGGGCCCTCTCGGGACATCATTGGGACCCGAAAAAAAGCGGAACCGATATACTACGGCACACGACTGGTTCGTGAGAGACGAAATTCGCCTTTTTCCAGCCTCCAGCGCCCCTCTAAGGTCGATCTGACAAGACCGCGCGCCTTTGAAAAATCGATATCTCGAGAACGAATCGATGGATTGCGCACTGCGGTTTGGATTGGGCGGTAGCTTCAGCTTTTAGATAATTCTTGAAAAAAATTCAGATCCATCCAAGTTTTTAAACGGATCTTATGGGACCTCCCGCGGCCGCAGTTAGACATTGTACGTGAGACTTACGCTGGAGTTGGGGCCACCCCCCCCCCCCCCCCGATATAGACTTTATCGGTCCGACATTTGTCAGGGCCCTTAATGAACTTCATGTGAACTCAAAAAACTCACATATGACTTCTCACGGCGCATGCTAGGTCCATGAGAGTCGAAATTCGCGGATTTTAGAGAATCTTAGATTTCTGACCCTATACCGCGCGCCTTTGAAAAATCGATATCTCGAGAGTAAATCGATGTATCGCAATTCGGTTTGGACCGATCAAAAGAGTAAGCTTACCGGTACTCGCCGTTAAAATTTTGGATCCATCTGATTTCATTTTGAGACCTTACTTGAGTTACTTGGACCCCAGTTGGAATTATTTTTTCGGAGTTACGCTGGCAAGGGGGTCGCTCCCTCTCTTGAAAAACTGTGGAGGGGGCCCTTTGCTGGGGCATACATTCTATTTTTCACTTTTTTTTTTTTTTTTTTTTTTTTTTTTTTTTTTTTTTTTTTTTTTTTTTTAATTTTATATTTGTGTCTAATCTAAGTTGGGGGAGGAGGAGGAGAGTACCTGCAAGTCAACCGGCAATTTACTTTTGATAGTGGCTGCGGGTCGAGGGTGCGGATTGCGGACTTTTAACTTGTTGTGGGGTTTACAGGGTGGCCGTGTCTAAACTTATGAGAAAAGAAGGCAACCACAGACCGGAAGAACGTTCAATTTCTGGTTCAGAGACCATGGACAAAGACATGGGCACCCGCAAAACAATTGCCCGGAGGGGCAACTTTTTGAATGTCAATGGAAGGTCTAGGGGACACCACCTAGAGACGGGCAAGTCTAGAGAACCCCCCCCCCCCCCACTTCCGCCCAAAATAGAAAATAAATCAATTATCCTTCCAAATGGTAGAAATTGTAAGTGATTGTAGCATGTAGTTGTATCAAAAGTAATTCTATTTTTGACGTGTTTGATATTATGAATAAAGTGACAGCATCAGATGATAGAAATAGTAAAAAGCTAAGTACAACTATTCCTTCTTTATTTTCATTGTCCTGATGAATTCTAAGAGTTAACCTATTTAAATTAACAAAACCAAAACTCTTGCCTATACATTCTCTAATCATGTAATTATCGACCAGAGGATTCTGAATTTTCAAGGAAGTTCGCAAAATTCTCGTTGCCAACGGTAGTTGCCAATGTAGACACGTTCATACTAGTAGATTTTAAAACTTCTTTCGGCGAGGGAGATGACGGGTGGGAAGTATGATGTCGTCTGAATCAGGAGGGGGTGGGGTAAAAATCAGGGGGAGGTCTAGATCTGGGGGGGAGAGGAATCCTGAAACTGGGGGGCGAGCTGTATAGTGGCAAGGGGTGGTTGGGCACCACTGCTTAGGGGGGGGGGGCTACTTCCCGCCCTGCCCCCCCCCAAATTACGCCCCTAATTAAAATTGTAAAGTAAACTAAGAATAAAGTTTGTTAACTCTTACTCCTTTCGTTATTATTTGATCTTCGAATGTTCCGATTCTTTTTTATTGTAAAGTTTTGATTTTTCTGAATTAGGGGGGGGGGCGCCCATTGACAGATAAGGGAGAAAGGTAAGTGTAGGAATTTGCACGGGAATCCGGCGTAGTGTGCCGCAAAAATTACTACCAATGGCGGATCCAGAAAATTCTTTTAGGGGGGGGGGGCTTCACGCCTATGAATTTTCAAATTTGCAGGGAGGAATTTATGGGATTTTTTCTGTTGAAAAAAGGCAAAGGCTACCGTGAGTTGGGGGGGGGGGCGTGCCTTTCCCGAATCCGCCGCTGATTACCATGTAACACTGGGCCACGATGACCGATGTCGCATAAAACAAGGTAGAAGACCCGTGGCGGGCGTGGCATCCGTGATGGCTGTGAAATTGGGATGAAGTAGATGGACACACATCATTCATGCAATCTGCACAACGCGGCAAGCAACTGTTGTAGGCGTAGGTGCAGTAGTTCGTGGGGAGGGCAAAGGGGACGGGAGGTCATCGCAAAACCATGGACGAAGATATAACTAAGGATTGCCGACTGTTGTTAGTCCTGTTTTGCTCTCGACCCCAGCGCTCCAAGCAGCGGTCAGCTGAACTACTCTTTCAAGTGAGCGATCCTGGCGATGTGTCCATGCTCACATGCTGTGCTACTGCTAAAACCGTTGTTGGAGTTGGTCTGTTATGGCATGGCTGTCAACTGTTGTCGGCGACCCAAGAGGATCAGATAACTCAGTATCTCAATGGAAGATCGAAAGCAAGGGAAATTCAGAATCAACTTTGGACAAGGTAACAGAAATCATCAGCAAATTAAAAGAGTCGCCTGATCTCTACTAATAAAACAAATGTCTATGTACTCTTTCTTGTTTGATTCCGTTTTGAGGTTAACTGTGATGTATAGTATTTCAGTCCTTGATTAATCATTTTCGACAATTCAGGAATCTTTCAAGAAATACTCCAGACGTTTGCTTTTTAGCGGATTTTGCTTCCTTTTAATTCGCTGATCATTTGTTCCCTTCGTTCAATCGTGATTCAAATTACCTACACGGTATACATTTGCGGGAAGGCATGGGAGAAAGGGAGCCGGAGCGGCCACCGCTGCAGCGGTTCGCTTTTAGTTGACCCTTACTGCTGCTTGGAGCGCTGCGGTCGCGCTCGAAAACCCGCTAACAGGTTTTAACACGGGCGGAGATAGGAAGTCGGCAGTCCTTAGTTATATCTTCGTCCATGGCTCGGAATGGTCTTAAAATTTTCCTTAGGATTTGATCTAGAACGCAACGTTCTTACATTTTCGAAAAGTTAACTCTAGCTCTCGCAATTAACGATTAAAGGCGGAAAAAGCATGGTTTCTGGACCGCGGAACAGTGGCGTTATCTAGCGGATGAGAATCTTACTACAGGTCGCTGAGGATTCACCTTAAAACGCAACGCCGATCGCGTTCCCCAAACGAACTCTTTTAGCGGACCGAAACATCAACAATAACAGGATTGGAAATTTGAAATCATCTAAATGCATTTTAAATCGCAGAATACACGAAACATGGACACAATCCTCTGATATAAAACCCCAATATCTCATACAGAAAATTTCGTTGAAGTCTGATCCAAATTAGTAACGTAATTACATTCCCAAAAATGCTTAACCTCAATCTTGGCCAAAAACTCCCGCCACAAAGAAAAAGCGACAAATTGGGAGGACACCGGATTGGCGGAATCACATGGGTCAATCGGTCCTCGAGGACCCGTTCTCGATACTGAAACCAAGCGATCCCCCGAGCGGACCCCCGAACCATGCCGTTCCTATAAGAAAAGCATTATTGACCTTGTAGAAACGATTTCAATAGAGCATGACACTCATGCTCTAAAAAGATCTGATGGGCCCGCTATTCATCCTTTCTAAACAAACATATTTTAATGGACAGAGAGAGAGAAAAAGTGAATATACCCCTAAAGGCTAGCAATGGGACTATTGCACACTTTTTCTATAAGCGATTTAATAGTCGATTATGGCGTCAAAACCTCAAAAAATAACGATGGCTGTACTAAAAACTTCCAAAACCCACTCCTAAACTCAATAAACGCAGTTATTTGCGCGAGCGTAATGGTGGCCGAAGGCACTAACAATGGGAGATTCCCATGTAACAATTCTGAAACTCCATCAAGAAGTGACCAATAAGAGACTACTTTCATTTAACACCGGTGTCACTAGGTGTTGCGGCACCATTCATCGGATGTGGATCATCACTCTGATGACTAATAACTCTGTGAATCATCCTTGTCAGCATAGAAAGAGTGACGAAATTAAGATAGGAATCTCCCATTGTTAGTGCCTTCGGCCGCCATTACGCTCGCGCAAATAACTGCGTTTATTGAGTTTAGAAGTGAATTTTGGAAGTTTTTAGTACCGCCATCGTTATTTTTTGAGGTTTTTATGCCATAATCGACTATTTAATCGCTCATAGAAAAAGTGTGCAATAGCCCCATTCAAGAATTAAGAATGAGAGCTATTGATTGGCTGGTTAGGTCAGTGTAAATAGGAGTGGGGTTAAAAATAGAATGAACGATGTTGCAATCGAAGATTTGACCACTCTGCGTGTTCATTCTATCGGAGGAGACAAACGAACACAGTGGCAAACAAACGTCGCTCGATCCGATAACAAAGTTCAAATACCGGTCATTGAACTTACAAGGTTCAAATGATCTTCAACTCAAAAGTATCAATCAAAGCCAACTATCCAAAGGCACGAAGTTTGCTATCTGGGCAGCGCATTATATTTACTGCAATAGGCTGTTTTAGAATTTCGATGCATCTTTTCGTATCAATTGTCATTCGTAAGTCTCTAATTCAAAACAAACATCGAACGCACGGGTAACATATATATGCAGACACCGGTCCAGTATAAGAGACTTTTCTTTTCATCCAGGAATAATAAAAAATCGGAGCTCATTTTGCTTGTGTCGTAATTTTAAGCTCAAATTATAGGCACTATACAGAGTGCTTTAAATGCGACGATTTTCAATGTTGATGCTCTCAAAGCAGAGAGATTGAAGGATAAAGACAACCAACTCACGTGAACAATTATTTCCTGCTGATTCTAACGTAATCAATTCTAAGAGACACTCCCACATTGCTAAAGCCTCCAGGCCCAGGGACTCATTTTCATGATGTCTCAAAGCAGCATTTTAAGGCAGAAAAATGAAAAAATTCAGACAAGCTACATAGAACAAAAAAGTATGTTACTGGTATACAGTTATTTTGTAATGTTTCATCAGTGGCACTTATGTTTTTATTTTCATTACATCAATTTCTCCTGAGCTTGTAATAATGTTGAAAGTATGATATGATCATTCAAATGAAAGCCAAAGGTCTCAACTTTCAAATAAGCTTAAGGTGATTCCAGGCGAAACTTTTCCAGTTTTCAATCCGATGGATAGCGCCACTAGTCGCTTTTTGGAAAAGTCGTGTTTTGGGCGTTTTAAACTGAAACCATAGATAAAACGCAAAATCCAATAACGTCAGCACCTGCAACATTTTTTATGGATTTTTTGAGCATTAAATGAGCAAAATTGGTTTAAAATTAAAGCCGTAAATTATGAAATTCGTTTCGCCATAAGCTTAGCGAGTGAGCGCGAGTGATGATACGTCTATCTGCCTCACTCGCACTCATTGCAACTTACGGGAAATTTCGTTTTTCATAATTTCCGGCTTTATTTTTGAGTGTTTCAGTCTGAAACTTTCAGGGTATCTTCCTGAAGTATGCTCGCAGGTGCTGACGTTTCTCAAATTTGTGTTTTTGCGTGAATTCGTCAAATTTAACAAAAAACTGTTGACTTTTTGAACAGCTCGACGTGGTGTCCACGGTTAGAACTAATCGACCCTGGAATCATCTTAACATAATATTTGAAATCCATCGATAATATTAATTTTTGTTTTTTTTTGTTTTTTGCTTTTGTTTTTTTTTGTTGCGAGAGCCCGAATTCAAGGCCGTAGAATTCAAAATAATTGTTACAGGTCCTGTTAATTTCTATGGTTTATTAGACGTAATTTCCTTTGAAAAATGTACTTATGGGAGAATAATACTAAACTTGATTTTGCTTATGAAACTAGATGACTCCGGACGGCTAACTGTATGAAACATCGTTGCATACTAAAACAGTCTATTAACTATAAAGCGACCGATTATAAGAGGGAAAGACCACGAGCCCTTGTTCAAAGTTGTGTAAAGATGATTCACCCCACCGCGCATCACCCAACCCTACCCCCCCCCCCCCCACCCCCTTTTTGCTTCCTCCGACAGCTCTTTACCCCCATCATCACATCACAACTTCATTCAACCCCCACCCTTCTTTTATTATCCACTCATAATCTTAGCCCCCGCAAGACGCAACAAGTTAAATTGTCCAAAGTAAATGAAGTTTATTGTCACCGTCAAAAAGTGTTATTTTAATAAGTTTGTTGGGCGTCGCGACGCGACGCGCTACGTACAGGGTGATACAAAAGTTACAACCACCTCCTCCGGCGTTTTCTCAACGACCTCTTGATATTCCAACCCTGCCTTCAAACGAAGGGTTTTGACTAAAATCGTTTAAACATAATTTATATCAGCTCTTAGATACGATTAGTATAGCTGAAAACTTTCGCGAATTCCTGTGAGTATATCGATTAAGAAAAAGAGTTCGAGGAGGTCGGGTTAGAAAACTTTTGCCCTGCCCTATAGAAGTGCCATCGCTCCGCTTTTCATATTCTTCGAAAATTTTGACAATGCGCCTTTTCCTGACCCCTTCCCTCCCCCTTGTTCCTCACTTTAAAAAGAGACAAGCGTGCTCCCCGCAGGATCCGCCATGAACTTAATTAAATTGCGTTCAAAAAGCTGTTTGTCGGTTTAACAAAAGTAGCATCTTCCTTTTTCGCCGTCGCCTGTAATTTCATTACCCTCCCTTCCCCGACCCTTCCCAAGAGTTCGTGGGGCAACGATTCGCGAGTCTCACACCAGAGGTTGAGGGGAGAATGCTTAAAAAAAGAAAGGGGAAAAACTGACGGCGCAAGAAAATTGTCATTATTATCTTAACCGGAAGTTATTTGGTGAATTTATGAGTCTTTTGAGACACCTTGTATCCACGTGTCCATCTTTGAACCGAGAAGAACCATTTTTCAAAGACGCATTAATAATAACATTAAAAAGCTGCATACCTAGAGAATAGACTGTTTTAGAAGAGTGGTTGCCTTCTGGAGGACCTCTCGTTCCAAACAAACGCTGATTCAATGTATTTCCCCATAAACGAATTTTTGAACGAAACTTATAGGCTATTTAATCACACAATAATTGCGAGCTTTTTTTGATCATGGCTTCTACATCCTCAAAAATGCTGAATTATGCCTGGTTTCCAAGACGAAACTGTCGAAATCGATAAGATATTACAGATTAAATGATGCATTTATGGAAGTTATTGGAATCGCCCAGATGTTATTGTTGTTGTTGTGGAAAGGGCGGGAATTTGGCAGAAATTCGGGTGATTTCAAATGCATCGTATAATCTGTAATATCTTGTTGATTCCGATAGTTTAAGTCGTGGAGCCAGGCATAATTCAGCCTTTTTGAGAGGACGTAGAAATGAAAATCAGAAAAAGGTCGCGTTAATTGTGTGATTTAATAGCCTAAATATTTCCGTTCAAAAGTGCGTTTACGGTGGAAATACATGGAATCAGCGTTTGTTTAGAACCTTATAACCAATAAAAACAATACTGGCGCTCCGGAAAAAAATTTATGAGAGTCATGGCGATGATTCAGAACAGTGGCGTCGCGTGCAATTTGGTAACAATGTATTCTATCCATTTAAACTCATGTAAAAGATCGAATTCAGAAGGTGCACAGTGCACGAGGAAAATTCGATACATTTAATGAGTCTAAATGGAGCAGTTGGATTATTGCCAGATGGCACGCGACGCCACTGATTCAGAAATAACCTCCATCGTTAGTTTATTTTACCAGCGGGGGACCAAAATATGCAATTTACAACACAAATAATGCATGCGTATTTAGTTGAGCATTGTGCGCTGCGTATTGCATAACCCGGACGGATACCGTTGTCCTTGCTAGTGGCTAGTGCCTTTGCAAAGAGGTGTAGCGAGACAGAATTGGTCTGATGATTGATGAAACACACGATTATTGAATAATTGTAATCGCGGTTTTCAGGAGTTTGATTTTACAGTAAACAAGGCTGACTTATGAAATGCCATCCATCATATTAGTTGTAGAAGAATCGGATCTAATCGAAATATTTCATTCATGACCCACACTGCTGTTATTGCAAAAATTTACTTAATTTTTACGCGCACCTGTAATAAATACCGAATGATTAATTTGAAAAAGCGCGCACCAGAGCGCGTTTTCTTAAAAGCTGGTGCGCTCTTTTAGAAATCAACGTCCAGTGCTCGTATAGTGCTTTTTCCTTGCGCGCATCAAGCGTACAAAATGATCATCTGGAGTTCAAGGTCTAGTGCATGCAGCAGATCTTCTTTTGAGCATTATGAATGACGCTCATGTGAATGAGGCACCCCAGAGAAGTGCGCCCGGAGGAGAAGGAGGGGGGAATGGGGGGTTGAAGGGAATAAAATGTTTGGTCGTCGTGAAGAAAAGCGGTCATGAGGAAAATGTATAAGGATGCAACCTGTCCGCGCTGCGTCGGCCGCTTGGCATATAGTTCTGTGGATTCAGGAAGAGTTATAGTGCAACGCTGCCAGATTTCGAACTTTTTTTTTTTTTTCAAAACATAGCTGAGATAAAAAAAAAAAAAAATCATAGGGCATAATAAATTATCCCCCGCACCCTTCCTCACTCCCAAAAAAGAACATAAATCAGAAAAATATGCAATAAATTATTTCGTGTGAACTGAAGAGG
The DNA here is from genome assembly GCA_011764245.1 of Trialeurodes vaporariorum. Classification (NCBI taxonomy): domain Eukaryota; kingdom Metazoa; phylum Arthropoda; class Insecta; order Hemiptera; family Aleyrodidae; genus Trialeurodes; species Trialeurodes vaporariorum. The sequence continues at coordinate 47,329,970 of VMOF01000369.1, forward strand.
GTTGTTTAGCATGTCTGGCAAGATGCCGAAATACAATAATTTGAGGTTTTCGGAGGAAGGGCCCATGAAAACATGGGGTACGCTCGTTCGGCGGTACCTCGGTCTATCAATAATGCTAATTTCTCGAGAAGAGAATACCTTAGGTTTTATGTGCCGTTCCTCCGGAAATCGTTCCAATTGATGAACGTATCCCCCGTAAAGTGAGAATTTGCTGTGCGAAGATTCAACCTACAGGGTCATTCCGTGCCAACTTCCCCGAGTGATCTATAATGGAACTTTATTTTTCATACAAAAACTTAGAAGTGTGAACTTTTAAACAAAATAAGAAGCATTAAATATGTTTGGCATATTAAACTTCCCTTAGTTAAACAATTAGAATTATAATATGAAAAACATAATTTCGAAATTTTATGGGTATGACAGTTATTTAGCATGGAATGACGAGCCTGTTTACTTTCATAAATTCTGACGTGCTTTTCGAGGTTATACTTTTCCTCATATGAGTTTGTCATACGACCAATCAAAACCTAACCACGGTAGCCAATGATTGCCAAGAGAGTCCCTATATGGTGTATAGATAGAGAATGACGCTATACATTTACCTTGAGCAGTGGCGTAGCGTGCTACTTGGCAACGTTGCCGTTCGTCCATTTAAACCCATGAAAATGGTCGAATGATAGGGTGTTCGGTGAACACCTTTGCATTCAACCTTTTACATGGGTTTAAATGGACGATTTACAACGTTGCCAAATTGTACGCTACGCCACTGATCTAGAGTGGCAGTTTGATGGGTAATATGTGTAACCTTCATGGAGGATTTTTAGGTTAGAACTAACGGATACTTTTTGCACTCATCCCCATGTATTTTAGCGCAACCGTATGTGAAGCGAAACATGTTCAAACCTCTGTTCGTTGAATCAAAATACATAGGAATAAATGGTGGTAAAAATTACCCCTTAAACCTATAACCAAAAACCCTAAGGTCGATTAATGCCTAATGCCGGCAATATCAAATAAGGTCAAATGCCGATTTCGAACTCCCGTGTTAAACCTGACAGCACACGGACGTGTTTCAAGCCCGTGACCATCATCAATTGACGACAGATTAAAAAAGTCAGCAATTTAACCCTCTCCCCATAATACTCAGACCACCAAAAGCCGTCTACCCATGATCGACATTTCACATAAGAATCAATAACCATGAATCAAAAACATTGAATACTTCGATAATGCATCCGGCCCATAGTATTGCTTCACCCTTTCCATCTGGCAACATCGCATTAGTGGCAGTAACGACTCAACGCGTGACACGACGACGGTGTTGTGTGTTGCATACCTCAACTCCGACAAGGCGCAGGGGGAACCTTTGTTTGTGAGCGAGACGGTACGACCAAGTCCGATCCAGCGGGGGCGAGTCCCGCCCGGAATTCAAAAATGAAAAACGCATTCCTTTGAAAGAAAGAGATGGATGTATTGGAGGGGAGGGAGAGAGGGGAAGAGAGAGAGAGAGAGAGAGAGAGAGAGAGAGAGAATGGATCCCTTTCCTTTTCTTCCGGAGCATTCATTCATCCGACTGCATGAGCTATGGAAGATGGGTATAAGCTTTTCATCAATCAATCTCTTTTTGCTTTGTGTCCTATTCTTTCCCTAAATGAACTAAGCTAGCATTTTTTTTCTTTTTTTTCAGATAACAATTTTATGTCATTTTTCAAGAGGCGGCATTTATATTATACTTTCTCCCCTTTTTTCTCTTTCGTGAGAATCCAGGGTGTGTGTGTGTGTGTGTGTGTTTGTGTGCGCGCGTGTTTCATGCAAATGTTTGAGAAATCATTTGCGTCTGTGTTTGCTTATTCGTCCGTCTTTCGGGACGATAGAACGTCCGAGGCGTATCAGTGTCGGACGCCGGCCGCGCCGCCGCAGCAAGCTGACAAACACCGTTCAAAGCGGTGCTGCCGATTTTAGAGTAAATATTTCATAGAATGCAACGATCCATCGATGAATCAACCGGCCTGCAGGCTGATTATAAACGATCGTATCGTAATGCTTATCGAGTCGATGATCGATTGCGTGTTATCTTATGGGTGGAGCCATTCCGAAAGGTTCTATTCCGATAGCAACCCTCCCGACTCTACGGAAATTCTCCGATAGCTCAGGAGTCATCGGCTATTCTGCAAAGATGGGAGGATTTCTATCGGAATGAAACCTTTCTGAAGGACTTACTGAAGGACTTGATAAGGGACCTGTTACTTTTAAAAAATTGTTAAAAATACATAAAAAATCCCAAGTACATTGTGTTATGTACGATTTTAATCAGAAAAACACGCCCTAGATAAAATAACACTATACAATGAAAATGGCAAAATTTTAATTTTACCCCCTTTCTCCCCTTAAACAAGATATTCGCATTCAAAGTCGCCATGACATGTCCGGTCTCTCCCATTGACTCCAGTGGCGGCTCGTGCGATTTGGCAACAGTGGTTTCCCTCCATTTCAATCTATGCAAAACAATCGATTGCAGGTGAAGCGCTGCTTCACTGTCAAATCGATTGTTTAACATAGAATCAAGTAGAGGGAAAACATTGTTGCCAAATCGCACGAGCCGCCGCTGATTGACTCGCTCCTTCGTAGGGCAGAGATACCATTGCAAGAGCGGATCCAGCAATTCGGCAACCATGAATTCATCCCATTTGAACGCAGTATAGAAATAATATACTCGTGAGAGGGAAAAGACCCTTATACTAATCGACTATTTCTCGCATGAATCTAACCCTTCACTGCATGATTTTTATTTTTTTTTCTCAAGCAATTGTGGATTTTTCAATTTACTAGGTGGTCAAATACATGGGAAAAATAGTGAGAAAAATGATTTGGCGGTTTTTCGGTCAAAATTATCTTTTTTCTATGGTTTTACTTTTGTAAAAAACGAGTAAACAATAGAAAAAAAAGAGTTTTGACCGAAAAACCGCCAAATTATTTTTCTCACTATTTTCCCATTTTTTATGGTGTTACATACACCATAAAAAATGGCGGGAATTTCTTTTTCTTTTTTTTAAATTGTCAACAATTTTTTTTTTTTTTTTTTTTTTTTTACTTTGATTGGATTTTTCAAAAAGTCAATGCATTTTGATTACGAACCTTTCACTGCATGATGTATTCTTTTAGCCAACAATTTTTTTTTTTTGGTGTGTGAGTTCAAAATATATCTTCTCCCGCATTGACACACCATGCGCCGAAGTCATATCTCAAAACCTGTATTTTATAAGAGCGTTTAAGCAATTTGTTCCTTGACAGGAACACCATGCAGTGAAGGGTTGAATGGAAATAAAACACAGTTGCCAGATTGCAGGATCCACATTTGAACCAGTGTTGCCAGATGTATGGCAGACTGTATCTTTCCCGTAAATGAATAATAGTAAAATATACAGATTTTTACTTAAAATCTGGCAACGCGGCGAGAAACACTCTTTTCGTATTCAAATTTTGTCAGTCTGCTCGCGAGCGGTTCTATGGCTTGTTCCTGTTCCTGTCCCACCCCAGCCTTTTTTTCTGGCGTCCGCAAGTGATCTCTTTCATCTACGCTTTTGCTGTCTTCAGCTCAAAAAAGAGTTTCGTATATGAAGTTCAAGGATGAATAAAAAAATGCGTTTAGCTGGTCAGTGGATGAGGTCGCTTTCAAAACCTATCACACTTTTGTAAGGTACGGTACCTTTGCAAACTTTTCTTGCAGTAGCCCTACTTAAGATTCAGAAGGGGAAAAGTTGAGAAGGCCATCGCCACAGGGAAACAAATCTATGCTTGGGGTATCCGAATTACTTCGACATAGTAGAAAAATGTAATGTTTGAATCCTGAACAAGAATTCTAGTAATATTCAAAATATGTTCAATCGTTAAAACAAGAAATATCTTTACAAATCCCAAAATTACTTCACGTAATAATTAAATGTACACGGAAAAAAAAGATTAGTGAAAATAACCATACGAATACCTGATTTTGGCACCTGCTAGATGTTATGGTAAACTTTACTAGAAGTATGGTACATTTACCGATACTTTGAGTAAATTCGACATGCAATCAGGTAACATCACCTAGTACCTAGTCAAAACATAGTATACTTCTGGTTAACATTACCATAACATCTAGCAGGTGCCAAAATCAGGTATCCGTATGGTTATTTTCACCGTAGTTTTTTTCCGTGTAATTCTGGTATACGGAAAAAAAAGACGGGTAGAATTTACCATCTGCATAGCTGATTCTGGCGTCTCTCTGCTTGCAAGTATGGTAAATTTCACCATAATATGGTAAATTCAACATATCTTGTGGTAAATTAAGGTGACATGTTGGTACATTCAACCATAATCTGGTGAAATGTACCATACTTGACAGCACTTGATAGCAGACTTCAAAATCAGCTATGCAGATGGTAAATTCTACCAGTCCTCTTTTCCGTGTAGATGAAAATATTTCTTTTTCTGCGTGCATGTTTCACTCATTTTGCAATTTTATCTGGAGCATTGCCCCCCTATGATCCAAGCCCATTTTCTCCTCTAGTCTATTCCACGTTGTTCCGAAGTCTCATGTCTCGTGAAAACCGAATAAACGCGATTCTCGATGTAGACATTTGGTAGATACTCGTAATTTTTCGTCGAGCGCCTTCAATTCATCATATAGGCAATTCCAACTCCCCCGAGTACGAACAGTTAACTACGTTCCCAACTTCCCTACCTTCTCTAGATAAACGGTATAGCTGCGTTCTTTTGAACTAGCCTGGTATGTAAAGGGTTAGTGAGAATAACCTGCCTCCATTTTCATCCTGGTTCCAAAATCAGGTTAATGTCTGGTTTTATCCTACGCTTTCCGCATGCATCTCTTTATAAGAGTGTTTCCTTGAAGTGCTGTTCTAATTTTCTGTAGGTATAATACCGGGTGTCCCAGACTTACCGTACCAGGCCTTTTTCTCGGCCGCTATTCGACGTAAAAAGCTGAAAATTGGTACACCAGTGTATTTTGACGAGAATAATTCAAATTTTGAAGTTTCAAAGCCCCTCGACTTTTTTGGGGGGTTTTGAGGGGGGTCGACCCTTTTTCGGTGTTGGGGATCCCCGCTTTCAAAGCGAAAGAAGCTCAAAAATTGCGTCAAATTGCTACTCCTAAGTCTTAGATACCAGATGACCTTTCGTTCGACAGCCAAAAATCATTTTTGGGCCCCTAATCCCCCCAAAAAGCCCCCGAGCATGAATAATCAATTGGTGCTAGAATTGTCGTAAAATCTCCAGAAAAATTGCTAAACAGCGGTAGTTTAGGTCAAAGAGCTCAAATTTGATGGTTTCGAAGCTTTTTGTTTTTCTTCTTGACCTTCTTTTGCGTTTAAAGCAGGGATCCTCGCAACACCAAAAAAGGGTCGACCCCCTCAAAACCCCCCAAAAAATAGTCGGGGGGCTTTGAAACTTCAAAATTTGAATTTGTCTCGTCAAAATACGTGGGTGAACCAATTTTCAGTTTTTTACGTCGAATAGCGGCCGAGAAAAAGGCCTGGTACGGTAGGTCTGGGACACCCTGTATATCTTATTGCTTTCATTCTCAAGACTGTGTACTAAGAAGTCTGATTCAGCTTGGCGTTTCTTTCAGACGTGCAAAACCCTATACTTGGCACCCGTAACTCCAAAGAGGCAGTTTTGCTTTTATAAAAGCACTTTTGTTAGAGGTCCATATGGAATATAAAATTACTGCTGAGCGCGTGGAGAATAATGTTTCTTTTCGAATCAAGTTTGATTGCTTGATTCTTGCAGCTCGAGAGTGACACAACTCTGTCGATATAAAAGAAGGGAAAAGGGGCTAGCGGGAATTGAATGACATATAAATAGCAAAGTTAATATTATAAAAGTCCAAAGACTCGAAAAGAAAACTCAAGGAGGTCCAGAAGTATAAAACTATAGAAGAAACAAAGCGTGGGGGGAGGGGGGGGGGGGTTGAAAACTTGAAAGAAAATTGAGACATCTGACGCCACGAAACAATCCCCGGTGTTTTGCAGGTTACAAAGTCCGTAGATTTCTGTGGCGCATCTCGAAGCCCCGGTATTATGCAGTGTTCCATGAATATTTAAATCTGAGAAAAGCTCGCGAAATGAAGAGAGGCCACACGTCAGTTAGTTTCCCTCGGTTTTTGACTTTTATTGAGGGCCCCTATACACAACAAAGCCGTACCTCGGATAACCCGTCGCTTCGACAATAGGTTCTGTATATGGAAGTTGAAGGCTTCGGTGTTGCGACATTTCTTTGAAACCTCTCAAGGTAAATCTATAAATGGAAGGGAAAAGTTTCAGAGTATAATGGCGGCCCTGAAAAATGGTCAAAATTGAAGATTTCCTGAAACTGTTCAGTGAATGGCTTTAAGGAACTCCGACGCGACGCGACGCGACGCGACGCTGACTGGAAGCGAAACAATTGAGTCATTCTTTGCAGAAAGGGCCCATAAGGGAATTTTCAAGTTTTGAGAAAACCACTTTTAAAAGTTTGTAAACGTATGTCTCCGGAACTACTGGTCCGATTTTAAAAAACTAAGGCTTGTTTGAAAGATCAAAATATCACAATTCAGTGTTAAAAATTTGGCGAGGCTATATCGCAAGCAGTGGGCTCACGGCAGTGAAACATTTGTTCCTTTATGGGCCCTTCCTGCAGAGACCTATTTTTCACCGTCGATCATTGCTTAATAGGATCTAATATTTAGGAAGTTTGGATTCTAAAAATAAAAAAAAAACCTGGATGACACTCAATTTACCTTGTACCTTGGTTGTTTACCTTTGTAGCAGGGTTGGGCAAATGATAATCTTAGAATAATTCGTGTTAAAAGCGAATAATCTGTATTTCCGAGGAAGCAGATTGACGGATTATTTGGTGCCCGATTATTTGGATGAAATAATCAGTGCCGAATAATCCGTTAATTGGTCTCCAAAGAATGATCGAATAATTCGTTCATTCGTTAGTTGCTCAAATAATTAGAACCGAATAATTCGTCAATCGGTCTCCAAAGAATGACCGAATAATTTGTTCATTCGTCAGTTGCTCAAATAAATGAGATCCAAATAATCCGTCAGTTGGTCTCTGCCGATTGACCGAATAATTCGTTCATTCGTCAGTTGCTCAAATAATGAGAACCGAATAATCTGTCAGTTGGTCTCTGCCGATTGACCGAATAATTCGTTCATTCATTAATTACTCAAATAATAAGAACCGAATAATCCGTCAATCGGTCTCCGAAGAAGACCGAATAATTCGTTCATTCGTTAGTTGCACAAATAATGAGCACCGAATAATCCGTCAGTTGGTCTCTACCGATCGGCCGAATAATTCGTTCATTCGTTAGTTGCTCAAATCATAAGAGGCGAATAAATAATCCGTCGGTTGGTCTCTGCCGATTTGGCAGATTCTTCGCATAACCTCATTTGACGAATGATGCAAAATTCGAAATCATTATTAATCATTAATTGCCAGAATCTGTTAATCAGTGGCGTAGCCGGGGGGTTCCAGGGGGTCCCGCCCCCCTCGACACCAAAATTTGTCCTAAAAAAAGGTAATTTTTTGCGTTTTCAGACAACTTTTACCGAATTAGTATCTTTGGCCCCCCCTTGAAAATTTTCGGACCCTGGACCCCCCCCATCTCTAGAAAAATTCATGGCTACGCCACTGCTGTTAATTATTATTAGTCTGAGTTATTTGGTCGAATCGTTATCGTTCTTTCATTTGTCGCTCAAAAAATCACTATTATTAATTAATAGGCCCGAATTCCGCGGAAAACCGTGTATCCTTGAATTTTGAATAGTTTCAACTTTCATCACCTTTTTTCCCGTGGATCGTCTTGTCGTCTATACTTCGCGGATGTTGTTTAATATCAGCGGCTTTTACTAATTAAGTAACTTTAAATTTAGCTCCTACGAATTATAGTTCGGTTTTCTCGCCGAACTAATTCTGACCGGCCGACCGACGAACTTGCGAGAAGGCAAAATAAGTTGTTGGTTCCCAGAAAATTAGCAAACAAATTTTCCCTCGATTAGCAGTTGCCGATTTATTTTCAATTGACAGATGGAGCTAATGTATTTTAAGCTGTTTCAATTCAAACTAATCAATTCTTAGTTTTAACTTAAACTAATTTTCACCGCACGCTTAAACATTTTCTGATCAGCGTGATCATGTTTGGACATCTTGGAATGCTTGGATGTATTGTTGTTGTTGTTGTTGTTTTTGAATGAATTGTGATACTGTGCGGTGTTGTTGTTTCGCTTTCTTCTCAACGCTCGATGCTTCAGTTGACGAACGCATCGTGCGTTATTTCCCCGGACCCGCCTTTGCGTGCTTCCTCTTCATTTTTTCGCACTACTGTAACTGTCATTTGTCTCCTTTCTTTTTTGTCTTTTACCCATTGCTTACGCAACTTCATCGGCCGGCTGGCCAATTTCCTGCTCAAGTATTCACCCTTAGCCCTCAACCATTAGACTGCCGGCTGCCCCCATCTTTGTCTATTCACTGCTGCACGGTTATTCTCACTATCATGCACACTCACACACACTCGCCTCTTCATTCATGAAAGTCTTTTTGATTCTCTTCTATCTCCCTTCACTGAATGTTCCTAATTTCTCGGTCCTTTCCTCGACGAGGTTTGTGTTTTATATGCATATATACAGGGTGTAAGTGTAACAGATGTATCCCCCCCCCCGTCTAACTTTTGAACGAGTTGAGATAAATTGTTACGGTTTGGACCATTCTTTATTATTTTAGTGGAACTTTAGTTTTTGGGGGGGGGGGGGGTCAACCCCCCCCCCCCCCCCCCCCCTATGCCTGTGCGATTGATCGAACATACGATCGATCGAAACGAAATTTTTCGATCGAACCGAGTTTTCCGAAATATTGATCGATCGATAAAATGTTGTATTACGAGCGATCGAAATTTGGTAAAAATCCGATCGATCGAAACTATCCGAACTTTCGATCGATCAGAACTTTCCGGAGTTTCGATCGATCGAACAAATTTAGCACTTCGTGCGATCGGAATTCGGCGAAAATCCAATTGATCGAAATTATACGAAATTTCGGTCGATCGAATTTCCTGGAAGTTCCGATCGATCGAAACTTTCCGAATTTTCGATCGATCGAAAAAATTCGGAATTCCGATCGATCGAAATTTTTCTAGGTTTCAATCGATCAACAAGTGGTGCAATTACGATCGATCGGAATTTGCCGATCGATAGAAATTTTCCGGAGTCCCGATCGATCGAAATTTTTCGGAATCCCGATCGATCGAAATTTTCAGAAGTTTCGATCGGAAAAAGTTAAAATTATTCCGACGTTTTGAAAGATCGCAATTCGATGGATTCTTACCTACTATTCGATTGATACGCAGAAAGTGACTAAAACGGGATACCCACACGACGGCTCTGAAGGCGCCCATAGTAATTGTAAGAATTAATTTTAGAATTTGAATACTTGGATATGATTACGAGGCAGGGAGTAATTAGCGGAATAGCCCCTGCGTTGATTTTTTTTTTTTTTTTTTTTTTTTTTAAGCAATGACTCATCACATGACAATAATGGGGGGGGGGAGGACGTTGGACTTGGATGAATGAAATAAGTGAGATTTGCTCATACCCTTTCATGGGCAAATTAATACTCCTTTGAATTTCCTACGATTCCATTCTATCGATGGTTCATATGTTTTGTTCATTGTGAGCCGACGAAGTGTAATTTACTTATTGAAATTGTGGAAGTTTGCATTTTGCCGTTCAAGTGGACCGACGCCGACGGTCGTGGGGCTCATAATCAGTCTTCATCCACAATGATCCCAATTCTCTTGCCTGCGGAGGGCGAGTCCTCACGTGTTTTACACTCGGGAGTGCAGTTTTCCGAGTTACCTGCTTTTCGCCAAGTTGTAAGATTCTTTCACATGACCACCCACCATGCCTTTCATTTGTCGAATATGTTCACATTTATTCCTCACAAAGGAAAGTCACACACCCTCTTTTCCCTATCTCCTGTCTCCTCTTCAATGAGTTCAATATCTTTCTATTTCCTTTTTTACTGCTCTTTTTTCCTGTTCATCCTTATTCACACAAGTTTCCGAGTTGTTTTCGTGGTCGAGAGGGGCTGCCGGCTGAATAGTGTGTGAAGTATATTTGACTGCCGCATGCCGGTTTGACACGAGAATCCACAGTACTTATTACCTGCTCTCGGCTTTTCTCACCCTCTTTCCCCCGACCCCGACCCACTCACCGCGTCGAGTCGTTCCTTTCGTAGGTGCTGCATAGTCTTACAATTAGCTCTTATTTAAGAAATTCTTACGCATTCGTTTTCACCAAAAATGAATAGAATGCGATTTTCGTTTTTGTGAAGGTGTAAGGGTAAGCCGAGAGCATTTACTGACTCTGGATTCTCGAGCCAGACACTCTGCATAGGCAGACGATTTGGCTCTGTCAGTACTCGGCTTTGGCTCTATTGACACCAAAAAGTAAAAACGCTAACCTCAATAAAATTGCGAACAGAGCTCGCGACCTGATCAAACGATGGAATGGGTCTGTTGCAAACTTTTGCTACAACGATTGAGAGTGTATAATCTAATGTAAAATCGCCTGAAAAGTCCAATGGTGGCATCAAAAAGCCACGAAATGAGATAATAAACTCACAAGAAGCGTTTAATTAAATCCAAGATGGCGGCAAAATATCGAGCAATCCGTATGCATGCACCACGAACATTCAAAGATAGCCAACCTCACAACATCGATCACAACCAATCACAACGTAAACAAACACATAACCTCTACCTCCAATGAGGTTGTAAACGTTGGCAACCCTTGGATGATCACGGTGCATACATTCAGATTCCTCGATATTTTGCCGCCATCTTGGATTTCAATAAACGCCTCTTGTGAGTTTATTATTGTATTTCATGACTTAATGATGCCACCAATGGACTTTTCAGGCGATTTTACATTGGAATAATAACTTTTTATCGTTGTAGCAAAAGTTTTCTACAGACCCATTGGGCTGTGACATGACGGCTTTGGCTCAGCATAATTTGGAGAATCACAGTGTGTAAAGGAATCAAATACCTATGCATCGGGTACGGGAACCATTTCGGCATTTCCTTTCAGAAGAAATCTAGAAAGTGATCCTTCAATCAGATGATTAATCATTAGATGGATTGATATCGTCAAAGTAAGCATATGATGCGAAAAAAGTGAGAGTTATACTCTGTTCTCGATAAGAAGGCGGGTGAGAATTCAGGTAGTAACGCACTATTTAGCAACTGTGCGGCTATGCTGGCTACTCTAACCCTTCGCAGTGGCCGTTGTTCTCCCAAACTCTCTCTTGGCACGGAGGATTTTCAAGAACCGACAGAGTAGCCTCGTTTATGCGAGCATCTCAACCCGGGTTCTAGAACCCAGGTTCAGCTGAACTCGGGTTGAGATGCTCGCATAAACACTTCGGATCTCGCTGAACTCGGGTTCGACTCGACCCCGATTCAAACCCGAGTCGAATTGGTGAACTCGGGTTGAGATTTCACGCATAAACACCTCGGAGTTCAGAACCCGGGTTCACGCGGCATCGATGTCACCAATCCGAGCGAGGTTAAACACGCGTCTTATGCGGTCGCACTTGTCCGTACCGCACCAAGCATCGCCGCCATTTTCGTCAAAAATGTAAACAAACACAGAGAAGAAGAAGAAAGAAATCCTTTGAACTCGAGTTCAAATACACGGGTGTTTATGCGCAAATCCAAGTTGGACCCAGGTTGAAACTCAACTCGGGTTGACTCAACCCAGGTTCAGATCTCTCGCATAAACGAGGCTACTCTAAAATTTACACCCGTCCAGTAAAAATTTCAAACGGTCAGTTTTTCGAAAAAACGGACGAAATTTTCTCCCTAAAGAACCAAAACTCGGCAAAAATAGTCGAGTTCGAATGACTCTCAGAAATTCGTATTTTTCAGTCCGAATTAAATTCAGGATATTTGGTCTACTATCGAAGTTATGAGAGTCATCAATATTCAAACTCGACTATTTTTGCCGAGTTTTGGCCCTTTAGTGCGAAAATTCCGTTCGTTTTTTCGACCGCTCGCAATTTTTACTGGACGTGTGTAAATGTTTGTGTCTGTCGGTTTTTGGAAATCCTCCGTGCCAAGAGAGAAGTCGGAAGAACAACGTCCACTGCGAAGGGTTGAAGTAGCCGGTATAGCCGCACTGTTGCTAAATAGTGCATTACTACCTGAATTCTCACCCGCCTTCTTATCGTGAACAGAGTATAGCAGTATAAATAACCGGAGTGGAGTTCATATACACGGAAGCGAGACGAACGACACTGGGTACTCGGGGGAGGGAATTCGAATGTTTACCTCCATTTCCTCTCCTCACAAACGCTTGATCGAACCATTTTCTCGTCTTCCTCCTCCCTCCCCCACCCTGTACCTTTCGACTCTTTCTCTCTTTAGGTCACATTCTTTCTCTATTATTTAGAAAGTAACGAAGTGATACAATAATAAGGAATAATAACTATTGAATGGATAAGCACGAGTGAAATGATGAATGTTTGCGACGTCCAAAAGAAGAAGCAACAGGACTCGTAAACAGAGGTGTGTAAATGAGTGAGCGTGAGAGGCAGCGTGTGTGTGACTGATTGTGAGTGAAATAAAATAATAGGGAAATAATGGGACCTAAAGAGAGAAAGAGTCGGAAGGTATAGGGCGGGAGAAGCAGGAGGGAGACGAGAAAATGGTTCGGTCAAATGTTTGTGAGGAGAGGAAATAGAGGTAAACATTCGAATTCCCTCCCCCGAATACCCAGTGTCGTTCGTCTCGCTTCCTTCAAAATTATGGAAAAATTTGATTATGATTTGAATGTAAATTATTTTCTCGAAAAACGGCCCAAATCCATAATCTCGGCTCCGAAGCAGTCCGCAGAGGGTAGAATGACGCAAATTGGAGGTCAATAACGCCCTTCACAACAACGATGACATTTGGAGACTGACCTCCTCCCTCAAAAAAAAAAAAAAAAAAAAAAACTTTAAAAAAAAATTTATAAAAAAATATGAAGATTGGCGCAAACCGCAATTGATGCGTCAACTTCAAAGATCGATTGTGGGGGGGGGGGGGGGTTACTTCTGTCAAATTAGCTGTATACAATTTTTAAGCTATTGTAGGTGTATCAAATAATATTAGTAATTTTTATTTGTTTGATGTTATGAACATAGTGACAACAGATGATAATGTCGGTAAGAAAAATGAATGCATGTATACTATTCCTTGCAAAAAATTAGTCAAAGTTACAAAATAAATTAGTAATAAAGTTCGTCAACTATTACTCCTTCGATTAACATTTCATGTTCTTTTTTTTTATCCTGAAAGGACTATTTTGAATTCCAAGGGGGGCGCCCATGCTGTCATTTACTCCAAAAAATAGCTGAAATGATCATTTTGGTTTTGTAATTTTTTATTTTCTGCGTCAACAAATGCAATAATTAAAATCAACGTGACCTAGATGATCAAGTGAAACTATAAAGTAGATTTTAAAATTTACCAATGACTGTTTCAAGGAATATTTTCAGTTTAATGCTTCGGAAAAAATTATGAAAATCTTCATCTGGTCAATAAAAGAGACATCAGTCAACAGTGATGATATAGCGCAATCGTCTTGTTTCAACCCTATAATTACTGTTTAAAATTTTGTTACGCCCGCCCGCCTATTAAATGTAACATAAAAAGTTCTTAAGGAGTCGCAGTAGTGCCCCTCGCACCACGAGAGTAAGGCGGGGGGGGGGGTTATCTACAACAATGTGCAATGATGGTCCAACATAGCTCGTAGGATTATTTGGGCCGAAAACCCAAAATCAAATTCAAAATCAAATTACGCCCCTGCTTAATTGGGCTAAAAGAAAAATATAAGTTTCGAAATTACTTTCGCAGGTGATTATGAGCGATTTTATCGTAATGCCATCCAGTCAATGATCGAGTATACGTGCTATGCTTACGGATTGTATTATTCCGATATAAACCCTTTCATCTCTGCGGAAATTAGCTCAAACTAACGAAAAATTTGACACTAGTAAACAATGAAGAAACCATATGGAACCGCGGAACCCGTGCCGTTGGTGTGTTTGGTGTGTGTGGTCGTGAAAGGCCACACTCGACCTTCGAATCGAATTGGCTTTCTCCCATATAAGACTCATTAAATCAAGTCGATTCGATTGTTCGTGATCGGGCTTCCTGCACGGTGTTGGGAGGCCGGGGTAAAAGACGAGATTTTAGTATTTCATTCCTCTAATTACGTTAAAATAGAAGTCCTCACGGGACGCCCATCATCGCTTCACCCGCTTTTCCCGTCTCTTTCTCTTTTTCTTTCTTCCCTCGCCCGCTCCACAACGAACGATATGAAGCAAAGCAATAATGATTGGATGAAAAACATCGAGTGCAATGATGAACGATTGCAGCAAAAAGACTCGAAAACAGAGGTATATGTGATGTGTGTGAGAGAGAGAAAGGTCAACAGGGGCGGAGGACTGATTGTGTGTGAGACTGTGAGAGAAAGAGAGGAAGAGTCGGATTGCCGTAATATTGCGGGCGGGAGAGGGAGGGAGGAGCGAGACGAGAAAAAGGTTCGCTCGTCACGCATTTGTGACAAGAGGAAGTTGAGGAAAACAATCGAATTTCGTTTCCCGAAACCCCAGTTTCGTGCGCCTTGCAACGACTACCATAATCATACCTACCATCCAAAAGCGCCAATCCCCCAAAACGATACACCCAAAGCGCCAAGGAATTTCCGAAAAAGTAGCCCAAAATCGCCAATTTGTCGCGAAATCAATAGTCCAAAAGCGCCAAGAACATGTTAAGAGAGAGCGAGAGAGGGAAAGTTAATTATTGTATACTCACCAGTGATTTGTCGCTAGGACTTTAATGCAAATAATCGATGAAGGTTGGCAAAAAATTCCCAAGCTTTGCTTCATACATGCGCAGCAGTAAAGTGTAGGAACTTTTTACGCCCCTGTGTGTGATGAAACTAGAAAATAGTCATCATTTAAGGATTCGCGGTTTTCCTCGGAGAAAAAAAATGCACGGATATTCATAAAATACGATATTGATATTGATGAAACTGAAAATCTAAGAAGTCGTCAACATTCAAAAACAAAAGAGATTGTAAAGCGTATTTGTTCTCACCTTGGTCCAATGGTGGTATTCTTTTGTTTGGGGGAAAGGGGAGGGGGGTGCGGGCATTAATCGGAGCGCAGTTGATATCAGACTATTCGTTTCACATTTAAGAACGAATTATTCGATCTCGCATTATTCGACGAATAATGCATTACGAATTATTCGATCAACCGTTGGGACCCAACTAACGGATTATTCGGTCTCTTGTTATCTGCCAAATTTTGCTTTCCGAATTATTCGGTCAATCGGTCAAAACCAACTAACGGATTATTCGGTCTCATATTATTCGTAGAATTATGCATCCGAATTATTCTGTCAATCGGTCAAGACCGACTAACGGATTATTCGGTCTCATATTATTCGTAGAATTATGCATCCGAATTATTCGGCCAATCGGTTTAGACCGACTAACGGATTATTCGGTCTTATATTATTCGTAGAATTATGCATCCGAATTATTCGGTCAATCTGTCAAGACCAACTAACGGATTATTCGATCTCATTTATTCGTAGGATTATGCTTTCCGAATTATTTGATCAATCGGTTGAGACCAACTAACGGATTATTCGGTCTCACATTATTCGTCAAATTATGCTCTCCGAATTATTCGGTCAATCGGCCGAGACCAACTGGCGGATTATTCGGTCTCACATTATTCGTCGGATAAAATCTCCGGATTATTCGGTCATTCGAAACGTCAATCGAATTATCAAAATCAATCGTGCGCCCAACTCTGCTTTGTAGATAGGTAAGACTGAGGATATTTTCCATCCAAAACTGAAGTGAGGCAAATGAAAACAAACAGAGTATCGAAACAGTGATGTTCATTGATAAGTGGTCAGTGAATTCAGATAAGTCCATGCCATTCCGGATCCTTACCTCCCAGCAATGATATCATCGTCAAATCGGTGATAACGATGCTACCTGTGTGTGCGAGAGTGATAGAGTATGAGTACAGCACGGCACTGCACCGCGCCGCCAGATCCAACTGCCTCCGTCCCGTGGAAACCTTGCGATACGTCAATCATTTTCTCTATTGATGTATTTATAACTATATATATATATTCTGAAAGCTTAGGTCGCGGGCTTGCTTAATCTGTGGTCTCCAGAAAAAGGGCCCATACGCTTATGGGCCCTTACTGCAAAGAATGACTCAATTATTGTGACCAGCATTACCGAAAAAAGGTCCATAAAACACTGTGCTATTTCTAAAAATTTAGCATCATGATTGAATAGCAATTTTTGTCTCTTGAACGCTTATTTTATAATTCACGGCCCCTTTTTCTAGAAATGGTCTCAACTAGATTCATCACTAAGGTCCGAATCTTCAGCTTTATGTGCCATTTCTAGCCACCAAAGTCCTAACATGCAATTAAAGTTGATTAATAAGTAAACAGTTAATTTTTTTAGATGAACGAAAGACCAAGTTTATAGTACAAGATGATTGAGGCGTGAGCATTTATAATGATTGCAAGTGCCATCAGAGAAGTTGCAAAGATTGTGCAACTTTTTACTCTATAAAAAATAATCGAAGGCTCTTAAAAGTAAGACTCGAATTTTACAATCCGGCAATGATTCAACCGTCCATGGGGGTCATTACAGGTCTTGCCTGGGTGGAGGGAGGGAGACAAATAACTAATGTAGTTATTATTGTTGTTGTTGTTGTTGTTGTTGTTGTTGTTGTTGTTGTTGTTGTTGTCGTTGTTGTTGTTGTCGTTGTTGTTGTTCTTGTTGGTGTTGTAGTTTATTTGCTTCTATAGTGCATTTGATTACTGAAATCTTTGGCCATCGAGATCTTTGATGACCCGATCCACTTACAATAACTTTGGCAACTTTTGGGGGGGAAAAAACATTTTGTACACATCCTTGCCTGAAAATCTCGATAAATTTTAAAGCCTTTTTGTTTGAGTTTCGAAATGTCCGCAAGGGCGGCAAAAACAGTGCATGAGCGGATCCAGCAATATGATGCAAACTTTTGCTACAGCGCTATAGTCTTCAATATCATGTAAAATTGCGTTAAATGTCCATTGATGGCATCAGAAAGTCATAAAATGCAGTATGAAACTCACGAGAGACGTTTAATGAAATCTAAGATGGCGGTAAAATACTGAGCAACCTGTATGCATGCACCACGAACATCCAAGGATAGCCAACCTCACAATATCAATCACACCCAATCACAACGTGAATAAACACATAACCTCTGAAGCTGTGAGGTTGTCAACGTTGGCAATTCTTGGATGTTAACGGTGCATGCATATAGATTGCTCGATATTTTACCGCCACATTGGATTTCATTAAACGTCTCTTGTGAGTTTATTACGCATTTCATTACTTTCTGATGCCACCAATGGACTTTTTGGGCGATTTTACATACGATGAAACTCTCTATAGTGTTGTAGCAAAAGTTTGCAGCAGACCCATTTGGCAGCTGTATTAATTCATCCCATTTGAACGTATGTACAAGAGAAACAATTGACTCTTGAGGGGACATTACCCTTCCACTAATTGATCGTTTTTCATGCATCAAATGGAATGAAAACACATTTGCCAGATTCCAGGATCCTCCTTTGAACCAGTGTTGCCAGATGTATGGCTGGCCGTATATTTCCCGTAAATGAATCATAGTAAGTAAAATATACAGATTTTTACTTTTTTACAGAAAATTTACATTCATATCAAAGATTAGATTCAAGTCGAGTTGACAACCTTGAGAGGCTCCAGTCAGAAAGCGCAAAAAAGGAAGATGAAAATGTCCGCTTAAGAGAGGAATTCTCTTTAAGTTTTCATCTCACTGCAACTTTATCGATTTTATGTACCTCCATACACATCCATATACAGAGTGTTTCAGGTTTAACGTCGGAAACTTCTAGACCCGATTATTCCCGTTAAAATAAGACTATTTTTTCATATAAACATGAGTTTTAAAATGCTTCCCTTCGGAGCTACGATTTCTCCAAGTTTGGAAAAAAAATTGGTTTTTCTGAAACTGTGGCTAAGTTTATCCATAAAATGTCACTAAAATTTGGCATTAGGCATATTTTGAGGTGTAAAATTCATTACAACTCATGAAACAATTATTACAGAAATCCAAGTCTACTTTTCTGACACTCTTGAGCATTTGATGGCAAACATTTTATGTTGCTGCTGAGAATTTGCAAAATATGAAAGAATTAGAGTGCAAAAACTTTAATGAAGATTTTTAATCCCTTTCATTTTTTCAGTGCGACGCGTTTTAAGTGAGATAATTGACGTTGAAGTAGGGAAAGTCAGCGCTTTGACTATGGCGGGTGTCACGCAATGTACGCGGGTAAGCGCCTGCATGCAGCTTGCGTGACACCCACCATGGTCAAAGCGCTGACTTTCCCAACTGCAACGCCAATTATCTCACTCAAAACGCGTCGCACTATTAGAGTTTTTACAATCCGATTCTTTCATAAAATTTTGAAAATGCTCAGCGGCGACATAAAATTTTTGCCATCAAATGCTCAAGAGTGTCAGAAAAGTAGACTTGGATTTATTTAATAATTGTTTCATGAGTTTCAATGAATTTTACACCTCAAAATACGCCTAATGCCAAATTTTAGTGACATTTTATGGATGAACTTATAGCCACAGTTTCAGAAAAACCAAATGTTTTTCCAAACTTTGAAAAATGGTATCTTCGAAGAGAAGCATTTTAAGCCTTAAGGCCCATTTTTACAGGCAAAAAAAGGATTATTCTGACGGGAATAATCGAGTCCAGAAGTCTCCGACGTTAACCCTCAAACACCCTGTATATAGCATGTAAAATACACCGTGAACGGCTTACGAAAAAAGTGTTGAGACGTAAGCAGCTTTCATAATAGTTCTCCCGACGCTAAGCTTCGGAGTTTTTCGGAAAATTTCCGGCTTTATACAGTCAAGCTTCCCGGAACTAAAGGTCTGAGGGTTTGAATCTAACATGATTAGACAGCTAGAAATCAGTAAGAGCGATTAGTGTATACACTGTACATGGTATAATATAGGTCCACCCAAGGTTGAACAGACCCTTAAATTCAGGGTCAATTCTTCGCAGGTCAAAATATTACTTTTCTCAGTAGAAAGGGTATGCGAAAGTGCCTTCTTTTCCAACTCTTCGCGGAATTACTAAATGGGGTCAATGTATACTCTCATTAAATACAGTCTTTTGGTAGAGAAGTAAGCGGTTCTTTTTACCTCCTAAAGTACACAAAAATTAATCAAACTATAAATAGTTGAATTGCGGATAACCCTCTCATTGTTGATTTATGATAGTATAGTTTTAGTAATTTGAGACTCATACATACTAAAGAATCGAATGGATTTTTCTCGTATAATTGCATACGAATTCATGTAAATAGGAGTCCTGGATACGGGACTATGGAATCGTTTCATTTTCAAATGTTACACTCAAACTAGTTTTGCTCGGAACGGTTCAAAAACGATGATATTTATGAACAAAAGTTCTGATAGAAATTCTATAAAATAGTGTTGTGAAACAATATAAATGACCAAATATTCTTAAAATTTAAAGAGATAGCTTTTGGTGGTATAAGTAGAAGTTATAGGCTCATTGAAAAATGCTTTCAACGGCAAATAGAATTTCTGTTTAAAAATGACTTCATTTAATTTTGAGAACTATTTTATCATACGGATATGCGAACTGTTGTTTACGGCGGAAATTCTTTACATTGTTCAACATACTTTTTCTTTAGTTTTCCCGGTAGAAATTAAAAGAGATTACAACCAAAATTCACCCTAAAACATAGTTGACATCGCCTTGATATCCATTCGCACTAAATCAACAGAGCTACGGTCACATCAAACAACGAGTAATTGACTATTTGTGCATAGAAAGGCAATTATGCTGCCTGACTGTGAGATTGAAGGCGTATTCTTATATTACGACCGTAAACACTAGTCTGCCCGCTTCATTTAAATTTTAATTCACCACACGCCACCAGATTACAGCACCGTGTCTACAGACGCGAGAAAATCGGTAATGAGAGGGTGACAATTCGCTTTGTTCCGCTCCAATCCAGGAACCAGCGGAATTTCACTATGCTGAACTCTGGCAAAAACAGTTCGTAAGATAAAAGCAGAATACTGAGATTTCACGACTGTAGAAGCCGTGTCCTAAAGAAAGGGCATTGTCATTAAAATGAAAGAGACACAGCTCATTCACGCAAAAACACACCCGTGACGTGTTATTTTCGCGTTGCTCTCCAACCACTATTCACAAACCTGCAAAAAAAAAAAAAAAAAGACCGTTTCATTTTTGCGGGATGCCTTTTGTTGGCCCAGGCTTAGCTTTGACAGCGATCTACTTAAGAGGATAAGAGGTTATCAAATTACTCGTTAAGACTAATTGGAGGCGCGTTCGTTACACTTCGGTGAATTGTGTTCAGAGGGTACTAATTACTGAGGAGCGAATGTGAGTGTTGCAAGTAAGTACATCAACTTTATACTTGTCCCGAGACAATTATTATTCGCGCATTGTTTTTTTCTTTTTCTTTTTTTCACGCCTATTTTCACGGCGCTATTCTGTACAAATTTATACGTGAGCCGGAGTCTTTCTTTTGAATCAAAGGAGGACGGTGACGGTTCAAATTTCCCGCCCGGCTTTTGTTCCAGGAGTCAGCACGTCGCGGTAGGTTCTCATTCCTAGACTCGTTCGCGTCCCACTCATTCATCAACGTTGCCACAGGTCATGGGCGGATACAGGAGTTTGTCTTTCTCTCTCTTTTCCCATTTGAGTTGGAGGTGTACGTGTGTGTGTGTGGAGTTGGTTTTTAGATGATCAACGAAATAGAAATTCAACTGAAAAAAGGGCATACTTTGACCTAACTTATTTCATATTAAACGTGATCAGTGGCGTCGCGTGCCATCTGGCAACAATGAAACTGCTCCATTTAAACTCATTAAATATATCGAATTTTCCTTGTGCACTGTGCACCCCCTGAATTCGATCTTTTACATGAGTTTAAATGGATAGAGTACATTGTTGCCAAATTGCACGCGACGCCACTGAACGTGAAATTAACTAAAGCGATTCGTACACAATCTAACTAGGATCGTGAAACAAGCAATCGATGAGCCGAAATCCAGCACAATCGGCAGGTGAGCCAACCATTTGCATTTTTGGTTGATGTTCCGTCCGTCCAACGACTAGATGAACATATGACACACCATCCATCGTCAAATAATTCAGCAGTTTGACGGGCACAATGGATGGTGTGTCATCTGTTCGCCAATTTCAGTCAACAAAATCAATTAAACCCATTTTTAAGATGTTTTGGTCAGATTTAGGTTTGACATTTCGAAATGTCAGGTTGGCAGTCCTGCAGTTTGATCAAATCCGTTTAAGCGTGGTTTTGAAGCGCTTATACCATTAAATATACAAAAAACGGTAGGTCTGTTCAGAATAATAAATCGATACATACACGTATGGGTTCGTATGGGAGAAAATCGATCTATCATAAGCGGAAAATGCATTATGTGGCAACGTGTTTCAACTTCTCCCTCTTTCTCGTTCCTCCTCTCTCTTTTTCTCTTAGCCTCAATTTTTTTTTTCCATTTCTGGCCGACAACAAATTAGGTTTTTGACAAATAGGCTTTGTTTTCCCCTCTCCGTCACAATGAAAAAGGCGCGGAGGGACCCGAATAAAATTGAATGTACAAGGAAGAAAAGAAGCGAACGGAAGTGAGGAAAACATAATACATCCATTTGAATGTGTCATTGAAAGAATTTTCGAGGCAAGCTTTGGCATGAGCGATTGATAAATTGCTTTTTGAATACGTGCCTTGCAAAACTAAAGATCTCCATTCTCTCCGGTCAAATGATTCGGAACCTACGCTCTGATAGTGTTTCCCGGCAGAAAGCATAGCTTTGAGTTCTAAAAAGCGCGTGCGACCTTGAGCGCACTGTGCTAAAAAATATAAGTAGAAGTATTTTTTTTTAAACAAGCCATACGAAGTTTATGGCAAGCTTCTTACTCTCGTTCTGCTGTATCCAATTAATAATACATATAATACAGTGTATGCGGCGCCCTCTGGTGGCCGTGTGTATTTGGAAGATTTATTTTTCAGGATTTGAATCCAGACTCAAATGCTCGGCTTGTATTGTATATTTTCGAGAAATTTTTGAGTACGTACAATGAGACACTCAGACACGTTTAAATTTTTTATTTGGAGTCATTCGGTGTCTTCGCCGTTTTTATTTTTTTTTTTTTTAAACTTTCCCTTTGAAGTATCAGTGATGACTTCAGTTGTCTTTGATTTGTCTTCGATGCACGATAGGTTTTCTAGAGCTCTGCGCTGTAGCGGGACGTTTGAATTTTCTCGTATTCAAATGGGTAGAATCTACTTTGTCACCCGGGTTTCTAACTATGCCTAGCATTAAAGTTTTCAACCTTTTTTTTTTTTTTTTTTTTTTTTTTTTTTTTTTTACAGCAACTAGACGTATTAAACAAGATTTTCACCCTACCGATTTGATTTTACGATACGGGTTTTGGGGAAAATCGCCTCTAAAGATGACCCTATACCCGCGCAATTCAAATTTCATATACAACGCGAGCGGACTTACTGCCTCCGGGTGTCCCTCGGCTGTAAACAGATCTATCGCGGCATGCTTCACCAATACATAAATTGTATTGGAGTTTTCCTGCTTGTTTTTTTTTTTTTTTTTTTTTTTTCTTTCTTCAGAAAAGGAGTTATAAGCTAAGTTCTGGTCAATAATTTCTTTTCAAACGTCACGGCGTCAGTTAAATTTCATTTTTTATTTCTCTTGCCAACATCGCGATTTCTTTGACGACGACACTTTCGAATCTGAAAAAAAATCCGATTTGATAATGAAATGAGTTTCAAATACAACCAATCAGTGGCGTCGCATACAGTCCGGCAACTATGAATTTGGTCCATTTCAACGCATGAAAAGGGTCGACATATTGAACGTGCAACAGAGCTCTCCCTCAATTCGATGTTTTGCAAAGTTTTAAACGGACTAAATGCAAGCGTTGTCAGATTTCACTCGACGCCAATGCAACCAATATCTCGAACGCAGACCGCAGTTTACTGCTAAAAGGAACTGTGTGAGAACTGCCTGACATCAACTAATTTGAAACCACCTTTCAAATAATGCTATGTCTCACTCCTTCATATACCTATAACCCGTGGCGAGGCGTGCAATTTGGCAACGTCTCTTTTTTTCCCCCCTTCAAACACATTAGAAAGGTCGAAACATTTGGTCATCGCCGATGACCGAAGCATTCGATTCTTTCAATAAGTTTAAATGGAGAAAGTACATCGTTGTCAAATTTCACGCCTCGCTACTGGCTATAACAAAGACACTATTCGTCCGTTCCTCTTCAAGAAATTCATTATTCCAGCTTTATTGCTCTAAACACAAATTAAATGAAGCGCTTTGATGTCTCAGTTTAGAAATTTAAAGAGGAGAGTGAAAAAGCGCTTATGGAGATTACGAGAGAGTAGGAGAGAAAAAAGACGTTACTCCCACGAATCAAACTCCAAGCCAGGAACACCACCGCCACGGTCTTTACTTTGGATCTCATTTCATTTTAAAATTAATTGCTTTCATTCATCCTCTCCCGGTACACCAAATTTTAACTCCTCGCATTTACAATTTATGAGATCCCAAGTTTCTAAGAACTTTTGAGACGCGCTGGAAAATTCCGCCTAGAATTTGGAGGCGGGGCCCGGCCCACGATCAGGGTCGAGGCTGTGGGATCGTACCTATATCGCAAGGACATGTGACTTGTCTAGCCACGCGATAAAAGGCCAAACACGATGCGGAATTAATATACGTACTTATATAAAATAGTTTGCGAAATTTAAATTTAGCTCTCGAAAGAGTCTGTCGTAAAAGAAACTAGGGAACTTTGACTCCCTCCCCTCCTTTCTCAAACTCTATCTCCGTCACCGCCTCTTTGCGTAGAGGTGATGTATTACTCGTAGAAGAGGGTTAGGTGCCCAGGAAAATAAATCAAATTTAATTCTCCAAGAGAAATATTGGCACAGGAAATAGACTCCGGTGCGCTGTTGCCGCTCCGGAGCTTTTCAAAGAGCTTCCGACATCTTAACAAATTGTTAATACCGTAAAATAGATTTTGATATTTATAGCTATGTTTTATTGCCAAAGCTCAGACGATTCTTTTCCTTTTTTTTTTTCTTTTTATTCATATGATATCACGGCTTGAGCATATAAAGAGTTCTTGAATGGTTTTGTTACTAACTTTTGCAACATGAATACGGGGCATTGATTCTAGCGTGAAATTCTGTGATTATAAAGATAAATACATTAAAATCTTTCAAAATCATCTCATTAACTCAGGAAATATCTTCGATTTCAACAGACCCATCCCCACCTTCAAGCATTTTAAAATATTTACATCTTTGCGCAAAGGGGTTATCAGTATTCTAGACAGTAGTGTCATGTATTATGATTCGTGCCCCATCAAAGAGGCAACACCAACTAATTCCTTTCATCCCCTACATTTGTCCTTTCTTAACACATGCTTTTATCTTGAAGGAGATCGAAAAATACATATATACATCATTTGTATGTGTAGGATCCTGCTTTAATACATAGTCACCGAAATGCGGGCTGGCGCGACGAAGTTTACCAAGGCTTTTCCGAACTTTCGGCACGAAGCTGTCTTCATATTTCAAAACTATTTGATTAAATTTCGCGAACTTAAAATCATGCTTATCGTCTCGTCTGAATACATAAAGCAGAGGGAGTGGGCTTACAGCGTAGTTTTGACATTCTTCAAGCAGCGCCGTATACCCAGGAATTTATGTTCCTCTCTCGTTGCCCATTTGATCACATGTGTTAGGAAAGGGGGAGGCTATAACGTGACTTTCACCCCCTATATGTGTCCTTCTCTAACACAAGCAGGCATACGGGCAAAGAGAAAGAAAGACGCATCTATGGCAACGAGAATGTCTACAATTCTAAATTCTTTGTCTTTGAATACTATTTTTATGAGCAAAGTAATTGAAGCCAGAGATAACTAAATTGAATTAAACAATGCCTGTTTTATCAAATTATTTTTAATCCTGAGCTGTCCTTTATTTTCTTTCTGATGTCGCGATATTCCTTATAGGCGCATCATACGTGCCTCGTGCCATGGCACCATAATAGGATAATATATTCATTCTTGAAACCCATTTAATTTGCTCATCAATCTCCAGGACCACGAGTTTTATTCATGCATCAAAAATCGAATAATTGTGTTGTCAATATGAGAAGGCCCAATCAAAGTAAAAAACTAATAAGGAAAGGTTGAGAAACCTTATTTTTACAGTTGCGAGGCAACATAATTTTTATTACATTGCAGTTCTTTCACACCGGATCTTTCAAAGTTTCTCAAAATTTGAGCAGTCGAGACTTTTTTAGGAATCAGGGCCTGTATAAAACATGAGATGAGCTCTTTCAAGATGGTTCATTAATTAAGTGAGTTATTGTTGACTAGTGCATGGCTCACGATTGGTGAGGAGTTTTTGCACGCCACAATCATGTGACGTTGGTCCGAGGACCGTCAAAACCAAATAAAATTTGAACCCATCTTTACCTACTCCATTTTGAACAGGAATACAAAAACGTATCGAAAGAAGCTTACCCATTCCTTAAAAGGTTTCGTATCAGTCTAAGAACGGCATATGAAAATAAAATATTCACCTGAAACAAAAAATGTAAAAAACTGAAATTAGCCTTTTTATCAAATGCCTAGGAAAGTAGTCAATTTTGAAATTTACACTCTGCCATGGGCGGATCCAGCAATATGGCAACTGCTTATTCTTTCCATTTGAATGTATGATAAACAATCGATTCTTCAAGGGGCTATAGCCCCCTGACGAATCGATTATTTCTCATATAATCAAATGGAAAGAAAATACGGTTGCCAGATGCGTGGGTCCGCCAATGCACTCTGCATAACTCGAAAATTCTTTTCAACTAATCAAACGGCTCTGACTTCTCACTTTTTAACTACTGAAATTTAGGTGACACAAAGAAAACGCTTTTTGATTTTGAAAGCTCCGATCGATTGATAAAAATAAATCACGGTGACCGGACCTTTTAGTAACTGGTTTGAATTTTATTGTTGTTGAACAAATAACTAATTACTGACTACTGTGGGTCTAGATACGGTTCGTTCTTTATACATGATAGCTGAGCTTTCGAATAGGTTTTCATTCATCTTTCCTCATTGGTTCCGATCATTTTACTTTTTAATTCGATAGTATATTTTTTTAGCTTTCTAAAGTTAATTTCAAACTTGACATATCTGATAGCCTGAGAACGCGTCATATAAATATATTGACAAAATAAGGAAAATGGAGAACAATAAAACGGGATGTTTGAATCACGTCTCTGTTTCCAAACACTCGTTCCAAAATATCGTAAAATTCAGAAAATTTACAAAACCACCAGTCCCAAACCATTCCCCTCAAAAATGGTATGGTATATTTATATTCCCACTGCTTTCAAATTTCATTCACGTCACCTATTGTTTTTCTCCATTTGAATCTATGCGAACGTATCAACTTAATTTAGCTTCATTGAGCAATCCAAGGAATTTTTTTTTCATCAGTTAATATGCAAGAGAGTTTGATTCATCGTGATTCCAGTCACTCAAGCCTCTGTTGCCGACACGAAGAACTGTCGATATGAAATCACCGTCTGAAGTATAGCGAGAATGCGAGGAGAAAACGCAGTCAACCATGGGCGGATCCAGCAATCTGGCAACTATAGATGCTTCCCATTTGAATGCATGCAAAACAATCGATTAATGAAAGGGCCATGACCACCTCTAGAATCGAGTGTTTCTCATACGTTCAAATGGGACGCGATCATGGTTGCCAAATCGCTGGATCCGCTCATTCAGTCAACCCGTCAAGTCACAATTAATTAACCCTTACATTACCAACCATTTTTTTTACACCACTTACCAAACCGGGCCTCGGAGGCCCGTGTGTAAATCTTATGGGGTTTGCATATTTTCCATGGTTTTTTTTTGTTTTTCTTCAATTTTCAGTATCTAATATTCATGAATCTCTTTTTTTCTGCATAAAAAAAGATTTTCTTTGTCAGAATTATTAAAATTCTTCTTCAATACTATTTTCTTCTGCTTGGACCCACTTCCCCCCCCCTTTTTTACAAAAGTTTGAAAACTTTGATTTTTGCTTTATTCGTAGGGCAGCTTATTTCATTTCTATTTGATTTTCCATGAGATATTTTTTGATTTTATTATTTACTATTTTCAATATTATAATAATAAATAGTTTGCAGTATCCTTCAAAAGGGATTTATGAGGGTGAGAGTGGGGGGAGGGATTATAAAAGGGAAAAAATTCAAATGCTAGCCAGTCCGATAAAATAAAGATTGAGACTATCTCTGATGTTTTAGCTCCAACTTTACTTTCTCTTCCCATTTTATTTTTATAGAAGCTCCTTCTCCTCCCCCTCCCCTTACCCCAACCCTTCGACAATTCAATCAACCTTCCAACAGCTCCTTTCTTGTTGCTTTCATAAATGGTAAAGAAAAGGGCTAATTCAAAAAAAAAAAAAAAAAAAAAAAATTGACATACAGTAGTTTCATATTCCTGAAAAAAGCAAGTAAAACATATAGTAAACATAGGAGCCTGCTTGACTTGTCCAATAGAAATATTGTACATAACTTGAATATCTCTTTTTTTTTGCAATTTACTGAAATTTATTTCGCTGCGCACGAAACTTCAAACTTTTTGGTTTTAGTTCCAGTAACTTTTAGGTTTTCTTTGTTTTACATTTGGTTTCAAACAAATAGAGGAAAAAAACAACAAAAGCTTGTTTCTATAAACATTTTATTGAAAAAAGCCTTGTTTCTATTATTATCATTTTCAGTCAAAGGACGCTTCACAGTCACACAACATAACACCATTGCAAAGCACGTCTCTCTTTCCAATAAGGTGCTTTTACTGCGCATTATCATTCGTGACGTAATACGCTGATCGGCTAAATGTCTTAAAAAAATGCTACGACAGTTGCGGATGCTATGCCAATTAAGTTCTGGATGTTGCACTTCAAATATCCGGAACACATTCATTCCAGCAATATCTAGAATATAAAAAACTAACGGCCACCTTCTTGACAGACGCTTTACTGAGTATGTCCATTGTCCGAGCCATTTGGTCAACTAGATCAACGCCCCCTTTTGTCTTATTATAATATGGTCATAAAATGGTCTCGTTGATTATCAGTTTATCAGGTTTTGTTGATTTTCACAAAACCTCAAAATTTAAAACAATAATAAACTCTAGTGCCAACTGTCTTGGCCAAAGAAAACTAAAATTCCCACTAAATTGATAGTAGGGCCTGAGAGGCCCACGTTGGTAAGTCTAGGGGTAGCGATGAAAAAAAAATTCCTACACCTAGAGAATTTTTTGTTGTTGTTTTAATTTATTAAATTTAGGTTTCTGAGGGTTTTTTTAGAGATGTCACAAAAGCTCAAATTTTTCAAACGATTAGAACGGAAACGGCGCAACAAAATAACAAGCCTAGGGCCTCTCAGGCCCATGTTGGTAATGTAAGGGTTAATTAAATCATGCATGTTTGAAAAGATTGCACCAGGTAAGTTTCGTCGCGGTACGGATGGTATACCTATAAGGCACGGGGCTAGATTCATTTCAAGAAATTCAAAGCTTTTCGCTGCCTTGAAAACCGTGTTCTTTCGATCTTCTACGCGCCTTAAAGTTACGAGCGACTAAATTTTAATCACTCAAAGTTTGATGATCCGCTCAATCTGATAATGAGCTTTAACAGTATTAAAACTTTCGAATACTTCGCAAACTTTTCGAAGTTGCCGAAGAATACAAGATCGTATTAATGTGTTCAGTTGTCGAACAACTTAGGATTCTGATCCATCTTGAGAATCTGTTGTGAACATGTGCATCTCACAGTTGAAAGGAGAAGGTGGGGGGGGAGGAGGTTATTTACCGTTGTTCTCACCGTCTATCTCCTGATGTGTATCCTCCATAACACGTATACATGCCATAAAGTTGCTTTAATTTACTATCAGAGCTGGCGGCGCGGATCCGGAAAAAATTTCAGCGAGGATAAGGGGGGGGGGGGCCTCTGAATTTGAATCGTCGTAGGAAGAAAAGTTGGGTTTTTGTCTGTTGAAAAACAGGACAATTTGTGACTTGGGGGGGGGGGGGGTTGCCCCCGAGGTCCTCCGCCCTCCGGTGACGTGTCAGACAAGAAAAATATACATGTCCAGAACATAGCAGTTAACCCCCCCCCCCCCCGACAGTTTTAGTACGGCTCTGGAAAAGGGTATCCGGTGGTAAGATGATATATTGACCCTAGATGTCTCCCTAAATCCTAAATACTTTCGGAGTGAACCAGAGACCAATATCGCTTTCCGTTTTCGACGTATCGAAAGTCGTAGTGCTTTTGGACTCATTTTTAGAAAATCATATTGATCTCCAGTTTGTAGAAAAAGTTTAAAAAGCAATTTTCTTTCGAACGAGGTATCACAAAGATTGGGTTTTTATTTTGAATTTTTGAGCTGCGGGAGAAACACGCTTAAGAGCGCCTTCCGAAATTTTGACACGCCATAAAGTAGTTCTCATTAAGTTATAAATCAACCAAGTTTATTCTCTTTTTATCTGCAACCGGACAAAACATTGCAGGGTGAAGGGCTTTCACCACTCCCAGTAACAATGAAAATATAGCTATCTACAGAGAACTCTTATCAAATAGAAACAAGGTCACGTGAAAATTTTAACTTTTGAAATTGAAGCTTTTTTGGTGCAAAGTATAAAAACAATAAATTCCTCCATTATTTAATGCTATTGTGTCCGGAGAAGAGTTGAGTTGAACAACTGTCATAGCTTCTGGATTGACCCATGCAGCCTTCATTTCTGAAACTACAGATTTTTATTCATGTTGAAGACTGTGTCTGGTCTAATTTTTTTTTTTTCAACTCCAAAAATTAAAACCACTGAATGTTTTAGAAGGTTGACGTTAACAGCTAAATTTAATGATGGAACACGCTGCTGGTGACGCCGTTTCCTAGGTTTCAACTTACAATGGGTCTGTTGCAAACTTTTGCTACAACGATAAAGATTGTTTCATCGTACGTAAAATCGCCCGAAAAGTCCATTGGTGGCATCAGAAAGTCATAAAATGCAATAATAAACTTACAAGAGACGTTTAATGAAATCCAAGATGGCGGTAAAATATCGAGCAATCTGTATGCATGCACCTTTAACATCCAAGGATTGCCAACGTTGACAACTTCACAGCTTCAGAGGTTATGTGTTTATTTACGTTGTGATTGGGTGTGATCGATATTGTAAGGTTGGCTATCCTTGGATGTTCGTGGTGCATGCATACAGGTTGCTCGATATTTTACCGCCATCTTGGATTTCATTAAACGTCTCTTGTGAGTTTATTATCGCATTTCATGACTTTCTGATGCCACCAATAGACTTTTCACGCGATTGTACGTGAGATGGAACACTCTATAGCGCTGTAGCAAAATTTTGCAACGGACCCATTATAGAGGAAAATATTACACCAGAAGGAAGTAGTATCTTGAGAGCGCAGAATGCAAAGTTGTCCGCTCCTATTTTTCCACGATTGTTATCCCTGTTATTCATGTTATATTCCTGTTGTTTCAAACGGTACTACGCCTAATTATCTTTGATAACCAATCTCAATTTATTGTTCATCTGTTGTTTGTAAGTATTCTCCCCTGGCGATCCAAGAAATTGTCTTTCTCTCTCTATGGTCATTTGATCGCGTGTGTTAGAAAAGGATAGAAGAGGGGGCGAAAGTCACGTGACTGCCCCTTATCTGTCCTTTTCTAACAAACGCGATCGAATGACCATAGAGAGAGAAGGACAAATTCTTGGATCCGCTAGTGGTATTCTCATTATTTACCGCGAACGGCATCATATTCATTTAACCTCGGCCCGTAGGTAGCCGTCTTAGCCAGGATATTGCCTTTCTCGCTCTCTTAGCCCCTTTAAACGCATGTGTTAGAAAAGAGTGGATATAGGGCCTGTCACGTAACTTCAGCCCCTGATTTTGTCCTTTTCTAACGCATGCATAAAAACGGGCTACGAGAGAGGAAGAGAAGATATTCTGGCTATGGCTATGCCTCGATTAGAATAATACACGGAAAAAAAAGATTAGTGAAAATAACCATACGGATACCTGATTTTGGCACCTGCTAGATGTTATGAAAAACTTGGCCAGAAGTATGGTACATTTACCGATACTTTGAGTGAATTCGACATGCAATCAGGCAACATCACCTAGTACCTAGTCAAAACATAGTATAATTCTGGTTAACATTACCATAACATCTAGCAGGTGCCAAAATCAGGTATCCGCATGGTTATTTCACCGCAGTTTTTTTCCGTGTATAAAAAGATTCTCCAAACGCAGAGAAAATATAGTGTGAGGAAGTGCTCCAGTGGCGAGGCGTGCGATTGGCAATGAGGTTAATTTTCCTCATTTAAACACATTAGAAAGGTCGAAATGCCTTGTCATCGCCAATGGCTGAAGTGTTCGACTTTTTTGGTGAATTTAAATGGAGAAAATACATTGTTGCCAAATTTCACGCCTCGCCACTGAAGTGCTCGTAGCATACGTATCTTCTGTAAATTATTTTAAAAGAAAGCTTGGTATAGAATAAAGATTAGAAACGACATTGGTTTTTATTTCAACAATCTGGCACGCTTTTCAGCACATTTCGTGCTGGAGTTCCATGCTTGTTTTCTATTATTATTAAAATACGTGAAGCGCAAGTGTCGCAAAATATGGAGGCGCGCGGTATTTAGGTTAGATTTTCTTCTATTATTCCCAACAGAACTAAACTTGCTTACAGGCGTGTGTCTCGACTTAATTTGCTCTCTGCTGCTTGGTTTAACTTTCAATTGTCTAAGTCTGGAGTTTATTGATCACGATGACTGCGACAGCGACTGTGTCAACGGTCCCTCAAGACTTTGTTTCAGAAACACACGCTGAAGAGGCAAACACAAGTATTTTCTATTTCTAATCTTTCCCCCACGGTAGTGTTTTTTTTTTTCTCTCTCCGTGCATTATTTTTGTTTTTCCAATAAAATGGATCGGTGGCATACACAGAAAAAAAAGAATGGTAGAATTTACTATCTGAATAGCTGATTTTGGCGTCTATTATAAAGTGGTAAATGCAACGTACTTACCTTGTGGTAAATTAAGATTAGTTGGTACATTTCACCACAAGGTGCGTTGCATTTACCATACTTTATATCAAACGCCAAAAGCAGCTGTGCAGATGTTAAATGGGTCTGTTGCAAACTTTTGCTACAACGATTAAGAGTGTTTGATCTAGAGTAAAATCGCCTGAAAAGTCCATTGGTGGCATCAGAAAGTCATAAAATGCAATAATAAAGTCATAAGAGGCGTTTAATGAAATTCAAGATGGCGGATAAATATTGAGCAATCTGTATGCATGCACCGTGAACGTCCAAGGATGGCCAACTTTGACAACCTCACTGCAGGTAGAGGTTATGTGTTTGTTTACGTTGTGATTGGTTGTGATCGATATTGTGAGGTTGGCTATCCTTGGATGTTCGTGGTGCATGCATAGAGATTGCTCGATATTTCTCCGCCATCTTTGATTTCATTAAACGTCTCTTGTGAGTTTATTATTGCATGTTATGACTTTCTGATGTCACCAATGGACTTTTCAGGCGATTTTACATTAGATTAAACACTCTTAATCGTTGTTAAACAGACCCATTTCACCATTCTTTTTTTCCCCCCGTGTACGTCTGCAGATAGGCGATTGATTCCACCGCACGCAGTGTGATCTAAGGAAACGGATTCAAGCGATGAACACTCCAGAAATGTCATCCTTTATAGATCCCAAGTTCCTGTAAAGGGTTACACTGGGAGGTATTTTGCCTCAATACGTTGCCACAGTGATTAAAATTCAGTAAGATGAAAACCGAATGCTGAACGACAGTTTTTGAACTTCGGTGAGTCCACCGGAAATCTGGTGGTAGACTTGATTAATTGAGCCATTTGCCGCTAAGAACAGTTTTCCACCCATTGTTTGTAATGAGAAAAGATAGGTGTGGGCAAAAGAGAATCTTGGTTTCGCCAATTATTTTGGATGATATCCATGAAATGGTCAGTCTTTCTAGAGATAACACTGAAAAAAGAGCTTGTGTCGTAGGCACGAATTTGGGTTCACCGGCCACAATTTGGATCAGTTCTGTGCATGGAACACACTCAGAGGGTGCCGTTGACACAATCTGATTGTGTCCCATGCACAGAACTGATCCAAATTGTGGCCGGTGAACCCAAATTTGTGCCTACGACACAAGCTACTTTTGGGGGGGGGGGGAATACGACAAGTTTACGTTCTATTCCTTTTCTTGACCTCTTTTAAAATGGAGAGCTCTTAGTTGAAAATTGAGACTCAAAAATGAGTTTTCGTCTTTTCAAAAACGAGCATTCTGACATGCCCTGCTGATAAAGTTGGTCAAAAATATATACTGTCCGATATTTAAAACCAAAGTGACCGAAAATCGACTAAATTTTGCTTCAAATTTGCGTTTTTTGGGAGGAAAACAAAAAAAATTGCAGTTATCGTGATGACGTCTGCTTCGATAAACATTCCGAGAGTCAACATCTCATGCTGACAAATAGCGCATTGCTGCAGTTTTGTCGATAGAAGAGTTCTTCGGTAAAAGGGCAGATAAAACAGAGGGTACGTGCTCGAGCTCAAAAGTCCTGATTTCAGATCGTTATTGCGTGAAACTCTGATGAAGAAAACTGGGTTTTCATAATTATTTATCTAACAATCAGAGTATGCAGCCGCATCATCAAATGATTAAGAGAACCCAATACAAAACTTCAAACTCACGTAATAACCTTTTGAAATCAGGTTTTTTAGAGCACGAGCACACCAATTGTTCTATTCGCCCTTTTTCCGAAGAACTCCTCAATGGGGCTCTTGCAAACTTCTTGCCTCATAGGGGATTGAAGAGTTGATTCTTGCATAAAAAACCTGTAAAAATGACGATGAGTACACACAAAAAGAAACAACGAAATTCACGCTCAGAATCGAGCTTAATGGTGGTTCGACGCAGGTATCATGGGAGATTCCTAACTAAATTGAGACATATCTCTGTGTTTCCGAAGAGAAAGTGACATAATAGACAGGAATCTCCCATGATACCTGCGTTGAACCACCATTACGATCTTGCCTTTATAGCAGTTATGTGAGTTTATTTTGAATTTTAGACTATCTTAGTACGTTTTTCGTGATTTTCGCTTTTTTTTACAAGAGATTGGACTATTCATTTCCCCACAGCAAAAGTTTACAAGATCCCATTGTTTGTATTACGGGAGCATCACTGAAGCGACGTCAAAAACCAGGTGTTATATGGTGCGGAAATAATTTTGGCCTATTTTTGGGGGGCGAAATACCACATAGTTGGTTGCTACAAAAAACAAAAATTGAATTCGCCGCTAATGGCGAGACCGCATGCAGAAAAATGTCACCGTAAATAGTTCCGCTCTCTCAGCCCCGATGACCAACGAAGCGGATACAACCGAGAGTTATAGTCGGGCGTCCTATACGATGACGTCATCTGCAGCAGCGTGCGTTTCGCGGAAAATTAAACGTAACCAAGCGCCAGAATTTGTTGTATCATTGTTTTCCATGATTCATAGACGGATCCAACTATTTATCTGGCAACTGCGTATTCTCCTCATTTGAATGTATGATAAACAATCGATTCTTAGAGGGACTATATTCCCGTGACAAATCGACTTTTTCTCATGCAATCAAATGGGAAAGATACACTGTTGTGAATTGTTGGGTCCGTAAATGGCATGTTTCAATCCGCTGAGCGACAATCCGATTGGTCTATTTGAAACACCAACACAACACGCATTGAACCTACACGTGTATTATCTGATTGGTCAATGATACTATCTATGTCACCTCTATTTAAAACTTCACTGAGCGGCTTCAAAAAATAAAAGCAGCACGTCATCCAACTAGAGTGCAAAAACTCGTGACTTTGCATTTAATTGACCGACCGTGGGAAGTTAGCGCAGCTGTTTATCTGAATCGCACGTTCGCGAGTGGAGCTAGGTTTTTTTTTTTTTTTTTTTTTGCCCTTCGTTCTGCTTCGCTAATGTTTGTTTACAAATGCCGACGGCCACTCGCGTGACGGCTCAATGCATCACAAAACATGATTTTAAATTTACGTAGTCGTAAATATTTCAATCCAGTACTCGATTTTCGAAGTTTTACGTGATGATAAGCCGATATGCTTCCAAAAAATGTTTGGAACGGGCTTACGGTTATAAATCATCACTGTTGTATATGAATCCACGCCTTGATTGGTCAAAAAGGGTTAGTTTCAGAGCGCGAGCGCCGCACCGGGCGAAAACTTCGTGAAGAATTAAGTAAGACCACAATCAAGCGGATCGCCCCGTCGCGTCGCGTTGCGAAAGAAGAAAAATAATACACTCGTTTTAACATAGAGATACCCGGCCAGGGTAGGCAATTTGAATCGCACAATTTACCATTCAATCATGTATTTTGGGGCATTGCGTATTGCATATCCTGGCCGAGTACCGAGTACCTTTGTCCACACTAGGCTCGTATACAGTTCAATAATAACCTGCGTCGGATAATACCTATCAAGTACCTACAGCAGCTCGTGGACCATCTATATGTCATTTGTCTGCCATTTCAACCAATGTAAAAGTATCGATTTCTTGGGGACTTTGTAGACCTCTAAGTATTGATTTTTGTGTTGGTTTATTTGAGGCAGAGATTGATGTATCGAACTGCAAGAGCTACCACTGCATCAATTATACTTCCATAAACGACAGGCATGATCGTTAATTCGCTGTTGGCCGTATCTCTCATAGAAGAATCAATTGACCAACAATTCAACCAACAATCTGTACCGGTTCGCGGTACACTGTTTATAATTATAACTATTTCGCGCCAAAACCGTTAGAGGGCGTGAGGGTGGTCAGTGGGGTTCGAGCTGAGTCTGCGTCTCAGCTGGGACACTCTCTCACCGCGATCCCGACTGGCCACCACTTGAACGATCTTCTCCGCATTATTTTGTTAACAGGTATTATGTTTCTTGATTCTGACCCCCGACAATTAGTTTTTCATTAATCCGAGGTTTCCTCCATTTGCCTTTCTTTCTGTGATCATGATTTAATGTAATAAATTCTTTTCTATTCTTGATTCGAAACTCTGTCGTTCGATTAACTTCTTTGTCTCACGGGCCTCGTGCTCTCATGCCAGCTTTGACTGCATGTCATCTTTCCTCTAGCTCGTAAGGGGAGAATAATTTAGAACTTTAAAAGATCCATCCAACGGTACGCAACAAAATGGTAACAGAGTAGCGTGGTTCTAGATTGTTCTTTCCTTTCTGCTGGAGGCATGTGGCTTGTGTCTTTGTCTCGCGTGGGAGTGCGTGGCCTTGGAGACGAGCGACGAGTTGAACGTTTCGTTCGTTCGGTGAAACAGCTGTGCTGTTGTTTTGATTTCATTCACCGTGCGCCGTAACATTCGTTGTCCCCCGTTAAATCATGATTTCAAGTTCGATTTCGTCCCTGTGTCGTGGGATTTGGTTTTTTTTAAAATGTGATTTGCCGTGCGGCGTGGCCACTCGGGATCGCGAGTGAAGATGTCATCGACCCTTCCAGACAACCAATCCAGCATTTCTCTCTTGGATCCTAGTGTGTTTAAGTATTTTCTGTATCGTTCGATTTTCATTACTCTTTTTCTCTATTATGTGCTCCAACACGGCCTTCTGCCTAGATAACGTAGGTTATCGAAGTCCGGAAAGTTTGAAGTTTAAATTGTTCAAGTACCGTATTTTCTCTTATTCATTTTATCAGTTGTGCCATCAAGTAAACCAAGTTTGATTGTATTTCATTTGGAATTTAAATCTTTAAGTGCTGCACAATCAGCTAACCTTCTTATTTCATTATATCTAATGCAGTATCCATATTTGATTAGCGTTCTGCTCAGGCATTTCAGCAGCCATAGGCAGCTCATTTTGCTCTATATGTAATAAACATCATGAGCTTATCTCAGTATTTAAGCCATAGAATTATTTCCTGGCCAAACATATTCCATCTTGATACGGCACTTAACTATTAGATTTTTTTTTTTCCCCCAATTTCTTTGTTGTAATTAGTAAAACCATGTGATCTGATGTTTGCCTTGTGTTTTGTTCCTTTCAAGTGGCACGTGATAAGCGGTTCGATCTGATCTGATTCCTCATTATTCCTGTATTTGATGTGTTTTGATGGTTCCTGATGTGAAGTGATCAACAGTTCTCCTTTTCTCTCCATCACAATGTTACAACGTGTGCAGCAATTTGGTAATCTTAGTGTCTGCTAAACACAGGTATTCGTGCCTTTTTCCTTCTTGTTGATTATTTCTTGTTTTTCCTTTGTTTTTGGTCTGCGTCTCATGCCGTTCCCATCGTCGTTTTCTCCTCATCTCGAGATAGATAGATAGATAGATAATTTTATTCCGAAAATATTTTGACAAAATGAAAAACAAAAGCTACCCTGCCTAAAGAAAACTTGTGTGGCAGCAGTAGGATACAATTTAAAATATAAAGAATTAGTTAATCGTAAAAAAAAAAAAGAAAAAAAACAAGCAGGGAAAATTCCAACACGCAGGTGTTGGAAAAGCGTGCCACTAAAGTCTGAACAGCTTTAATGCTTTTGCTAGCAATGATAATAATTAGACAGCATTCAACATGGAGCTGATCTCGAGAAAATTGAGTCCAAAGTTGAAGAGCTAGCATTTAAACAAAAAACTTGGAATTACTTACGTTTTGATTTCATTCAACTACCGTGTTGTGTTTTGGCATTTCAACACCGGAAAAGTGGAATTTACTATGTAGGAAAGGTTCTTAATTTTTAGCGTTTAAAGTGACTTGGTTCCTTTCTTCTTTTTTTTTTGGCATAATCACGAAAAACGAAACTCTAAGAGAAACCAAACGGCAGAGTTGGTTTACACTGTTGATTATTTTAAAATCCGTTAATCCGGACTTAAGTCCGTTCCCAATTCTATAAAAGGAACCAGTGGCGGCTCGTGCAATGTGGCAACAGTGGAATCCCTCCATTTAAACCTATGTAAAACAATCGATCTTCAGGAGGTGCAATGCACCCCCAAGATATCGATACTTTTGCATAGGTTTAAATGGTAAAAAAGCATGGTTGCCAAATCGCACGAGCCGCCACTGAAAGGAACCAAGTCGGAGTTGGTTCCTTACGTGACTCGGATTAAGGTTTAACCTAATCAGCCAAAGGAACCAAATTCTCATTTTATTTCATCATATGG
Organism: Trialeurodes vaporariorum; assembly: GCA_011764245.1. Classification (NCBI taxonomy): domain Eukaryota; kingdom Metazoa; phylum Arthropoda; class Insecta; order Hemiptera; family Aleyrodidae; genus Trialeurodes; species Trialeurodes vaporariorum. Next base: position 47,368,559 of record VMOF01000369.1, read on the forward strand.
ACAATGACATCAATGAGGCTCACCAGCTCACTTTTACCTCGAATTTTGACGGGAAATAGTTGTTATTACAGAAGAAGCACTTGTTGCTTCGAGATTCAGTATTGCTAGCTCTATCAATCAATAACTCAATTTTATCAAAAATGTCACTCGGTTCTTTTGTGACAAGTGCTGTCCAATTGAGCTTGTTTGGTGAGAAATTATGAAAAAAATAAATTTAGATCAGATGTATCTGTAAGGAGATGAGTCAAAGGCGTTGTTTTTTTGTGTTTGTTTTTTGTTTTTTGTTTTCAAAACTTTGGAGGGCTCTAGCTCAGAAAAGAAACAATTGCAGCACATACTCATGTAGGAAAATAAAGTCTTATATATATGTATGTTGACCCCAAAAATACACTCCATAAGTTTGGCACTCAAGTTTTGAAACACCCTGTTCTTGATATTTTGCTTCCCCCCCCCGCCCCCTTCACAAAAGACAACATCTTGACCATGCACATTTTTAAAATCACAGTTTGACTGTAGAGATATTTTCTCTCCCCCCCCCCCCCTTAACGAAAAAGGGGAGACAACACCTATCTCTGATGTTCGTCGTGCGCGTGCACAGATTGTTCGGCTTTACGACTGCAATTTTGGCTTTCTTTATAATGCTTTTTTTTGGGTTAATTAGTGGATTTTATGACTATTTGATGCCGCCAATGTAATTTTCAGACAATTTTACATCAGAATCAAAACTCTATAGCACTGTAGCAAAAGTTTGCAGCAAACCCATTGAAAGCTGAAAAGAGAAAATTATTTGATAAGGCTCGATCTTTTTTACCCACATAAACTATAGACAATAGATATTTCTAAATCCCTCCACCTTTTAAACGGCTTGTTCAGGGATCAAACATGAGGTGGCGTTCTTTTGAAGTCAAAAAGTGTCATATTCGGAAAAGCCGTGATTCTAAATAAAAACAGTTTTTTTTATCTTTTTTCCGTTTTAGGTGCTGTCAGCACTTGTTGCGATTGTCACGATGTAGATACGTAATATGCATAAATGGAACACTTGCGAATTCATGAAACAATAATCCTTTAATATACAGAACTAACCATTTCAAGTGCCCTTTACACATCAAGCATTCTAGGGGTATAGATTAGTAGGTGTGGAGGTTTAAGAGGTTTGTGGATTTTAATTCCCCCTCTCCCCATTTATTTTCTTGAAAAGTATCGAAAGTTTACAGTTAAAACTATGCCATTATTCACTATAACGCATTGTCATATTATTTCTTTTTTTTTCTGTTGCCGTCGGTCGATATCATTTTTCGTGTTGGAAAAGCAAAGTTCCATATGGACCTATAGTTTCCAAAATTTGAAGAAGCTTCCAGTGAAAAATTTTGTACACGCAACGAACTTTTTAGGATAGGTAAATAAGTTATTCCAGAGTCAATTCCACAGCCGCAGCGAGGAAGCTGTCCAGGGGTGGAAGACACGTGACAGCCCCTCTCACTTTTTAGAGCAATTAATGCGAATTTTACCCCTCTGGCTCCCTGTGTTCTGGATTTTAAACACCTATTTTTCAACAAAACGCCAAAAATGTCCTCAAAAATCCCTTGATTCCATCGACGCTCATTGAGGGGCTTTCAATTTGCCGATCCCCCAGAATTTCAAATGTTTCCGATGCAAAGACCTGTTTAGGGTGACGTCATGAAAAAAATTGGTTCCAAACAAAGGCTCCGTCTCACTCGCTCTCGTGGGTTTTCCCATACGAAACACAGTCCAAATTTTTAAATACAAGTGCTAGTAAACAACACGTTCTTTACACGTTGTGTTTATCACACCATTGGGTTCCACGTCCCTTATAAAAATTTCCGATTGTTTCAAAAAATTTTCCGATTGGATATATATTCCCGCGCTTTATGTCCCATAGAAATAATCGAAATTCCATAGAGACAATCAGAATTCGTGTAGATTCAAGCGCGCTGACTACAGCAACGATAGGTCTCATGATTGAAATAAGGTGAAATCATCTATGGTTCTATTCTTACAGTTTTAACAGCCACTTTTTTCTCAGTGATAAAATATGAGCCCGCTATCACAAACTTTTTGAAACATCGCGCATCGATGCACAATCACAGTTATCAGTTTCTTAAGAGCACAAAATTCTAGGATATAGGCTCATCAGCACCATCACGGCATGTGTTGTACCTCGAACAATAGCTTCGATACGGAGAGAAGTTAGAATGATTGAGTGTCATGCCGGTGATACTACCATAAGAGACCGTGAGTAAGACAAGGACAAAACGTAGAACGTCTTTCGGTATAACTGTGATTGTAAATTCGCTTGTGATCTTTTAGGAATTATGTTACAGTGAAAAGATACTTTAAGGCAAGTGGAATCTAATGGTGCAATAAAATTTGAGAAAACTGTTGGTTAACTAGCATGAATTTGCGTTCGAAAATTTGGATCTGGTAAATCCACGAGAGTGAGCGAGATAGAGCATTTGTTTGGAACTAATTCTGATCGTGACGTCATCACTAAACAGGTCTACATAGGTAGCGTTCTAGAATTCAACCATTTACTGCATCCGTGCAAAAAAGATTACATTACCCTGTGATACTGTATATCTATGTACATTGGAAAGTGCTGCTATTCATAATCTTTTCTGCATCGAGACAATAAAGGGATGAATTCTAGAACGGTACCTTAAGGATATGAATGAGCCTCTCTCTTTTCTATACCCCTCCCGCTCTTCATCAATACCTCGTCGCTTCTTATCGATGTACCCTCGTCAAACAGATGTTGACACATTTACGACCGCTTAATGCACCGTGAAGAAATCTTGTGACCGGTGGAGCCCAAAGGCGAGGGGCAAAGAGGGTTCCTGCGGGAGATGTTTCCACCCCCCTCCTGCCTTCGAATTTTGACTCATAGGTTGGCACAAATGACTTAGGTTGCTGGACCTGTATGGAATTCTCGTTGGAAGGAATTCGACTTTGACGCTTAATAACTTATTGAAATTAACAGGAATACCAAAACTTTTACAATTTTAAGAAAATAGACGCCGCGACCTCCTGGATTGCAGCAATAAATTAACGATTAATGAAACCAGTTTTAAGAAAACACGTTTTTAATTTTTCAAACCTTTCCCGCCAAGGTTTTGCCATAAGCAAGGCATTGGACTTATATATTAGATATGCAAATGAAAACAAGAAGCGCACCGTATATATACGGCACGCTTAAAAAAACAAAAAACAAAAATGAAAATGAAAAGAAAAATTAATAAATATTAAAGATTAAAAATTACAATTAGAAGAGCATAGATAATTTTGGTCAAATGCTCAATGTGTATTTATTAGGCGCGAGCAACTTGGTTCGCCTACATAGGTCACCATATTTCCGCAGGCAATTTGGCGGTTTAAATGTAATCAGCATTTCTAGAGGAGGTGCAAAAGTCAAAGATGGCCTTACCAACTTTAATGATTATTTAGATGGCAATGAAATAGACAAAAACAACTCAGTTATTTTTATTAATTTGGGCACAAATAACATTCGTGATGAAGATCAACTATCATTCGATCGTACCAGTTATATTAAAATTGTCCGGATTGCCAGGAAATTATTTCATCATATTTTCATTTGTAAAACTCCTTTAATTCCTCAAATTGAGGATAGTGTCGAGAGAATTTCTGCCATCAATAAGTGGATCAATACTTTCAATTCAATTTCTAATGTGTCAATCCTTGATTTGGTAACGCCATTTTTGATAGACACCGAATCTTTTTATATCCGTTTCTACCCGCCTAATAAAGATGGGGCTCGTCGAGCAGATTTAATCCACTTCAATTCGCGGGGGAAAAGGGTTGTTACCGATATCTTTCTGAGAGCAGTTAGGTCAGTTGATTAAGTTCATTGGTTACATGCTCAATTAGTTTTTTTACTGAGACACGTGCAAAGAAATGATTAAATCTGACATCTCAGTGTGAAGGGTATATTTGGGTATATTTTATTGATTCATTTATTTTTATTGATTCATTAGTTTGTAAGCTGTTAATAAAATGGCTCAACAGCAACCGTTATACAAGATTTCTCCATATCATATCCTCAAAAATCAGGTGAAATTCGAACTAACAATTAGGGGTCGCCCACCGTTACCTCAGCTTACAGCGCAGGAATTGCGCAAAGCTTTGTCTCAAGTTTATGATTTAAATGTCCAAGTGCGTGATGATGCATTGAGGGGGATTAACCCACAGGAAGAGTGTGATTATTTGACTCAGTTAATTGAAACCCTTAGTCAAAAAATCGAAGATTATAAGGCGGATAATGCTTTGGGGGGCTCCCTTCAGGTAATTGCTCAGCTCAAACATGCTCACAATCGTGTTTCTGTTGCACTCCGAGGACTGGCGGACCCGGACCTCACCGAGGCATTGGAAGGTAAACAGATAGAAATAGAGGCATTGTTAACTGATTTCCAGAACCATCTTATTCAGGATCCAGATATGACCCAAGTGGGCCCTGTAGACCTTGCCCATGTCGCGGCGGGTTCCGGATCCGTCAGCCGTCGCGAGTCCAATGTTAGCAGTGTGCACTCTAATCAAAACACTGGTGTTCAGGCACAGTTGGAAAATATCGCTGATCAATTATCTCAGTTAGTCGTTAGTGAACAAAATGTCACCAATAATCAGGGCATAAGACAGGTCGGTATTGCGGCAAACCCAGTTCAAAACCAGAGAAAACCTGTTTTAAATAAAACAGAGAATGAAAAAACCTTATTTAGTCATGATAATTTTCTAGCAAAAAAGATCCGTGGTCACTTTGCCTTGGGTGCTATTGAAAGGGTAATAAAAGAGTTAAAACATACCGACGGGCTAAACGCTCATGATTTGGTCAATCTTTTACGCAAAATGATAGAACTGCAGCATCGCTCAGAGGTGTCAGATTTAATGATTTTTGAATTGGTCGCCCCGTTTACCTCCGGTCCGTTGTTGGTCTACGTGAGGGAGGCAATGGCCGGGGGGTATAACTTTCATACATTTCAAACATTAGTTTTGAATGCGTTGGTACCAGATCTATTAAAACAGCGTTTGGAGTCTATCTATTTTAAACGTTTTCAAAAGCCTTTTGAGCCATTGTCTACCTTCGCATCTGAAATTAAAATTGCAGCCAAGACTTTAATGTTACCATATACTGAATCACAAATCGTGGATCAGGTTTTGGCTCACATGTCGCCAGAGGACAAAGCTCTGTTGGCACATGAGACCAAGCCACAAACGTTTGTTGAATTGAGTTGTTTCTGTGTCAAAGCTCAGAATCTTCAATATGTCGAGGCTGAGCGAAAGCTCTACCTGGCTAGAATAAGCAAGAGTAACTATTCTTACTCCTCTGTGCCTCCGCCTCCCATTGCGGCGCGACCAACAACGGCCCCTTCCCCACATTTAGCTTTAAGTTTTCCGGTTCCTCCTCCGGTGTTGCCAGCTTTACCCCCAGGCTCCTCAACACATTACGCTCAGGGCTCGAATCCGGGCTTAGGCGGGGAATCCGGGCGACAATGTTATCAGTGTGGCTCTCTCGGCCATTTCAAAAAGAATTGTCCTTTGTTGAATAACCATTCAAAAAACTAGTGGGCCCGGTCGATGAGAGTAAGGAATTTTTAGTCTTCAAAACCTCCGGACATATTCCAAATCTTCCATTTTTGATTGTAAATTTTGGAACATTGAGTGTTTCCGCTCTCATTGACTCGGGGGCTTCTCGTAATTTAATATCGGGTCGGGTATTTGGTTGCCTAAGCCCGGATTTGATCAAGGAAGAAAAGAAAATTAATCTTCATGTGGGACTTGCCAGGCAAGATCAATCTATGCACACAACTGCTGAGGTTAAAATAAAATTTAAAATTGACAATTTTTCATGGGATTCCTACTCGTAGCGCCACGGCAAATGTTGTTGTTTGCGAGCTTCGGAGACTCTTCCAGAATTTCAGTCTGCCACAGATAGTTGCAAGTGATAATGGTAAGCACTTCGTTGGTCGAGTGGTCAAACAATTCCTGTTTAGGTTAGGGATAAGGCATATAACTACTACACCCTATTATCCGAACCCGAATCATGCGGAACGAGTAAATCGCAACTTGAGATCGGCACTCATCGCTTTTAATGCGAAAAGCCAAACAACGTGGGATCTCTCCTTAGAGTGGATTCAGCAGTCTTTAAACTATGCAGTTCATGAAGGGCATAAAGCCACACCTCACAGCCTAATGTTTACCTACCCTCCCACAACGCCTTTGTCGCTTCAGTGGAAATTAAAAGATTTGTTACCAGATAAAGCACCAGCTACTCAAGTAGTTGATTTGTGGAAAAGGGCACACCGTAATTTAATTGCGAGTCAAAATCGTAGTCGGAGACTCTATAATATGAAACATAGACAACACCCATTCCGTGTTGGGCAGTTAGTTTACGTAAAAACCCATCCCAAAAGTGATAAGTTTAATAAAAAAATGGCTAAATTAATGCCTCGCTTTGAGGGTCCATATCAGATTCAGCGTTTTCTGACCCCGGTCTCTCTCTTGCTGGCTTGTCCATCGTCGGGGCGAGTGATTCGCAGAGCCCACGTGTCTCAGTTAAAGCCAGGTTTTAATAGGAAACCGTAGTATCTAAGTTCTAAAACAGAGGGGGGGAGGGCGACGATGTTAACGGCGTGCGAAGAAAGGGGAGAAGGGTGAAGCACGGTTCTCCGGGACTTTTGATTCGTAGCAAGATGGGTACGGGGGCCGCGGCTTACCTTCTTTTTCTTCAGTGGTTCTAAAAGTAGAGGGGGGGGGAATAAGTATAATCGCTCCGAGAAGGAATTCTTTTTTTTAAATATTACAGGAATAACTTGTTGACTCAGATCCGATCGACTTCAACAATAACCAGTGCACCGGAATCAATGTACAATAATCATTGTATTTGAATTATTGCGTAAACTGACAAGTCCGTTCAACAAAAATTTAATTTAATTGTATTTTCAGGGTTAGCTATACGAGTGATTGTTTATCAAGTGAAATGTTCATTACATGTTATGTTTATTACAAGTGAAAAATGCTGGATTGCTAAAAAAAAAAAAAAAAAAAAAAAAAAAATTATACATGTTAGGTGTAAAAGTGTCATTGTTATTGCAAAAAAAATATTGTGTATAAAATTGTTATCGTTATTATTAGTTTTTTAAGTTGAGTTCAGAGACATTCCCGATTGTGACCTCTTTCTAGTCTTCAAGTGTAATCTTGTTTAGTTGGTTGTGGGTGTCGGAGAAGTCCACTTACAAAGGATTGCGCTGAGTAGCTCTGGGGAACGCTCGGGAGTTGCGAATGAGATGTCGCGTGCGCGCCTCTCTGGTTTATTGTCAGTGTTGGTCGGCCTTCCCGATGCAGTGACCTTCTTTGACGCCAACAATCAATTATAAAAAAAAATTCTAGTCATTCCTGATTGCGACGTTTGTATTTTATATAAAAGTAATGGTTACCCACATTACTCGTTGGAAGTACTCCGGGGTAAAGGAGACTTTCCGACAAAACCGATCTGCGACTTTAAAATTACTCGATTTTGTATGGGAAATTTCGGGGTAATTTAGTAATTGAAACCCGACTTTGATGTATTTTCTTTTGTTAAAAATAGTATGTGTTCTATGAAATTCTTGATTATTTTCCTTTGATTAGTATTATTTGAATCTAATAATTTGTGTCTCTGCACTAGAAGGAAAAATTGAGTTAATTGTTCCATTACTTTGGTTAAATGTAGGTAGTATGTATAATGTCCTATGTTAGGTTCTTTTCGTTGATCTGTGCGACTACGCCGATTGGTGTTAAAAACTGACGGAGAGGTGAGTCGCAAGGCATACAGATCAGTTAAAAAAAAAAAAAAAAAAAAAAAAAAAAAAAAAAATATTTCATTGGGAGAAGTGAGTTGTTGCCTGAGGATATGGAACAACGAAGCTCCACAGATAAATAACCTTGTTTGCAGTTAAAATGTTAAACATTGTTATGAAAACGCTTTATTGTAATTGTAATTGTGTAATTTACTGGGAGAAGTGAGTTGTTGCCTGAGGATATGGAACAACGAAGCTCCACAGATAAATAGCCCTGTTTGCAGTTAAAATGTTAAACGTTAATTATTTAGGAACTCTTCATCGTAATTATGATTGTAATTGTATAATTTTGTTTCCTGTGATCTTTAATTTTGTGATTTTTTTCTTACTATGACTTAACTGATGCACCTGAGTGCTTGTGTCTCGAAGTGTGTCTAATTGTGTGTTTAAATGTGTGCAGAAGAATTTTATTATTTGTATCGTGTATGAATTTTTGTCATGTATGTCTGATATGATTTGGTCCATGTATTGCGGAAGAAATTCTTTAAGTTCAAAAAGGTGTATAAAAAAAAAAAAAATTCTGTAGGGGTATGTAAATGAAACTTTTCTTTTGTCAGTGCCTTGGTAATCAAAAAAAAAAAAAAAGACGAATCAAATTCAATCAATTTTTTTTTTAGTAAAAAGCTAATTTTTGTTCCATCGTTAAAAGGTTATTTTGGTGTTGATATAAAAAAAAAGAAGGAGAGGATACAATATTCACTCTTTCGTTTCCTTGCCCGCAAGGGAAGGTTTTACTTAAATTCAAATTATGCCTTGGCGAATGTTATTAAGTTATACTAATATTTTATTTGACTTATTCTCCATTGGTCGCTTTTCTTGGGTCATCATTTTCATCATTTTCATCTCTACTTCAAGTTGCTCAGTAGGGTTTTGATTACCTTTCCTACGGTTGTTAACTGCTGGAAGTTAATGCAGGGAAGACTCACTATCGTTCCTTCTCAATATGCTTTCATTCTCAAGACCTCTATTAGGGGGACCCTATCGAGCGACTCAAAAGTAATCATGTACTAAAACCTGCCCAAAAAGGAAAAATACCAGGAGAAATAAAGTGTTTGTTTCATTAACTCTATAACTATGATGTTTGTTTCTATAACTCTTTCGTCATTTGTTAGCGTTTGATGTTTCGTCATTCTTAATTATGTTGGTATTTCAAGAAAAAAAAGAAGAGAAATTCTAATTACTTGTTTGGTATTATTCGTATTGATTGTTTGTATTTATCGCACTGTATTGATTAAGGTACTGTCGTGCTGTTGTTAAATGTACTGTCATACCGTTCAATTGTTGTAATTGTCTCGACAAATGTATCGTTACCTTTCGTACCTTTTGAATCGTTTTCCTTGTTTTGTTTGAAAATTGATATAAAAAAAATTGTAAAAAGAAAGGACTAAAGTCCAGTTTAAGGGGGGGAGGATTGTACCGGTTCGCGGTACACTGTTTATAATTATAACTATTTCGCGCCAAAACCGTTAGAGGGCGTGAGGGTGGTCAGTGGGGTTCGAGCTGAGTCTGCGTCTCAGCTGGGACACTCTCTCACCGCGATCCCGACTGGCCACCACTTGAACGATCTTCTCCGCATTATTTTGTTAACAGGTATTATGTTTCTTGATTCTGACCCCCGACAATTAGTTTTTCATTAATCCGAGGTTTCCTCCATTTGCCTTTCTTTCTGTGATCATGATTTAATGTAATAAATTCTTTTCTATTCTTGATTCGAAACTCTGTCGTTCGATTAACTTCTTTGTCTCACGGGCCTCGTGCTCTCATGCCAGCTTTGACTGCATGTCATCTTTCCTCTAGCTCGTAAGGGGAGAATAATTTAGAACTTTAAAAGATCCATCCAACGGTACGCAACAAATCAATGATCAGACCTGTTGTCTGACAAATTAGGTAAGTATGTACTTACCAAGCCCGCACAGAACCATTTTATTTCATACGTTTTAGATGCCAAATTTAGAGTACCTTTATAAAGGAGAGTATGGTGGTCTGCGATCATGGAGCTCTCAGGGCCCAATTTTAAGATGGCGGCGGTCGTGTTGTTTGAGGTTATGTTACATTGTTGAAGAGAACAGTGTCGGTGAACGGTGAGTTTGATGACAGTTTCCCGCTAGAAAATGTATGAAGATAACCTCAACGGTACTACACCTGTTACACGATCGACCCGTTCAGCCATCTTGAAATTCGGCCCTAAGAGCACCTTGAATGCCTAAAATGTCGCAGCCAATCAGCGTGAGATTCACAGACCAATATACTCTATCTTATACGGGTACTCTAGCTTAATTTAAATTAATTCGGTGGAAAGTAAATACATGTTGAACGGTGGGAATTTTGGAAGATAGCTTCGATTAGTGCCCTCAATCAATGATGAAGGCCAAAACAAGTACAGTGGAGTAGAAATATTCACCTTCTCGATTAATTTAGATGAGCGCGAAGCGAGGTGCTGAGAATGGATAGGCAATGAGATGAGATACGTGGTATTGACTTTGAGTCATCGATAATGCGAATAGGAATGTAAATCATCTGAACATTACATTTCAGGGGCAGATGCAGCCCGGTTTACAGTACAGCGGATATTTTCTGAAACCGTTAGAGTGAGGTGAGCACATCTGTATAATGTACACATATATCCCACTAAAGAAAAACCCACCGTACCGTAAGCCAGGTTGCACCCGCTAACTGAGCTTATTGCTTCAGTGACAGATCTCTCAGCCACGATTTTCTACACTCGCAAATCTGTCTCGTCATAATATCTTTCGTATAGATAAACGAGAAAACCCTTTAACTCCCGAGAGATGTCTTAAACATAATCGCAGTATTTTTGAATCGAATCGAACCACAAAATGGAATCAAACGCGAACACTGTGGATGGAAAAACAAGAGAACAAAGAGGATGACACGGCGGAGGAATGGAAGCAAAGAATCATACAAACAACGTGAGCATTACAAATATTTTTTTAAAACAATAGAAAATGAGCTTCAAGTAATAATCGAAGCGGTATCTGAAATATGATCGCATGAAATCTCAGGTTTGCTCTTAACAAGATACTTTCAATGACAATTTAAACGTTGAAAACTAGGAGAGAGCACACCTGATGATGTGATGAAATTCACGAGCGTGTGACATGAGTAAAAAAGAGATAGGTATAAATGCTTCTATTCAGACTCCGTTTCGCTCCTCTATGCCTTTCCTGCGACTGGATGTTGGATAAGGGAAAAGCACGAATTATCACTTTTTTTATACGCTTCGCGGAAAGAGCTCGACTCTTTTATCAACTATACTCTTTTAGGCCCGTCAGCAGTTTTTTTCTTTTTTTTTTGCTTTAATGCACTTCCATTTTCTTCCTATTTGTTCTGACATTTCCATTTTTCCTAGAGCCCCTGAAAGCGGTGCCAGCCACAAAAATGATTTTCCAGCCGCATTCGAAGCTATGTTGCCGTCTCGCGCAACAGTTTCCATGTGTAGTCGGGGACAAAAAGAGTGTCGGATGACTCCTTGGATTTTTGAGTAGGTAGGCCACCTGCAATGTTTAAATTCATTGATATACAAATATGCTTTGCGGGCTGTCAACTTACAAGAGTCGTCAGACATTCTTTTGGTTCCCGACTGTACTTACTACAATCTCCTGGCTATATGGTCTGTTAGAAAGTCAAGCACTTGAAACATCTACTTTCCAAAGCCCATACTTTCAACAAAAAGAAGCGGTACAATTTCTCGCAACCAATCGATCCACTACCAGCTTTTCTGATTTTAATTTAATTTCATTTTGTTTTGCAGTTTAGATTTCAACAAAAATAGAGGTTAGTCCAAAATGTTACCAGCCACCAAGAGTTCCACCACTAACCAAGAGTAGTGAAGCCAACAAATTGAACAAACGCTGTCAAAGCACCATTTTATCAGCGGTATCATCTAAGAAGCACAGATCATCTCAACGTGATATTCACTTCTCAGAGAAACAATAAGAAAATGTTGAAATGAAGGCACAAGAAGTGATCTTGCACATAAACGATGTGACATCAAGGAGGGGAATACTTAAATGTTCCTAGGTATACCAAAAGATGCCACAGGCCTCATTCCTATTTTAAAAAGTACACAAAATTTTCAAGAGTACCATTTCCTTGGTTGTACGTATAAATTACGTCGTCATGAGTCAATCAATGGTTTCTCATGTTTCTTAGGACGGAGAAAGGGATAAAAGTTACATGATGGCCCCTCTGCTACCGATTTATAAGACATTTATTCAAATGAAAAGAGAAAAAGATTGACAAATTCCTGTAACCAGTAACCACCCAAATGGTTTAAAGAATATTTCTTTTTTTTGTAACACCAGGCGAAATTACTTTTGAAAAGATGTGAATTCCCAAAACTCCCAGTTTCGTGATAAATCGCAAACTCAGCGCTTTTAGACGTAATAGACTATGACATTTTTGACGGTACCAAAAGTAAGAGACTCCTAGTGCAAAGCTATGGTAAAAGTCTTAGTCTATCAAGTAAAAGACTAACCTTTAAGATCGAAAGTAGCGAATGGCCCGAAAGAGGTTGGCCACCCCTTGTCTATGTACACTAAAGAGTGGCAACATTGGTGGTGCAGCCTCCGTGGATCTAGGACCATGTGGCAGGAAACGAAATGGAAAAATCTATGAGCGGTGAGCAACGGTGGCGGTGAAGTGTCGTATGCGAGAGTATGTCTCAAACAAGCCGCCATATTCCAGCCTCCGAGTTTAAAAAATAAATAACAATGGCTAAGAATACTGGGGTGGGTTGGGTGTAGGACGTAGGTAGGGGTTAGGGAATGCCGCGTCCCCGGCCGCGACGGGAGTAGAGAAAACGAAATTACCAGGGGTCGCAATCCTAGTCGTAAGCAGGACTGAAGTAAGGAGGGGAAGTAGTATGGTGGTTACTAGGGGAAGTAGTATGGTGGTGACTAGGGGAGGTTTTCCGTGGCCGCGTGCGTTGCAACGGTGCGGTGGTTGGTGGTGATGGAGGGGGGAGCGAATGGAAACGGGGGTGGGGGGATTGCGCCTGTACGAGTGCCGCGAGTTGAGTTGACGACAACTGTCAACCACACTCTTATATTCCTCCTGTCGGTCGCATCGGGGCGGACGGCGGCTGGGAGACGTGCAGTGGCTGGACGGGCCACGGAGCACCCAGGGGGCAGGAGACCGAATGGACGAGCGGAGGATGGATGGATGGATGGATGGATAGATGGACGGGGGTCTCAGCTTCGTTGAGAGGCCGAAAATACAGCTTCAAGAATTATGAGTCACTGTCACTACTACACATGAAAATATCTATACAACTAGACCCGTTGTCGTATATGTTACGTGGAGGCAAAGCAAGATTCCTTGTTGCCACATTGGTTCCTTTACATTGTATCATACGAATACAAATACGGAATGCACAACAAGTTTCTTGAGGCAAATTATCGGTACTTTGCAAGCTCACGGTACAACAGTCATGAATTCTCTCAACAATTGCATCACATTGGACATCTGTAATCTTTGGTGAAAACTGGGAACAAACAAACCGACGTCATGTTGGTAGTGCGTTGAAGTTGCTCACTATTTCCTACTTCGTAAGTTATTTGAAGGTTTTTTTTGTGTCTCACTGCACTAATGTCAAAATAATGGTTATTAAACAGTGGTTCGTTATCATTTGTTCCCAAGTTCTTTAGTGGTAAGTTTGGGTTTAGAAGTTATGCGGTTTATGAGTTTTAGAAATATTGAAATAACTGTTATTAAGGTGATTCCATGTCACGTGACCAAGGTGTTCGATTAATGGTCATTTCCTGGATTTTATGGAGTTTTTTTTGTTTTTTTTTTTTTTTTTTAAGACGAGAATCGTTGGCTTCTGCAGGTAGATCTAACAAAGCTGCTAAGTTTGGACGCTCGAGTCCGCAAAAGAAGGACGTAATTGTTGGAATTCGCACAATCACTGCTCGATCTCTCGTACCGCACTACGATAGTGCGAATTCCCACAGTTACGTCCTTATTTTGCGGATTCGAGCGTCCAATTTTTGCAGATATCTTTGTTAGGTCAACCTACAGGTGCCGACGATCTTCGTATTACAGGGGAAAAAAAAAAAAAAAAAAAAACATGAGATCCGGTAAATGACCATTAATCGATCACCTAGGTCACGTGACATGGACCTTAAGAACCTTCGTACTTCATGTCTCACTTCTACTTTCTTGAAAGTTCTGAAAACTTCATTTCAGCATTACGTCAAAGAAACTGCATGTTACGGACGTAATCAATTTGGACCTCTGAGATTGGTTTGTAACACAAATTCAGTCTAGCATGGAAAGGCATAACACGAATTGAGTTTAGTTTTTACATATATATGACTTAAAATGAATCAGATTGAATAGGGTTTGCAATAAAATACCAACACTGAAACGTCATGGACTGAAATAATGGCAAATGGAAAAATGACTCCGACAGTTTATTCTACTTCTGCTCTAACAAGATTTTTGATTGCGTACATTTCGTCAACACCGGTTGCAAACTAACAACTTTCGTGCTCAACTCAGCTTGCGTCGCGTCGGCGGAGCGTGGCAACCCGCAAAGTTGAGAAAGTTCTGTTTTCAATGGCCATTCACAACCCATCTCGCCCCTCCTCCCTTGAGAATACTGTGTTAAAACGTGAGTTAGTATCACAACTCACTTCTAACGAGCACTGAGTATATCCCTTTTCCCTCGATCGGCCAAATGTTCATCATCGAACGAGATATTCTGGCAATTCTTAAATTACAAAGAAATGTTGATAAACTGATTGTTTTTGACATCATCAAAATTATTATTCTTGGTCTATCCTTCCTTGAGTTTAAAATACAATCGACCTTAGAACTTTTTGAAATTTTCAAGAGTTTGAAACGCAACTTCCAATGAATGATAGAATTGAAGAGTGCTTTGAAAATTCAAGAATAAAACAGAGAACGGAGGGTAAGCAGGTAAGCTCGTTCTGTAAAATTCATATTTCAAAGTGTTAATGGGTGCGAATTTATGTGGAGGAAATTACATCAGACCCTGCCAATGAAGCATTTTTCAATTTAAATGTTGCAATTTTTGGCAACCAAGTTGCAATAAAATTGCAATTTTTTAAGAATATAAGGACAATTCTCCACCCTCAAGTTGCATTAAAGTAGGAACTTTTGACATATGGACACATAGGCATATAGTTGGAAGTGACACATACGCCAAAAGTAGGGCAGAAATAAAAACCAGCTCTGAAAAGTTTCAATTAATTTGCCATTTTGTTACAAGTTACGCCATATATTATTTGCAACTTTATGGTCAAATGATAAAATTGCAAAAATTTGACGACTATTTTGCGATTAATTGCAATCCATGCTACATAGGTAAATGTTTTTAGATAGAGTTCGCTTCGATCAAAAATCTCAAGACAAACGCAAACGCGGTTCTACGTTCATTATCAGTTGAAAATGAATTGTTCAGACGCTGTTATGGTGTTTGATTGCGCGATTCCAGTCACGGAATTAGATTCCAAATTAGGAAATCGACTAACACGAGCAATCTAGTTTAGGTTACACGGAAGTATTACCCGAACAATCGAGTTCTTTGCCACGGGAGGGAAACTCTTAATCGAGTTTCGTTGAGTATGGCGAAGTGTGCCTCGCCCTTGCCCTCACGTTCCAAGACTCGGCGAATCTCTTGAGAGGGAGCAGCATCTTCAAATCAAATTTCCCGCAATCTTAAAACGTACTTTTGTTTCGGAAACTCATTAAAAACTTATGCGATGATCGACCTGCTGATTGTGTCTATCAATCCAAACAGAGGATGAACAATCCTCCTCGCTTACTTTATTTGAACCCTCTAGATTCTCCCTTATTCTTCCTTATTCTTCTTTATTCTGCCTTATTTCTCATTGTTCTTCCTTATTCCGCCTTACTTCATTGTGACTTTTCAAAATGTATGTTTGTCTTTTATTTTTCTTTGAGGGCCACTTTTCAGACATCTCAGGAAAACGGATGTTAAATCCCTTGTTATTTTTGTTTTCTTAAAACGGCCCCTAACTTGAGAAAGGGCCATTTTTTTATGAAGAAAAAAAAATACTTGATTTTAGGTGAACGTTCTATTTCTGAAATAATAAAAAAACCACACCCGTGCCATTCGAATTTGTCGAGAAATATACAGGGTGTATCAGAAACTTATTTTGTCCTTGGTACCACGCATTCTAGCAAAAATCACCCGTAATCGCGGGCATCGAAAGCCCGGTGTGGTTCTTGCACCAGGTACCGTAATCAGCCGTAATGAGCCCTTCTAGGGGGGTCACCATTTGGGGTCGGCAATATTTTCCCCGAATTATTATGGGTAGGTGTACATGAAAAGTTTAGTCAGAATTCCCATACCCCGCGCCGTTCGCGCTAAAAAGATAGTAAACGGGTGGTCTAAAACACCCTGTTCATGCGGGAATTCCATTTTTTTTAAATTAAGTTTCTCAGTTCACAATCGCTGATTGGGTGAAAAACATGTGGTAAACCAACGAATCTTTAAGTTCCCGAGAGAGATATATCTCACAAAGCGCTCAAAATAGGCCAACGCATCAATGAATCCACCTGTATTAAACTACTTTAGCCGTGCGTCCGTTTCAATTCAAAACTCAAAACTACGAGTACAAACACTGCTGTTTAAACACTTTTCTCGCTTTTCCTCGAAAATTTCCTGCGGGCAGAAGATGAGGTCCCATTTCCCTGCAGAGAGCATCTCACAGCGTTGCCGCATTTCACCGCAATTATGGTAGATTTAAATGAAAATAATAGGCAATTTTCCCAAAATCTGGCATCGCTTGCATCGCACGAGCTCGTTACGTAGAGAAAACAAGAAGAGGAAGAGCGCAGTTTTTTTTAGTATGCATGTGGTAAGCGTGTTTTCAACTCCACATTTGAGGCAATTCCCCAAAAGCCGCCCATCACTAAAGAAGTGTGCTCTTGAACACGAATCCGCTTTGCGGTCCGGTTAAGGTTCCTCCGGAAGAGTAGATCCTATGTTTCGCGGTCCCTTCTTCGCAGACCGCCTCATTTACAAGTCTGTTAAAAGTCTTACCCCCTTTTGTGGACCCTTGTCCCTGTCCGTCTTCCTCGTCTCACCTGAGATAAATTAAAACGACGGGTCTGTGGACGAGCCCACCGCATAGAGAACCCGGTGGAGAGAGGAAGGGTTGTCGAGAGACGGGGGAAGAGGGTGCGGATGTGGTGGTAGTATAAAAGTCCTTTGTTCCTTAAAATATTCATCATTTTATTTTCGCTTTTTTATTTTACATGAAATGTGAACAGTGTTGCCAGATTTTAGGTTAAACGTATTTTTTTTACACAAGGTCTTATGGGAAATATACAGCTTTAAGCCATACATCTGGCAACATTGAATGTGAATCCCTCGACGTTCGTAAGCTGCACACGGCTGTTTGAGCCTCCATTAAACAAGAGAACAAGGAATCATGTTTGAACTTGACTCCACAGTCCACAGTTGCCGCATATTTACGGAAAATAATTGTGTCATCTTTCATCGAGTTTAGCATCTACTCTTTCGCAACATCGAACTGAAGACGGATTTTATTTGAACCCTCCAGATTCTCCCTTATTCTTCTTTATTCTGCCTTATTCCTTCATTGTGACTTTTCAAAATGTATCTTTGTCTTTTATTTTTCTTTGAGGGCCCCTTTCCAGACATCTCAGGAAAACGGATGTTAAATCCCTTGTTATTTTTTTTCTTAAAACGGCCCCTAACTTGAGAAAGGGCCATTTTTCATGAAGAAAAATAAAAAAAAAAAAAAAAAAAAAATACTTGATTTTAGGTGAACGTTCTATTTCTGAAATAATAATAAAAAAAACACACACCTGTGCCGGAAGACGGATTCTCTTTTGCAGCTTGGATGAACGCTTGGGTTATTACCCTATTGAAACCTCTGATTACATCGTGAGTCGTAACAACTACTTTCGAGCGTTGTATGACACGGTGCATTCTAGATGTCAAATCAGTGTATGAAGGGTTATAAAGCTGTCATGTTTTCAATGACTGCCTCAGAATATGCATTTCAGGGTTCCAGTGGCGGATTCAAGGAGGGAGGGGGAAGAGGCTGAGGAGGCTCTCCCCCCCCCATCTCCATGAGCCAAATTTTTACACTGTATACGAAGGGATTTTTGAGAACATTTTGGGCGTTCCGTAGAAAAAGTAGGATTTAGCCGCTGCTCCCCCCCCCCCCTTGGACCTTAGGCTCCGTTGGAACCTTAGCCCCCGGTAATATATCTAGAAAATATCTAGAATATATCCGGTAATATATCTACATGTGATGAATTATATCTTGCGAGTTGCGTATTGCCTACCCTGGAAAATATTTGTGTTACCGATTGTACTCACAACTAGGGAAGATACCAGCATCTTTAATCCCTTATGGGCCAAGCACAAGTATACTCGTTTTTCTCCTCTATAGTCTATTACACATTGTTTCAGTTCTCATTCCGATATAACGCAAATATAGATGAAAAAACTACAAAATAAGGTTTCGTCGGGAGCCTTCAAGTCGTAGGATAGGCAATTCCAATACCTCCGTGTACGAACAGTTAACTATCTTCCCTGTATAAACGGAGGCAAGGTGTTCTCTTGAACTAACGTGGTCATTAAAGGGTTAAATTGGCTACATTGAACCTTCAAATAAATCGGCACTTTGCAAAGGTTAAAATGGGGAATACAAAACACGATACTCGGTTTTTCAGGAGACCCTCCATTTCGGGATGTTCGAATTATTGAAATAAGATTTGTCGAACTTCTTCCCCCCTCTCTCCCCCCACCCTTTTTTCCTCGAAGCTCGGAAAGCTAGAGTACACATACACACTCGTATGTAGGTCATATTACCTTCGAAATTCGAACAAAATAAATAAGTTCAGAACGCTCTCACGAAAGGGTCTAAGCGGGTTGACATGTAAGGTGCAAAAAAAAGAAAAAAGAGGGCGTGATCCAAGAGATACTGCAGGATATTAATCCGGCGATGCAATTGTGGGATACAGAGGATATAAAAAGGGATAACAAGTGACCGACAAGATATCCCGAGGGAAAACCAGCGAGTCGACGGAGGTCAAGTAGCCCAAGATTGATGAATCCCCCCCTCATCCCTCCCCCTATTCGGGTCTCCCATTGTTGCATCCGCGACCACACTTCGCTGCATTCTTCCGTAAACGCACGAAGGTCGTGGATGTCAGATTGCACGGATGAATCTTGTTATTGCCCATTAAAATCTATGCCTGCAATTTGGAACTATCTTATTTGCACAGTTTTGCAACAATGACGAAGGTGTTTCGTCCTTTGGCTTGGAAATGAGAACGAAAAAATTCTATGAGAAAATCCTCTATTCATGAACAACCAACGTGTGGCTGATGGCGTTGCATGCGCGGACCGGCGCAGGAAATATTACGGACAGAAATACCGTTACTGTGTAGAGTTATACCACAATATACAGATTTCTGTAATATTTTATGCACCTGATCCCTCGGTGAATCAAAGACGAACTCCATATTTTATTTCAAATTCCCACCGCGCACACTGGAAAAAAAGATAACCTAAATTCTAAGATTGCAATTCAGAAACTTCCCTTGCAAATCTCCTCGCCTTGCGTCTTAGACTTAGACGGTCCTCCGGATTCAATTTGCAATAAATTCAAAAACACACCTTGAACCACAACACCTTAAGATTTTCGAGGAAGTTTCAAGCAAGAATGGGTCTGTTGCAAACTTTTGCTACAACGATAAAGAGTGTTTCATCGTACGTAAAAATCGCCCGAAAAGTCCATTGGTAGCATCGGAAAGTCCTATACTTCCTGCTATATAATAAACTCACAAGAGACGTTTAATGAAATCCAAGATGGCGGTAAAATATTGTGCAATCTGTATGCATTCCTCCTCATTTACGATCAGCTGTGATTTCTTGCTGTGATAATAGGTTTAAGTGCTTTTTTCCAATATTTTATAATTTTTCTGTGATAACAAGTTTAAGTGACTTCCAATTTTTGGACCTGCCTCTTACACTCGACTATCTGGCATCAATTGTGAGTAAATATGAAAATCGTATTTTTCTGAATTTTTAACTCGCTCAATAAGCCCCTTGTTTTCGCTGGATCCCCTCCAAACCCCTAGTTTTCATCTCGCCTAATAGACCTCATGTTCCTCGCCCAACAGCGTCGGTTTTTACCCCTCCTCGCCCAATAGTCCGTCTACCATGCATGCACCTTTAACATCCAAGGATTGCCAACGTTGACAACCTCACAGCTTCAGAGTTTAGGTGTTTATTTACGTTGTGATTGGGTGTGATCGAAAGTGTGAGGTTGGCTATCCTTGGATGTTCGTGGTGCATGCATAGAGGTTGCTCAAAATTTTACCACCATCTTAGATTTCATTAAACGTCTCTCGTGAGTTTTATACTGCCTTTCATGACTTTCTGATGCCACCAATGACCAATGGTCTTTTCACGCGATTTTACATGAGATTGAACACTCTATAGCGCTGTAGCAAAAGTTTGCAAGAAACCCATTGTCACTATAGCAAGTCCATTTGATTTGACGCATTCGCTCCGATTACGATAATCATTACGATTAAATCCTCCGAGATCAACCTCCCAGGACATATAACATAGAACAGCCCCTCTATAGTCATAGGCGGCGCTTCATAATAGGAGGGGGGGACATAGCTCACCTCTCTCCCACTTTTCTAAGAATGAAAGGGCTGAATGAGCTAAATGGACTAAACCGAAGATAGGAGCTTTGAACAAATAACTAAAAAAAGATTAGCTCACTCCGAAATCCGTCGAATGGAGCTGTTGCACACAATTGCTACAGGTGATTTAAAGGTCAATTTAAAAGCAAAAACCTACACAAATAACGATGGTAGCACTTGAGTTTTACGAAATCCACTCCTAAACCCAAAATATGTTTTTAATCGCGCTCACTGGTGGTGTTGCCCACTAATCATGGGACATTTCCATGTAATAATACTGTCTCCCCATCTACCATTGACCAAAAAGAGACGGCTTTCCTTTGGCAATGATGTCACCAGGAGTCACGGTATATTAATAGGCTGTCACTGGGGCTCTTGCGAACTTTTGCTACACGGGATTGAAGAGTCGATTCTTGCATAAAAACCTGTAAAAATGACGATGAGTACATTAAAAAATCACGAAATTTACTCTCAGAATCGAGTTTAATGACGGTTTGACGAAGGTATCATGAGAGATTCCTATCTAAATTGAGACATACCTGTGTTTCCAAAGAGAAAGTGGCATTAATAATTAATATGCCACCCTATCAGCCTAATCCTATCTAATGATAGGAATCTCCCATGATACCTGCGTGAACCGCCATTACGATCTTGCCATTTATGTAGTTATGTAGATTTATTACTGAATTTTAAACTTTCACAGTGTGATTTTCGTGATTTTTACTGGTTTTTACATCAAAATAGACTATTCATTTGCTCACAGCAAAAGTTTGCAAGAGCCCCAATACTCCCCTGGTGATTAGATACTCTGTGAGTTTTCTTTTCCAGCACAGAGAAAGTGATAAAATTAAGATGGGAATCTCCCATTATTAGTGACCAACACCGTCATTACGATCGCGCGTTTAAAATCATCTAACGAGTTTAGGTGTGGATTTTGTGTTTGCGGTGCTACTATATCGTAACTTATGGATCGCATGTAGCAAAAGTGTGCAACAGCGCCATTCCATTTTTGTAACAGGTTCGTATAAGACTTTCATGGCCGAAAAAAAGGGTTTATAATATTTGATGTTTTACCCCCTCCTCATTTTTCAATCCACGTGTCGCTCATATCTACGGTTGCGATTACAGCTATACAGTTACAAGTGGCAATCACTAGAGTTCTACCAACTTAGGATGCTACTTCCTCGGTTAACACCGAAAGTACAGAACTTTAATTTTTTTTCTTTTTTTTTCAATGGCACCATTAATTCCCTCATGACAAAAGCCACTCTAATCAATAACCGGAATCAGGTTTCCACGACCCATGCAACTGACTTATTACGTAACGTGTGACAAATACCGAGACTAGAGACTAATTGCAAGAGAGGAGGTTGAAACACAGACAGACCGGAAATAGATCGAGTCAAGCAGAAGGAGCACAGCGCTCTCCGCGGGGAACACTATATAGTAACAAGCTTCCGCACGAAAATCCTTTGGAACAGGAGAACGGGAACAGAGGGTGGCGGGAGGTGGTAGGGGGGGGGGGGGTCGCTTGATTAATCAAATTAAATCCTCTCGAAATGCCAGACTTTTTTTGTCTTGTTTTTTGAAGGTGCGCTTAAAATATTTAGCACGTTCCGGAAACGGGAAATGTTGCGGGCCTTTGAGCTGGAGAACCTTCCCCCGTTTTATTGTGCTCTTCTACTGGCAATGGAAGTAATTCCGGTGGATGAGAGAGAGAGGGGGGGAGAGGGGAGAGAGAGAGAGAGAGAGAGAGAGAGAGAGAGAGAGAGAGAGAGAGAGAGAGAGAGAAAGCTGCTGGGAGGATGGAAATGGGGTTGACAGATTTGTTTCTCGCCTTGTTTTTGTTTTGTTATATCCTACCCGGGTGTATCCATTCTCTCTCCCAACCCTTTCGTGACCTTTTCTCCTTTTAAATTTGAAACGTTCTCGCGCTGGGAAGTGAATTCGCCTCTTCACAAAATTTGGAACATTTAATAGGACGGAGAAAAAGAATTAGAAAGAACGCGCTTGCGAGGCGAAGCCTCCAAACGGTTTCGAATTTTGAAAGCTGTTGCCTCGATATATTGAGCTCTTTCATAATAATAAAATTTACTCTCAATCCAGGCCAGGGTACTCCATTTTAATTGAATTTGAATTATTTCGCGTTGATTTTCATAAGGATGAAATTAAGTTGACGACCATTTCGTTGAACAGCTGACAAAAAAAGGGGGACGAAATACAAAACGCTCTTTGGAAACACGGATGCGATCAAAAATGCCATCATAAGCTCTTTGAGCTACAAAACAATTCTCATTTGACGCCTACACTTGAAAATAAAAATCTGAATGTTATATTGATGTACAGGAATTTCTCATTATCAACGCTATAATTCCTTCTTAAGCGTCTATTGCGTTGTTTTTCAACAGAGATAATTCGTAGGGGGTTTCTAAGAAAAGGTTTTGCTCAGTCAAAAGCTTCGAAATCTTTCATCTTTTTTTTTTTTCAATGGTGCGAATCAACCATTCAATCTTCATGAAATTTTTATGTGAGATTTTCAAATCGCAGCCAAAATGAAGGGGAAAATCAAGAAAGTTTACAATTTTACTTTTCCTATAGAAAAGAGAAGTGAGTAAGACAGCGTCTGATTTCAAGACGTTGTTTTGAGCTGAGCCTCTATGTAAAAACACCAAAATTGATTTTATAATGCACAATTTAGTCAAAATAACGATACTCGCACATTAATAACTTTCAAAATCTATTCGTGGACCCTTCCGATACCGCACCTAAGTCCTAAGTATATTCGTTTAACGTAACTTGTTCTGCCACACACTTTTGATTTCCCAATGAGTATAAAATATACCACAGATGGGGCTCTTGCAAACTTTTGCTATAGGGGACTGAAGAGTTGATTCTTGCATAAAAACCTGTAAAAATGACAATGAATGCACTAAAAAATCACGAGATTCGCTCTCACAATCAGAATCGGTCTCAATGGCAGAAATACGCAGGTATCATGGGAAATTCCTATCTAATTTGAGACATATCCCTGTGTTGTTTCCGTAGAGAAAGTGACGAATTAGACGGACATCTCTCATGAAACTTGCGTTGAGCTGCCATTACAAACTTGCCATTATAGCAGTTATGTGACTTTATTAATGAATTTTAGACTTTCTCAGGGTGATTTACGTAATTTCCGCTGGTTTTTACATCACATTGGACTATTCATTTGCTCACAGCGAAAGTTTACAAGAGCCCCATTGGTGACAGTTGTAAAATAATTATTTTGAGACTAGCGCCTTCAATTAGAGGGATAGGCAAAACCAATACCGCGGAGTAGGAATAGTTATCTACTCACCAAATCGAGGAGTTAGGTGCAAAAAAAGCGCTTCTCCAATGCATTTGGAATGGAAGATGCGCCCTTTTTGTACCCAACTTCTCAATTTGAGTAGTCTAAGTTAGATTTTCTGCCTTCGCCTGGTCGTATAAGGGATAAATCGGAAAATCACTTTGAAAAGCGTCCATTTTGAAGTACCCAAACGCTACATTTAACACTTACTACTATTTATACAGACCGAACCATCTCGTTCTTGTTTCAATATCAACATGTATTTCAAATGTTTCATTTTCCGTTATAAGATACAAACAATTATTGTATTATTTTATTCTCTGTAAACGCACAGTGAACACCAGAAAAGTCAGACAGTAAATGCAGCCAGTATTTATGCATTGATTCAAATGGAAAAACCAAAATTTTGTCAACGTGACGCTGATACAGTGGCGTCGCGTGCAATTTGGCAACAATGTATTCAATCCATTTAAACTCGTGTAAAAGATCGAATTCAGGGGGTGCACAGTGCACACGTAAAATCCGATATATTTAATGAGTTTAAATGGAGCAGTTGCAATGTTGCCAGATGGCACGCGACGCCACTGCGCTGATATTTACTTAAACGCAATGATTCCAAAGTGTGTAGTCATATGAAGTCGGTAAAAATAGAGTGTAATGTACCGTGAAATGAATATTCATGATGGTTGAGTCATTAAAGCTGATTTTCAGAATTAACAAGAGGGTTTTGAAAATTCGCAAGATTTTATTCCTGTAAAGTTCACAACAGACTCGTTGGGGGAGAAATATGTTTGATCAGAATCTTGAAGCTGCGAAAGAGATTTTTAAACATGTGGTGGTGAACAGTTTTGAACGTGGCGTTTTATAGTTCGAAAAAAATCAATAGTCACAAAACACACATTAATTGTGTTAACCATTTGAAAATGATAAAGAAAGGAATGTCTGAATTCGGTTGCATCAAAATTACTGTAGCTCACAGCCAATCTCACACCAAAAACCACATTAGTGTAAGTCCGTTTCCAGCGTCCCTGGAATGGACGGACAACAGTTCCAAACTAAGTCTTTTACGAGTATAATTACATTAGAATTGAGAGTTTGTTCAAACAATAAGAATGAATGACCGAAAAAGGGTCTCATTATGGCGTTCCTTTGCTTGTATTCTGAATTATTCAATTCAGAATTTCGCTAACACGAATTATATTGTGTAATGTATTTAATTTCTTATTTGTTTTATTTTTGTTTCTTATTTTTGTTTTTTTTTTTTGCTTGGGCAATATTGCTTAATGTGTCGCATAAAGGAAGTAACGGGTTTAATTTAATGCTACTTACAAAAATGTATGTTAAGTATACTTACGTTGATAAAATAAACATAGCTCTGAATCTCACTTACAGAGTGCAGTAAGTATTACGCTCTATCGTCACCAACGTATTCTTTCTTACCTGCAACAAAATAAAACAATAGATGATTTTACTTTCTTTTATTTATTACACGCAGTACAATGAAAGATTGTTCTGTGAGCGAACAGAACCGCCTGCGCCTTGGGAACGGTCGGTATGTGAAACTGACTCAGTCGTGTACGCATTGTTGCATCAACCATTTTTGGTGGGCGTTTTGTTTCAAGTGCCGACCAAGCGTAGTCCGTCCTCTATCAAAAGCGACAGTTGGCGAGATAGCGTTCTTAGAGTCTATCATTGATTCGAATACGCGATTTTAACGATGACGTCTTAAAATAATGAAAGCCTATAGTGTGAAAAATGTGGACGTTTTTTTTTTACTTTTTAATGGTTCCTAACCTAACCTAACATATCCTAATTCTGACGAAAAAAGAAATCAACAGCACGAAGTGTTCCCGAGCGGTCTCCCATCTGAGTACTAACTTCGCCCGACGGTGCTTAACTTCGGTGTTCGGACGGGAACCGGTGCTTTCAACGTGGTATGGCCGTTGACAAAGCGAGGTAAAGCTTTGTGGCAACTTGGAACTTGCACGGACTAACTCGGTAATCTAGAAGAGAAAATTCCGACAAAAAAAGAAAGTCAACAGCACGAAGTGTTCCCGAGCGGTCTCCCATCTGAGTACTAACTTCGCCCGACGGTGCTTAACTTCGGTGATCGGACGAGAACCGGTGCTTTCAACGTGGTATGGCCGTTGACGAGGAGCAATTCAGCTTTATGACAACTTGCAACTTCCACGGAGTAACTCGGTATTCTTTAAAAGAAAATTCTAACGAAAAAAGGTAGTCAACAGCACGAAGTGTTCCCGAGCGGTCTCCCATCTGAGTACTAACTTCGCCCGACGGTGCTTAACTTCGGTGATCGGACGAGAACCGGTGCTTTCAACGTGGTATGGCCGTTGACAAATGCAGAAAGAGCTTTATGTCAACTTGCAACTTCTTTGGAGTAGCTCGTCATCCTTAAATTCCATTAAAAGAGATCATCAACATACGCTGACAAATTCTGACTTTGACCAGACTCTCTCGAATTCCACCAGCGATACTTTGGAGCGTGACGTGAATCTACTTAATGACCTGAATCAGTAGCGCACCGAGAGTTCCTTCATCTCTCTCTTTTCTCAATTAAAAAACGTATGTTAGACAAGGATGGACAACGGGATAAAACCCCCTCTTTCTGTCTTTTTCTTACCTATACATTCAAATGGGAAATGAGAGAGATGGAAGAGATCCTGGTTGCGCCAGTGACCTGAATGGGTGACGGTTCTATGAAATAGTAATATCTGTGTACTGTGTAGTGTGTACACTGAATAGGACTACTATTTTTCCGATTGTCAACTTCAAGAGAAAGAAATACTTCCGACCGCGTGTCTTTTATCCTACCGCTGCGATGTTCCCGGTGAATTTCTGAGAGGCCCGCAGCCCGCATTAATTTTTGACGCTCTTCCTTACGCTTGCACACAAACGAGATCAGAATGCTTGAATCACGAAAATTGAGGTTGAATTCAAAAGCACTTTATCATTATAAACTTGATTTGGGTTGAGTCGAACTTGAAGGGGGAAAAAAGGAAAAGAAACGGAAAGATCTGAATAGGAGAGAAAGCGGGAGATAAGGAGGTAAGGCTCAAAAGAGTTTGTCTCAGTATCGTGCACAATAGGGGGTGGAGGGGAGGGAAGTTGGGGCTGGGGAGAGGGGTTAGGGCGGGGTTGGGGACGGGGTGTTTGATGGCGTCGACACTAATCAAAGCGCGGTGCGAGGGGGTAAGATTTTGGCGGGAGTTACAAAGCCCCTCACAGCTAGCTCGGCCGGCAACCCCCCAGTTTCGATATCATTAACCACGGCAGAGTATGAATATCAACTGCGGGGATCGTGTTTAGTTACATTGTTGCCAACATAGATGGAATAATAAAGTTTCCCTAATTAGTGATGCACGTGCCGGCAATTTCCCTTACTTCCTTAAAACTGTGGCTTTCCAGCCGGAGCTGACACTGTCAATCATCGGCTCGAATGGGTCTGTAGCAAACTTTTGCTCCAGCGCTGTAGAGTGGTCAATCTCACGTAAAATCGCGTGAAAAGTCCATTGGTGGCACCAGAAAGTCATAAAATGCAGTATAAAACTCACAAGAGACGTTTAATGAAATCCAAGATGGCGGTAAAATATTGAGCAACCTGTATGCATGCACCACGAACATCCAAGGATAGCCAACCTCACAATCTCGATCGCACCCAATCACAATGTAAATAAACACATAACCTCTGAAGCTGTGAGATTGTCAACGTTGGCAATCCTTGGATGTTAAAGGTGTATGCATACAGATTGCTCGATATTTTACCGCCATCTTGGATTTCATTATACGTCTCTTGTGAGTTTATCATCGCATTTCATGACTTTCTAATGCCACCAATAGACTTTTCGGGCAATTTTACATACGATGAAACAATCTTTATCGTTGTAGCAAAAGTTTGCAACAGACCCATTCAGGCCGGTGAAAGTTACAATTGAAGGGCCTATTTCCAAGAGCTGCATTTTCATGTATATTTGGTGACATTTTTAAACGGTCTGTCGCGTATTTTTCCTACAGCAATAAGATTGTTTTGGTACATTCAGTGGTGTCGCGTGCAATACGGCAACGCTGCTTGTTTTGCCCTAAACCCGTGTAAAATATCGATTCGAGGGAGTACACTGTGCACCCCTAGTCGCGCGACCTTTTTCATGAGATTGAATGGAGTAAAGCCAACTTTGACAGATTGCAAGCGACGCCAACTGGCATGGGCGCCCGCAGAAAAATTTCCAAAGGGGGGGGGGGCAAAATTGTTGAACCTCAATGGAAGGTCTAGGAGACGACCCCCCCCCCCCCCAAAAAAAGGGAAGACTTTTTTTTTCATCCAAATGGTGGTACAATTATTAAGCCATGGTACATAGGTGTATCAAATAAGATTAATATTTTTGACGTGTTTGATATAATGGATAAAAGGACAGCAGACGAAAATGATATCAAGGAAAATGTGTAATTCTACTACCTTGCAAAAAATGAATGAAAATTACTAAATGAACAAATAATGAAGTTTGCTAACTATTACTCCTTTGATTAACATTGCATTTCCTTTTCTCCTTTCATTTTTTACCGTGAAATTTTGACTTTATCGAATTCCAGGGGGTGTGGGGGGGAGAAAGTGCCCCTCTTTCCTCCCGCTGCGGGCGCCCATGCCAACTGGGTACCACAGTAATACCGTATCGATTGCGGTTCGGAGAACAAACTTCGGTTCAGCGTAATTTCTTTAATAACGCAACTTTGAACGTAACTTTTGGTTATAATAATTCAAGAAATCATTGCGACCTTTTTTCGATTATAAATTGTTTGTCCTCAGAATGGCTTACAATTAGTTTTGCCAGGTTCCATCATACTAGCACTGCGGAAACTAACAAGGTACCTATTATACAGTTTCTACGATGCAGTTGAAGGTTAGAAGCGCCCGAATTCCTTCCCATATTCCACAACAACATAAATAACATTTGGGTGATTCTAACCTCCAAATACATCGTTTATCTATAATAGTGACGAAGCGTGCACCAAGCGACGTTGCATTTTGTCTGCATCAATCCACGAAAAATATCGAACTGTTGCTAGTTGGGGTTGGGTGAAAATTATTGATTTTGACCTTTTGGATGGTTTTGAATACACAAAATGCAACGCTGTCACATTTTACAATGGGGCTATTGCACACTTTTGCTATAAGCGATTTAATAGTCGATTCTGGCGTAAAAACCTCAAAAAATAACGATGGCGGCACTAAAAACTTCCAAAATCCACTCCTAAACTCAATAAACGCAGTTATTTGCGCGAGCGTAATGGTGGCCGAAGGCACTAACAATGGGAGATTCCTATCTTAATTTCGTCACTCTTTCTATGCTGACAAGGATGATTCACAGAGTAATTAGTCATCAGAGTGATGATCCACATCCGATGAATGGTACCGCAACACCAAGTGACACCGGTGTCAAATGAAAGTAGTCTCTTATTGGTCACTTCTTGATGGAGTTTCAGAATTGTTAGATGGGAATCTCCCATTGTTAGTGCCTTCGGCCACCATTACGCTCGCGCAAATAACTGCGTTTATTGAGTTTAGGAGTGGATTTTGGAAGTTTTTAATGCCGCCATCGTTATTTTTTGAGGTTTTTACGCCATAATCGACTATTAAATCGCTTATAGCAAAATTGTGCAATAGCCCCATTCACCACAGCCTATATGTTGGACAAAGGCTTTGTTTACTACTAACCAACTCTAAGTTTTGAGAAAAAACGAGAAAACTACTTTGAGTCTTTCAAGTTATTATGGGCTTCCAAGTACCATGAAAGGGACGGTCTCCAGCTCCAGTTTCTTTTCAACCAATAAAGTGATGAAAACAATGGCGTAACTACAGGATCTCTTCCATCCCTCCCATCTTCCCTTTGAACTCATACCTATAAAAAGGATACAGGGGGGGGGGGGAGGAAAAGGGTCATTCCTTCGTCCATCCTTATCTAACGTACGTGTTCCAATAGAGAAAAGAGAGGGATAGAGCAATCCTTTGTTGTGCTTCCATGAAAAATGAGAGTACAGTTTTTTCCTTCCGGCTTCGTGTTTCTGATGGCTATGACAAACATTCGGCCTCTCATTTTAATTTAGTTAATCGCGTAGGTATATCCTCTCCAGTGGCGTAGCGTGCAATCTGGCAACGTTGTAATGTGTCCATTTAAACCCATGTAAAAGGTCGAATGCGAAGGTGTTCACCGAACACCCAATCGTTCGATCTTTCTAATGGATTTGAATGGACGTGTTACAACGTTGCCAAACTGCACGATACGCCACTGATCCTCTCCGAACTATAACAAATTCAATTAATGTCGAATTGAGAGAAAGAGGATATCATGGGTGTGCCACTAGCTTTTAATGACGCAGATCTTTGCTCATTTGACCCTTGTATAATGCATATCCTCTTCGGACACGCGTTGAAACGACACACTTTCAAATTCTACGAAGGAAGTTAAACTCAATGCCTTTTTAGAAAGAGAAAAATTTAAAAATTTGTTTTTAGAAATTCATCAGAATTAGTCAGCACATAGCCTCTCCGATATAACAGCAACGAAATCAATACCAGAAAAATATACTAATATTACCAGAAACACAACGATGTGACAGACGAAAATTATGTAATACTTTATCAGAAACTAATTATGGTGTTTATATCAGAATCTGGACCTATAGCCAAAAATTCCCTCAAAATGATCAAGAACTATGATAATTATACGCAAGTTTTGATAACAGCAAGAAAGAACAAGAAATTTACTCCATTAGGTTATTGTGCCGCTTCTGAACTGAAAAAAAAAAAAAAAAAAAATGTTTGAATTAACAATTCAATCTGTCCAGAATGGAGCCCTCAATTGGTTTTGTAATTCAACAAAACAGAATGGTGAATAAGATTGTAAATCTGAAAAAATATATTGTTAAATAAACAAAATGTGAGGTAAACTCCCGAACAATTTGTTGATTCAACAATCTATTTTGTCAGCTTAATAACAATCTTATTTTGTTGCTTCACCATTTCGTTTGTTGAATTAACAAAACCAATTGAGGGCTCCATTCTGGACGGTTAAATTGTTAATTCAAACAATTTTTTTTTTTTTTTTTTTCAGTGTGGTTACGTTGCGGTTGCCCCCTCAATTTCGGAAAAAAAAACGATTTTATTCAATCCAATTTACCCAAGAACTTACTGGAAACAAGCAAAAATTTCACTAAATTTAGCTCCCTTCCCCCGAAATTTGATTTTCAAAAAATTTCCTCCTCAACCTCTTCTTGAAAAAGTTTCTGCCAGCACCCATGTCTGAGAATATTTTGTTTTTTCTTCAGTGAAATGATTGATAAAACTGTAAGCAGGAAGAAACCGTTACAGCTGGCAACTCGTTGGAAATTTATTACACTTACCCCACGCCTAGCCTACCCCATAATATAACGCTCCACCCCCTACTCGCCCACCCTCTGACCCAGTGCGGTCATAACTGACGCCGCATAGCACCACCACCGCGGTGCCTACGGTTAGGTGAGAATGGGATTTAAACTGATTACATTACATTACCTGAGGCAAAGCGGCAATCTTGGTTCAGCACCACCTTTGCAGGGGTAAAGGGATAGAAAAGGGGGAGTGGGAAGGAGGGCTTAATTGTGAGGTTAGCACCCCTGCCGAGCGGAGTAGTCGTTTTCGCGTTCTCTTGTTTTCGGCTTGGGCTGAAACCGCGCTCAGTCGAATAAAAAATCTGATATTCCGAACATCGAATCAGAGGTATAACCTATCCGATAAAGCGCTTTTCCCCTAGTGCTTGTGTACCGGGAAAAACTTTTTGAATGCTTTGAACTTTAAGGTAAATGAAATCGCTATCCATTTTAGAAACTGAAGTCATTTATCAATTTCTCTTTGGGAAAAAGGGTTGAATAAAAAATATATACAATACAAACGAATGTTCTTAGAAAATTTCAGCATAGATTTGTTACGCTGAGGGTGAACCACTTCGGATTTTTTTTTTTTTTTTTTGTAATGGTTGAGCTTAACACTACTGTTCCGGTCAACAAAACTAAAAAAACCCAAAAAAAAGTATAATAAATGGTCTTATCGGACTAAACATTTTTGAGAGCGCAAACTATCAGCAAACCTACTCGGCAGAAAAAAAAAACAAAAACAAAAAAAACTTTCCATTCCACACATGGAAAGATGAGATAAGATGGGATCAAGAAATATGACAATTTTTAATTTTCAGATTTTTATGAGTGAATTTTTGTCTGGCTTTGACTGTTCAATTTCGTCTGGCTTTGACTGTTCAATGTTTCAGAAGAAGTATAATTTAAAAAATCTGTAACAACAAAATGTGTCCATGTGGCACTCTAACCACTATCTTGAAGACCTTTTAATGATCAAACCCTATTTTGTGCTAAGCAAACACATACTAAGTATATACTTTAGAACCAATAATAATAATACCCTCATAGCGTGTAGCATGGTGAATCGTCAATTGTGATGTATCAATATCTCCCTCTCCGTATGAAACCACGAAAATAATCGATTCATAGACACTTCAATCGAAAAATCAAACATTCTATACTTACTCATAGGTTTAAATGGAAAGTATTTCATTAAGATACGGTGCGATAATACAGTGTTTAAACAATCTCTTAAGACGGATTATTGTGAGCCGGTCCGCCTCCACTTTAAAATAAAAGCTATTTATAATCGATTCATAGACACTTCAATCAAAACTTCGAACATTCGATACTTTCACGTAGGTTTAAATGAAAGCATTGCATTAGGATGGTGCGCTAATACGGTATTTAAACAATCTCTCAAGCCGGATTACTGTGAGCCGGTTCGCTTCCACTCACCTAGTTGATAAGTTGCAACGTATTAATTGCTGCCCTTCACCACCTATCTCTTGCCCCCCTTCCTCCCCCACTCCCCCAGCCAAGGGGACGGGGTTCATCACCCCCTCAGACTTTGATTAAAAGGCTCCAACCGCTCATCCCGGGTGTTTCACGCAACTATGCATAATTTCCCAATTTTTCACGCCACAGCAGCGCTGCTTATTTTTTCCTACCTTAATTTTTCGTTTTTCACTCTCTCCTGTCACAGGGCTTGATTTTGAAATTTGAATTAAGTGCGTCTACATTTTGACCCGAGCGTGGTGTAACAGTGTAACACCCCTCTCGCGAGATGTTCTGAAACGTGCTGACACGACCAGTGAGATAAGAGAAAAAGGCAATTTCTTCGAGCCGCAGATAACGTTGACGATAAAGGCAAGACGAGAGAATTGGATTTGCAAATACATCAATTGAGACAGTCTCTAGAACAAGGGCCAATACAGCATTAGGTGTGCTTTTTCGAGAAAATAACGGATGAGCACACCTGTTATTTCGTGAACCCTATGCTTGAAGCAGATGTTGCCACGGTTTATGACGTAAGAGACAATAAATAATTCCTACCGTTTTATGGGTATTTATTGAAATTCCAGAACTCACCAATGGGTTTGTTGGAAACTTTTGCTACAACGATAAAGAGTGTTTCATCGTATGTAAAATCGCCCGAAAAGTCGATTGGTGGCATCAGAAAGTCATGAAATGAAATAATAAACTCACAAGTAAGAGACGTTTAATTAAATCCAAGATGGCGGTAAAATATCGAGTAATCTGTATGCATGCACCTTTGACATCCAAGGATTGCCAACGTTGACAACCTCACAGCTTCAGAGGTTATGTGTTTATTTACGTTGTGATTGGGTGCGATCGATATTGTGAGGTTGGCTATCCTAGGGATGTTCGTAGTGCATGCATATACAGGTTGCTCAATATTTTACCGCCATCTTGGATTTCATTAAACGTCTCTTGTGAGTTTTATACTGCATTTTATGACTTTATGATGCCACCAATGGATTTTTCGGGCGATTTTACATTAGATTGAACACTCTTAATCGTTGTAGCAAAAGTCTGCAACAGACCCACTGTCAAAAATCCTGCCTGTACGACGTACGTTAGGCTGGGCTGAAAAAAGCTAATTTCGGATTTCGAAAACGCAATAGCAAAAAAAAGTTGCTCTCAGTGGTCCTAAAGACGTGTGTAAAATTGCAGCCCTGAAAAATAATTTTTACTATCGCCGCAACGCCTTTGAAATTTCGTCAATTTTGCGAAAAAAGCCAAAATTTCACAATTTTTGACAATTTGGCAACCGTGTTTTGAGGTCGATATTCACCGATATTTTGCCTCACACCAGCTCTAATACACTTGTCATAAACTTACTTTTGCTTATTTCGAGGTTTGGTGCCCCCTAACCCCCTTCTCAAAGGTCCTAAAAATCGCTGAAAATTCCGAAAAACCCCGATCCTGAGAAACGTTTAGGAACTGTCAAAGGAATCTAAAAATGATAAAAACGGGTATGTATACCCGGTTTATGCGGAAAAAGTGGGGGCCAGAGGGGGGGGGTGGTAGGATGCTCCCCCATTACTATCCCCACCCTCAAACCCCCCCCCCCCCCACCAACACCACACCAGCCTCAGGACCTATCTCAGTATTTTGATGTGCTTTATCCCCTACGCGACAGCAGTCTAGCTTTGCATGTATTCAATTATGTACAATGGGGATATAAATTTATTGTTTAGAATGTTTTTCGGCAAAACAGATGTGATAGTTACTTAATTTTACAAATCAAAATTCAGCTCTCCCCACCCTAAAATTTTGTCATCACTCTATATGTGCCACAGCTTGCCAAAAAAGCGGTTGCCGCAAAAAACGATTTGCACCTCTTCAGAACGGAAACGTCTGTTCATTTTGAAGCATTGTGTTCTAGTCTCCCAATTTCAGAAGTTTTAAACTATCCCCCATTCAAAGCAATGCAAAAGACAGAGACCGAAACAGGTCCGCCATCTTGAAAACTCACCGAAATAGACCGAAAAAATGTTTCCATTGGCTCTTAAGAGAGTTTACATTCTGATTGCATTCTTTTGTGACATTGCTTCATTTACAATGATAATAATTTTATATCATTGGGATGATTCATTGGAATTGACTATTATGATCACGAACCTAATGGTAGTTGTGCCTCAGAATGAAGTTCTCCTCCTTGCAACCATCCCCAAACTCAAAACCATGTTACTAAGTATATACCTCACTTTTAGTTGGAACCAACGAGTTATAGCTATGGAGGGGTTCACAAAAACGTCTTCAAACAGTGACAGCATGGATGATCTGAATTTGGTTTGATGGCCTAACTGTTTTTCAACCTTAAAGCAAAAATTGTTGTTTTCAGGAGAATTGGTTTTAACGAAAGTGCTAGTGTTTTAGACTGGCTATCTGGACAAGACTTTTAATAAAATATCCAGATCAGAAATGTTGCTTTATTTCTGTCATGTGGCAGTTTCTTTATTTATCGCATGCAAATCCTTCCGTAAGAGACAGTCAAAGGTATTAATATGTGTCCAGATAGCCACTCTAAACCACTTGACCATTGGTTTATAATTAATTTCAAAAGTATTTGTCACAAATTTAATTTTTTAAATTTAATGGACAAAAAATTGAGACAAACAACCCGAGCCTGTTTCCATAAGAGATTAAAAGGAAAGGAAAGAAAGCCCTTGGTTATAAATTGAATCCTGTTGGAAATTTTGAAGATCAGAGTTTGTTACATTTTTATAAAATGGTTAGGCGCTACACTGGTTCCCCAGGAAGTACAGTGATTCATGAGTTGATGGACTACGTCTGCTTCGTAACATGGTTTTGAGTTTGGGGATGGTTGCAAGGAGGAGAACTTCATTCTGAGGCACAACTACCATTAGGTTCGTGATCATAATAGTCAATTCCAATGAATCATCCCAATGATATAAAATTATTATCATTGTAAATGAAGCAATGTCACAAAAGAATGCAATCAGAATGTAAACTCTCTTAAGAGCCAATGGAAACATTTTTTCGGTCTATTTCGGTGAGTTTTCAAGATGGCGGACCTGTTTCGGTCTCTGTCTTTTGCATTGCTTTGAATGGGGGATAGTTTAAAACTTCTGAAATTGGGAGACTAGAACACAATGCTTCAAAATGAACAGACGTTTCCGTTCTGAAGAGGTGCAAATCGTTTTTTGCGGCAACCGCTTTTTTGGCAAGCTGTGGCACATATAGAGTGATGACAAAATTTTAGGGTGGGGAGAGCTGAATTTTGATTTGTAAAATTAAGTAACTATCACATCTGTTTTGCCGAAAAACATTCTAAACAATAAATTTATATCCCCATTGTACATAATTGAATACATGCAAAGCTAGACTGCTGTCGCGTAGGGGATAAAGCACATCAAAATACTGAGATAGGTCCTGAGGCTGGTGTGGTGTTGGTGGGGGGGGGGGGGGGGGGTTTGAGGGTGGGGATAGTAATGGGGGAGCATCCTACCACCCCCCCCCTCTGGAGCCACCCCACTTTTTCCGCATAAAACCGGGTATACATACCCGTTTTTATCATTTTTAGATTCCTTTGACAGTTCCTAAACGTTTCTCAGGATCGGGGTTTTTCGGAATTTTCAGCGATTTTTAGGACCTTTGAGAAGGGGGTTAGGGGGCACCAAACCTCGAAATAAGCAAAAGTAAGTTTATGACAAGTGTATTAGAGCTGGTGTGAGGCAAAATATCGGTGAATATCGACCTCAAAACACGGTTGCCAAATTGTCAAAAATTGTGAAATTTTGGCTTTTTTCGCAAAATTGACGAAATTTCAAAGGCGTTGCGGCGATAGTAAAAATTATTTTTCAGGGCTGCAATTTTACACACGTCTTTAGGACCACTGAGAGCAACTTTTTTTTGCTATTGCGTTTTCGAAATCCGAAATTAGCTTTTTTCGGCCCAGCCTAACGTACGTCCAGGGGCGTGCCGTGCGGTTTCCAGAGAGGGGGGCAAGAATCTCGAAATTATAAATTTGATGACCCCCTTTTTTATGGTAGTTCACCCTGATGTTGCAGCCCACGGAGCATGGCAACTGCCGCCCGTAGCAAGGGTAACCCCCCCTCCCCAACCCCATGGACTCCCCTTCATCAGACAAGGCGTCAAATGGAAGGAGAAAGGGAAATAAAAATCCCTTTATCCACACATGGTCAAATCATGCTTTGTCTCTTTTTAGGGAATTAATTCGTCGCGTCGTTCATCTGACGTTTAGGCGTGAGTCGAATTCATCGTTTCAAAATTTCCAAACTCATTTTCATTTTTTCAAAAAGGATCAATCATTCAATTACTTCAATTAATATTTTTCTGTGATTCTATAACTCATGAAGAACAAAGGAAAAAAATGTTCTTAATTATTCGTACACGCATTGTCCTTCAAAAAATAAAACGTGAAAGATGATCATAAAACGGTGGATTCGACTTACGTCTTTACGTCAGATAGACGACGAATTAACGTAAACTTAAATACAGAAAACGCAGCAGTTTGTCGAAAAATACAAAAGTAGGAGGAGCAGTGTGGCCAGAGGTACGGAGATACCTTTAGGGAGTATATTTCCTATATAAGAATCAATGTAATATACACGGACTTTAATCTCAAATCTGACAACACCGAAGAGGAAGAGAAGAGGATATATTATAGCGTATGTGCAGTTGGGAAGACGCAACAGTTGGTGGGGAAAGACTTGCAGCAAAAGGAGACACGCAGGCGGCGCAGGTCGCGCGGAATCAGAAAATAGAAGTAATTGGAGCAAGTTTCCGGGGGTAATTAAGTTTGTCGCCGCCATGCCACGCCATGCCAGAGGGGACGAAGGAACTAGGAACTAATTTCGCGCGCGCCCGCCAAAATGTAAACAAAAAGCAAATCGAAAACGGAAGGATTCAAATTGTCAACACATACATACACGACGTACACACTATACAGCCAGAGCTGCCGTTTTGCGTATAATGGGACTGTTGCACACTTTTGCTATAAGCGATTTAATAGTCGATTCTGGTGTAAAAACCTCCAAAACTAACGATGACAGCACTAAAAACTTCCGAAATCTACTCCTAAACTCAATAAACGCTTTGATTTGCGAGGGTGTAATGGTGGCTGAGGGCAGTAATAATTGGAGATTCCTATCTAATTTCGTCACACTCTCTATGCTGACAAGGATGATTCACAAAGTAATTAGTCATCAGAGTAGAGATCCACATCCGATGAATGGTGCGGTGACATCTAGTGACACCGATGTCAAATGAAAGTCGTCTCTTATTGGTCACTTTTTGATGGAGTTACAGTATTGTTAGATGGGAATCTCGCATTATTACTGCCCTCAGCCACCGTTACGCCCGCGCAAATAAAAGCATTTATTGAGTGTAGGAGTGAATTTCGGAAGTTTTTAGTGCTGCCATCGTTATTTTTGAAGGTTTTTACACTGGAATCGACTATTAAATCGCTTATAGCAAATGTGTGCAACAGCCCCATTAATGACGTTTCTGACATTTCAATGAAAATCGATATTCGATTTCGACCATTTTTCGACCCCGTAAAAAATGGATCCTACCGCGAGATACATCATTCGAAAGCACTTACAAAACCAAGTATTTTAGCGCCAACCGGAAGTCAATACCTTTTTTCGCGGTCGAGATATCGCAAATCAAAATTTAAGGGAGGCCCTGACTGGAAACTTAACTTTGACTTGCGATATCTCGACCGCGAAAAAAGGTAAGTATTGACTTCCAGTTTGCGCTAAAATACTTGGTTTTTTCAGTGCTTTCGAATGATGTATCTCACGGTGGGATCCATTTTTTAAGCGGTCGAAAATGGTCGAAATCGAATGTTAATTTTCGATATATCGAATAAGAAAAACGGTATCGAACTTTCGATTGCGCCAAAATGTATAACTTTTTACGCCTTTTCGAATGAGGTATTACAAAATAGGGGTAGTCATTGGATAATTTTGAGAAATGGGGGGTTTGCCCGCCAAAAGAGTTCATGTGCCTACAGGTCGATTTCCCGGGTTTTATTTGATTCTGAATTTGTTTTTTTTTTTTTTTTTTTTTGGAAAGTACTCGTCAAGTAGAGCATTTCATGTGTGCAGTTTTTTGTTCTACGATTCTTTTTGTAGGAATGGGTCTGTTCCAACCTTTTGCTA
Organism: Trialeurodes vaporariorum; assembly: GCA_011764245.1. Lineage (NCBI taxonomy): Eukaryota > Metazoa > Arthropoda > Insecta > Hemiptera > Aleyrodidae > Trialeurodes > Trialeurodes vaporariorum. Next base: position 47,407,546 of record VMOF01000369.1, read on the forward strand.
CAGCGCTACAGAGTGTTCAATCTCTCGTGAAATTGCGTAAAAAGTCCATTGGGGCATCAGAAAGTCATAATATGCAGTATAAAACTCACTAGAGACGTTTACTAAAATCCAAGATGACGGTAAAATATTGAGCAGCCTGTATGCATGCACCACGAACATCCAAGGATAGCCAACCTCACAATATCGATCACACCCAATCACAACGTATATAAAAAACATAACCTCTGAAGCTGTGAGGTTGTCAACTTTGGCAACCCTTGGATTTTAAATGTGCATGCACACAGATTGCTCGATATTTTACCGCCATCTTGGATTTCATCAAACGTTTCTTGCGAGTTTATTATCGCATTTCATGACTTTCTGATGCCATCAATGGACTTTTCGGGCGATTTTGCATACGATGATACACCTTTATCGTTGTAGAAAAAGTTTGCAACAGACCCATTATGAATTTTCGAAAATTGGTCCTAAATCGAACTTTGACCTTCATATCTCGAACACGAAAACAGAGATGGACTTCCGGTGGAAGCCAAAATGCTTACAATTTTATGCCCTTTCAAATGAGGTATCAAAAGGGTAGGGGTTGCCATTTGAAAATTTCGAGATTCAGGGGAAAAAAAAACCCCAAAACCAAAATTTTTGGGGTTTGTGACAGTATTTTTAATGAAACTTCAGGCCCAAAATTACTACAAAACCGATTTTTCCCGATTTTTTTTATGGTACCCCTTCAAGAAAACCATAGTGAGCAGGTTATAAGAAACACCCTGTATATGTAGTATGTAAGACTTCATGGGTACAATGAATCGTTCATGATAAGTCACCTAGGTCAGTCTGAGTAGCAGTCCGCAAAAAGTGAAACGCTTTCCTGAGTCTTAATCTTTTTTTTTTTTTTTTTTTATCAAGATAGATCTAATATGTTTTAAATCGACACTTTTTAGGAGTTGAGGGAAATGGGTATTGTTTCTATACACACCCGAAAAAAAAAGTTGGGGGAAGAAAAGTTAAAAGATTCAAGCACCGAGGTTTTGAGACCTGAGCTTTCCAGCAAGCTCGAGGCCTTGAGTTTAAATTGGGACAATGTGACCCGAACTCCATAAAAATCGAATGAAAAAATAAGCTCAAAGAGCAACAGATGCGTGAGGCGAGCCGATGCCGAAGCGTCATTTTTCAATCGTTTCATCGACGAAGTCATTTCCGCAGACGCGCGCGGAGCGGCGACCGCGATCCCTTCGGGCATCACGCGACACACCGCAGCGTTGCCGACTTTGGCGGAAATAGGTCGAAATTCTATTTTGTTGGCTTCCACAGCAAATAGTTCAGGTTCAGGAGACCGAGAGAAATCACTCCTTTAAAAACAATTAAACACGTTTACTTGTGACAGTTTCCCTTGCGCAAAATAAGTCCTGATTGAATGAAGGAGAATCACTGACACACAACAAGGAATATTTTGCTTATAGCAGCAAACATTTTCCTTGGGTTAAGGGGAGGAGGAGGTCCCAAATGAAAAAAAAAAAGCGTTTTTTTTGTTTTTAATTTTATTTGAAAAAGGACGTTCTCAGCTTTAAAATAATATGATACATTGTATAGTTTAGAACAAAAATCATTTTTTTTTATGAATTTTTGAAGTTAAAGAGTCCCTATCAGGTCAGCTGATTTTTAGTTTTTTTCTTTTGGCGATACTGAAAAAACCTGGTTGTTTTACGTTTTTGTGCACTTTTCTCAGGAACTAGTAATGTTATTTTCATGAACTTTTTTTTTTTAAATTTTCCTCAGAAAAAGCTCTATGAGTGGAACCAGGGTATTATGTGTAGCTCCTTTGCTTTTTTTTTTTTTTAAAAAAATAGACATTCAAAGCTAAAAAAAAGTCAACAAATCAACCTAACTTTCAAGTATAAAAAAAAAACAAAAAATTGAATGAATTTTGAAAATCTTAGTTCCACTGATAGTCAACACTCATACACAACTTCATGCAAAATTGCAGCCTTGTAGGTCAAATAGGTCCTGAGAAAAGTGCACCAAAAGTGAGGCATATTTAACATTGTTTCAAATAGGACCTCCTTCTCCCCTTAAAGGAATTTCCCCTTTGTCAATATTTCAGTGTGCAGTTTCTTTAAAACAAACGAAATTCGCGTTGGATTAAAAACAAAATTCTCAGTGTAACTTACGCAGCAGCAAAACAGGTAATAAATACCTCACGGATTTTGGGTCAAAAAATAAACAAACAAACAAAAGCGACAAAACAAAACAAAAAGTAAACCGTGTCAAAAATTGGCCAACAAATCCCGAGTGAAAATCAGAGCGAACGTAAAAATGAGGGTATACTATTTTATGACTTGCAAAAGAAAGTAAGTATAAGTCGAAATCCTTATTGATAATTTGTTCCATTGTATTCAATAGAATTTTTGATTTTTCATGACGTACCATAAAATAAGCGCACTGCTTAGTCTTTCAACGCTGGAGAGCAAAATTGTTTATAGGTTGCCTAGATTTAAAAGAGTAAAAATTTCGACCAGAGTACTTTTTTTTAGGGTCATTGTACATTTTACTCTCATGCGTAGTATACATGTGGTGTGCCGGGAGTTAAGAGCGGAAAATACTATCAAAAAGGGTAAAAAACTTACCAAAAAGAATAAGGCTATTTCTGGCATAAGACTTGATGAAAACAGAGACGGTCCTATGGGATAGTATTTTGAGGACAGCGCTGCCGTTTCGGTTATAATTAATGCCATTTTTCAATTCACCAATGATTCCACCGGTTGAGAAAAAATTACACAGTTCAGTATACATGTGTATGACTCTGATGTATGAAAATACTCGTATCTGTAATCTTTTCGCAGCCGATGGAGTCGTTGATGACTTTAAAAAACATGCGGATATTTTAATGATTAAACTGTGATTGCACAGATTGAGAAAATATTTCAAATCAGAGTATTTTCGTGCAGCACAGTCGTATACACTTAACTGAACAGTGTAATCTTTCCTCAATCGGCGCGATCATCGGTGAAGTGAAAAATGCCACTAATTATACGCAAAACGGCACCTCTGGTTGAGGGCTAAAGGGAAACGGCAAGTTGTGAGCGTGAGTCCTCAATATTCATCAGACGAGTGGATGACTGGAAGGGGTCTATACTTAAATGTGTTACAGTTACATTGAGTGCATTGTAAAAGAACAGTTTTAAAATCTTCTGATTCTTCGAAACGTTCGGCTACTCTGCCCTCAGTTTGCCCTAGTTTCGTTTCAGGGAAAACTTACGACAGGATAATACTAGGAAAGATGGGCAAACAAGTCAATTGTACATGAAAAAAGCACCGATCTCACCACATAGAAGCGCAACATTCCGGCTCGGTGGACATCGATCACTCAGATGACAAGTTGTTCCGTACGTTTATACGATGTACGGTCCACTGATCCTCGCGAGGACATTAACAATTTACACCGCAATCTCATCGCAAA
>VMOF01000369.1:47413499-47484712 GCA_011764245.1 Trialeurodes vaporariorum
AATGTAAGGTAAACTTTACTAGACGTTTGGGTTAACATTTTCAACACCAAGCCCGAGTTCTCCGTTTTTGTAACTTGATCTCTTCATTGATAGTGAAAGCTTTTTCAAAACGTCCTCAACATTTGACAGATAAATTCTCACTAAGCTCCTTCAATTACTGGGATAGGCAACACGAACACAGCAAAGCAGGAGTAATTAACTATCCACTAAATCTGAGCGATTTTTAGATCTGATTGCTTGTAGGAACCTGAACCTACAGTAGTAAAAAGGTAAACTCTCCATAGGTTAGGTCTTTACTCCGTCGTTTGATGACGTAAATTAGATGTTCAATGAAGATTACAATATTGTTTGATTTAGCCTAAAATCAATTAAAATTGTGGTAAAAGATTATTTTATTTTATTTATTTATTTTTTTTTCATTTCTTTTTTTTCCCCTCTCCCCCCGTGAACCATACGTCGCAAGGTTGATTTATGATCTGTGAGTAAATGTAAGTTGCCAAATTTTGCGAAAATTCTCCCAAGAAACAATGAAACCATGTGAGTAGATTTCTTTGTATGTGGAAAAGTCTAGTCATACGAGGCTCCAATTTCGATTGGCTTGCTAAAAAGTAAGGAGACATCAGGGGCGTCTATAGAGCTCAAGAATCACGCGTGTTTTAAATAAAAATCTCATAAACATACATTCATCACGTACTCAATTAAAGAAAGTCTCTGTTCATGAATTCTAAAAGACAAGTGCGAAAAAGTGAAGAAAAAGAGGCAGTCCACGGGTTGAGGAGGCTCATTGTCGTTACAGAATTTTCTCGGCCCATGGACTAGTTCTTCTTCTTTTTTCCTCCCTCACGTGCTTCTTGAATCTTTCATAAACAGATAGTTTAGTTCAGTGGAGGCTCATGGTAAATGATGTATTTCCCAGTGGCGGCTCGTGCGATTTGGCAACCATGCAATTTTTACATTTAAACTTAGGTAAAGGAATCGATTCTTGAGGAGGCTGACAGCCTCCGGGAGAATCGATTATTATGCATTGATTAAATGGGAGGAGTACACTGTTGCCAAATTTCACGATCCGTCACTGGTATTTCCTCCATTTAAATCTATGTAAAGCAATCGATAGGTGGTGAAGCACCCACTTACTGTCAAATCGATAATTTTTCAAAATTCAAATGGAGGAAAAACATTGTTGCCAAATTGCACAAGACGCCACAGACTCAGATACGAGGCATGTATATGGATAAATACATCGTCAAATCTTTTGTAAAATTCCACGGAAAAATGGACCGGAATGTTTTATCAGAACTTTAGAGTGAATTAACAAAAAACCGATCGCTTAGTAAGTTCAAATGGAACACGTACAAAAAAGAGAAAAAAAAGGTATGATAGAACTAACCGCAAGCATTGCAGAAATTGGCGCTAGCCAGAGAGTATGGTATACTTTACCAAAGTATTGCAAATTGTACCAGATATCAGGTAGAATAAACAATCGGTTATTCTAATTTTACCGCGAGTTACGCACGGTACTCGTGTTTACCACTTTTTCTGCCAAGCGCCAACATTTGCTAAGCGTAATGTGTATGGTTTGTACCGTACTTTTTTCCGCGAATCAATGCCAGTGTTGCCAGATTGGGGTGAAAAAGCCGTACGTTTTACATTGATTTGAATGGAGACGATACGGCTTTTTACCCTCGATCTGGCAACACTGAATCAATCGCACTTCAAAATTATCATATTGATTCTCCTTTCTTCATGAATGTGGCAACTAAGCAACTTCCTTCGTTCATTGTTGACCCATTCGCACTCTACAAAATGTATTCGCTCATACACTCTCGGGAAAATGGATGACGCCACCGGGCCACCGCCACGCAGCTAGAAACCGCCCGACACACTAACACACGTAAGCTTACGATTTCACTCATCTTTCTGGAGGGGGAAAAAAAAAAAAAAAAAAAAAAAAAAAAAAAAAAAAAAAAAACCGCTTAACATGCAAAATGCACTTGAAATTTGTTTGTAAAACAATATTGTTATGCGTTTGCTTATTGATTACTAGCCGCTTACACAAATTAAGTTCGGTCGGTCAAGTGCACTCAATTCGTAAGTGTTGATTATCAGTCGAATTCATTGATCGTTTCTCCTCAATGAAGTTTTAAATCTCGCTGCGTGAAGTGCGGGACTGAAGTGTGACCGTGCAATCGAATTCTAAAAACTTATCATGCATGTGCGATCAATTTTTTAAAATCCGATTTTTATCATTCCGATTTAAAATCGTGCGTTGGTAACGGATAAAAGTTGTTTCCATAAAAGCACTCGAATAACTTTTTTTTTCCCCCGGAGGCAATGCCAGCGATCCATTTGAACGAGTTTGAAGCTCAACGAAGCTTTAAATCTAGCTACGTGAAGTGTCATGAGTGTAACTGTGCGATCAATTTTAAAAACTTATCATGACTGTGCGATAAATTTTTAAAAACTTATTATAACTTTGCGATCAATTTTTAAAACTTAGCATTCCGATTGAAAATTGTGGGTTGGTATTTTTTGGGATTGCTGATTTCAACTGATGATCGCGTATTGAAATAAACAAAGAAAAATTCACGAATGGATACAGTAATTTCAACAAAAGCACATAAATAAACAAAGTTTTTTTTTTTTTTTTTTTTTTTTTTTTTTTTGGAAGTAATGGAGCTGATCCTTCCAATCGAGTTTTATTAACTTCAGAGGAGAAGCTTTCAACGTAGACAATGCCAAAAGGATGAGCCCATTCTAAGAGAAACTGCGGAGTAAAATTGTTAATCATGCTAGTTAACTGTACCGATGCTCAAAGAAATGAGCCCCAGCTGAGAAAAATTGTCAAGAGAGGCAACAGGGAAACTTTGAAATCCTTTTTAGCAAACGGTGCGAATATTCAGAACGACCATCTTCTCCCAAGAATAGCTGTCAAGAGAGGAAACAAGGACATTTTGAAATTCCTGCTGGCAAACGGTGCAAGTATTGAAAATGATCCATACCTCTTAAGAACAGCCGCCAGAGAAGGCAAAAACAAGATTTTGAAGATTCTTCTCGCCAATAATGCTGATTTGCAGTGCGATCCACTCATTTTAGACGCCGCCGTCACTGGAGGTAACGAGAGAGTTTTGAAAACTCTACTAGCAAACGGTGCTGACGTTACGCAAGACCCGCTACTACTTCAAACAGCTGTTCGGAGAGGCAGCAACAAGATTTTAAAAACTTTGCTGATCAATGCCGATGCTGATATTAAAGATAATCTACTTTTGGAAATGGCTGTTCGAATGGGCAAACATAATATTTTGAAAACCCTGCTTGCGAACGGCGCCGAGTTCAAAGTTCACGCACCTTTCCTGTGGGTGGCCGTCAGAGGCGGCAACGTCAGGATTTTAAAAGCCTTGATCGCTGATGGTGCCGATGTTAAGGCTGATCCACTCCTCCTAAGATTAGCTGTCAGGAGAGGCAATGAGACCATTTTAAAGGTTATGTTGGCCAATGGGGCTGATGTTAAGACTGATCCGCTCCTCTTGAATATAGCTGTGGAGGGCGGGAATGAGAATATTTTAAAAACACTCTTAGCCAACGGTGCTGTTTTCAAGGATCATCAACTCATCCTGAAAGTGGTTGTCATGGATAGGGAGGAGATTTTGAAAATCCTGCTAACCAACGGAACTGAGGTCAAGGATTGCCATTTCCTCCTGAAAATGGCGCAAGAGAGGAGCAGCGATAAGATTTTAAAGGTTTTATCAGCCACCGGAGCGTGCTGATTCTTAATCGAAACACTTCATCTAAAATCGATATTTTTCACAGGTTTAAATGTCGAAAGATCACGGTTGCCAGGTTGTTCAAGCCGTACTAATAACGTTACTATGGAGACCTTGACGAAAAAGCAAAACACGTGAAAATCTCTGGCGTGATTTACAAGTTGGTAAAGTGTGGATTTTACTAAAGTTGCTTATCGTTCGTTTAAACTTGCAGAAAATATTGAACTTTCAGATTTGCGGTGAATTTACTTTCTCGCATCGGACCCTTCGCATGAGGTTTAAATGGATTAATTGTAACTTTTCTGCCAAAGTTTGTAGAGAATGACGAAAAATACAGTTCTTGATATCTGTTATACACCAAAATAAATTATTATTTTTTATAAAATCGGAGTGAATTTGTCGGTTGCTATTATTTCCTAAACTATCTCCGTTCAGCTATTCCAGTGCTTCAACCAAATCATTAACCCTGCGTGTAGTTAGAGCTGACGTCACAGAGATAACCATAAAAAACGCTGTTGTACACAGTTTTTTTAAGTGCTCCGAATCAACAAGGAATCTAGGTACAGTGAGTATACATTTCAAGACTATGTGTATTTTTAATAACCAATAAAACTCTTAATAATGCGAAGAAAATAAAAAAGTTTTATTAGAAACAAGAAAATAAGAAAGTATCCTAATTTTGTCTGATTTTTAGCCATCCTCATTTCGCGCAAGCAGTGTGAGTCGACGAATTGAAAAATGCCATTCGAGTTTTAAGTATGTATTTAGATTTTGTGGCGGGTAGGCTAACCATAATGCTTTTCGCAATGCATTTATAAACATTGCAGCTAGCCTCCGTCTTACTTGAGCCATAATCTGAGGCGTCGACTAACGTTATTTATTTTGATGACTACAACCAAGAAAGCAGAACGTTTTCGATTAGTTGCTTCATTTTCTGCGACTATAATGGTACTATGATCGATCGATCAAAGAAGTTTGAGATAAAAAGTATGTTTCCCCCTCTTTTTTTTTGGCAGCTCTATGCGCTTTATTTTGCGGTCGGGATTTGAAACTAGTTTGTCTTCAACGAAGATACTTTTTACGACATTATACTTATGTCGCACAGTCAGTGTAAAACAATATTTTTCATGGACAAGACCAACATTTAATTTTCTTCAATACCATTTTCTCGCAAAGGATACATCTAAAGTCAAAACTGATCTTTTTCAGCGGATTTTTAGAGGGGATTAAATATCTTTCCCTCCCTCGAAACAACTGCGATAAGCATAACTTTTTCGGTGCACACAGATGAGTGAAGTTCTTTTCAGAAACAATGCCGAAGCTCACTGATAACCTTAGGCGAATTTTATTTTCGACGGTTACAATGGTCATTTCTTCAAATGGGGCTATTGCACACTTTTGCTATATGCGATTTAATAGTCGATTATGGCGTAAAAACCTCAAAAAATAACGATGGCGGCACTAAAAACTTCCAAAATCCACTCCTAAACTCAATAAACGCAGTTATTTGCGCGAGCGTAATGGTGGCCGAAGGCACTAACAATGGGAGATTCCCATCTAACAATTCTGAAACTCCATCAAGAAGTGACCAATAAGAGACTACTTTCATTTGACACCGGTGTCACTTGGTGTTGCGGTACCATTCATCGGATGTGGATCATCACTCTGATGACTAATTACTCTGTGAATCATCCTTGTCAGCATAGAAAGAGTGACGAAATTAAGATAGGAATCTCCCATTGTTAGTGCCTTCGGCCACCATTACGCTCGCGCAAGTAACTGCGTTTATTGAGTTTAGGAGTGGATTTTGGAAGTTTTTAGTGCCGCCATCGTTATTTTTTGAGGTTTTTACGCCATAGTCGACTATTAAATCGCTTATAGCAAAAGTGTGCAATAGCCCCATTAAAACAAAAATTGCAAAAGATTTGGCAGTGTGCTTTTAAAGCTTTCTCTAAAAAATAATATCCGACGCTTTAAAATTCATTCTAATTTTATTCCATCATGCAATATAAGACATGACATTGGGAAAATCCCTTGAATCGGTGAGCTTTGCCTTCACTTCTAAAATTAGTTAAACTCTGGCATTATTGAGCGTTTATAATAACCGCCGGATTTTGTAAAAGTTCCCGTTTTGGTAAGTTTCCGAGAGGACAAAATGTGGATGTCCCAATTACCGCCACCCTATTCATTTATTCTTTAAAATAAGCTTACTGTGGCAGACAATTTTAAGAGTATATGGGATAAGTGTTTTTCATAGGTTCACTGAACTGGTGAAAAAAGTTTGAAGTTGATATTTAGCAGAGTTGTGCCCTTAAAAAATCGCAGAAATGGACACCTGCCCAGCACCATCTGTTTGTGCCGATTTCTTTCAGTAGTTACTTATTAAAAATCTGTTATCTTTACTTTCTGCTTTTTAATTATTATAATTTCATTATTTCCTGACAATAAACATGATAATTTGAATGAAAAGCCTGTAAAAATATGTATAACGATGGTTCGGACAACTGATAAGACAATAATTGGGACGAAGCCACTTATGGCACGGCGGTAATTGGGACATGGGCCATTTTTTCGAGTTTTATTAAAAACAAAAATTCCCTGATTGATTACTCCATTTTCTTATTTTTTTAATAAAACTGGAATGTATTTGAAGAATCCTAGTGCAAACAGATCTTACATTAAATATAAATTGACATTTTTACAGGTATTTTACGGAAATTTTTTCTTAAGGGCGGCGGTAATTGGGACACATACCTTAGTTAACAAACCCAATCTACGCAATAAAAAAAAAACTCGGTAAAATCCATAATATCATGACACATAAAATTGGCAACTATACTCGCGAATTTGTGAAACTTGAGACTAGACATCGAATTAATGAAATATAGCTAGCTTTTATCTAAGGTTTATTGACTGTGACTATTCTTCTGTTCCGTTCAACCTAGTGGCGGCTCGTGTTATTTGGCAACTATGTATTGTTGCCATTTGAACCTGTGCAAAAGTATCGATTTCTCGGGGATTTGGTGAGTTCCCTGAAGATCGATTATTTTACGTATGCTTAAATGGAGATAATCCATTGCTGCCTTACAGCAGGAGCCGCCGCGTCACTGGCTTCAACCCAGTTTACCATGCACCAAATAAATACAACCAAGTATTTTTAAGTATTTTAAATCGTTTCATTTGCCCCACTGGAGTGGCATTCTAAAACTTCATTCATAAATCGTCTGTTCAGCCCCACTGAGCGTAAAGTCGAGTCGTAAGTGCATCAATTCTGTCCTGGCACTTACTTCTTTTTGTTTTCAAAATACGCGAGTACTCAGACTGAGACATAGTTTTCAAGCAAACTTCTAAAAGGATGCTCAAACTTTAGATCCTCCACGAGGCGATGTAATTTTATTCTTCTTTATTTCTTCCCTCTACCACGACATTGTCGTACTCTAAAGGCAACAAATGCAGCATGAGCAGCACACAATACACAACGCACAATATACATGGTGCATGGTGACTATGAAAAACGTCAAAAACAAAATTTTGGATCTTGAAAGTTTTTGCAATGAAAGTCCAGTTCCAAACTACTCTAAAACCGATTTCCCCCAATTTTTTCATGGTCATCCATTTGAGAAAACCATAGTGTGAGCAGGTAACGTGAAACACCCTGTTTGTTCACACACTGAAAAAAAAGATTACCAAAATCATGCCAGTATGAGAACCTATGTTAGGGATAGTACAATTACCAGAATTCTGTAGTGTCTGTACCATAGCGCTTGAAAATGTTTAGGAAATTCTAGTTCTATGACCATATTCTGGTAATAACACCAGAATTTTCTGGTCAATGTACTAGACTTTCTGTGGTTCACATATCGTTGCGCTTCTGGTAACGTGGCTAGAATCTGGTCTTATAACTATCGCTTTTTTAGTGCACGATACGGCAGCTACGTAATTTTAGTTAGAGTCCCTATACATAATGTATACACACAAAAAAACGGAAAAAACACTTTGGTAGCGCTGACAAAACCTTTGGTAGAAAAATGACCCAGCAAAAGACTTTAGTTGGGCCAACCAAATTTTTTATTCACCCAGCAAAATCTCTTTAGTTAAGCGTAAAGAACCTTTGGTTGGCTCAACTAAAGTCTTTTGCTGGGTCATTTTTCTACCAAAGGTTTTGTCAGCGCTACCAAAGTGTTTTATCCTGTTTTTTCTGTGTAGAGAGTTAAGACAAGAGGGTAGTCAACTTCTGATTGGTCGATGAGTTTTAGGCTCTACGGACGCCGCCATTGGATGCGATTTTGCACTTTTGTTTACAATCGCAGTTGTTTACCAACGGTGCTTTACGGATAAAGAGTTAATTTTCGATGAATCTGTTAATTTTAAACATGATACACCTCTGGAATCCCCCAAAAGAATCTTTCAAAGAGTAAATAGATGTCGATCAACAAAATCAGTGAAAGATTACATAGTTAGAAACTCAGTGGCACAGTAATCTTTGCAGTGGACCGAAACACAAGAACCAACCGCCCTCAGAATGTAAACAAATGTGCAAAATCGCATCCAATGGCCGCGCCCATGGTTTCACTTGTCTTAACTAGAGTCCCTATATGTAGAGTTAAAACAAGAGGGTAGTCAATCTCTGATTGGTCGATGAATTTTAGGCTCTACGGACGCCGCCATTGGATGCGATTTAGCACTTTTGTTTTGTTTACCAACGGTCTTCTACAGATAAAAGAGTTAATTTGCGATGACTCTGTTAATTTTAATCATGATGCACCACAAGAATGTCTATAAATCTCAAAAGAATCATTAAAAGCGTTAGTACATGTCGATCAACAAAAGCAGGGAAAGATTACATTGTTACATACTTAGTGGAACTGTAATCTTTGCAGTGGAGTAAAACACAACAACGGCCTCAGAATGTAAACAAATGTGCAAAATCGCATCCAATGGCGGCTCCCATGATTTCACTTGTCTCAACTATCTACATATAGGGACTCTAGTCTTAACTCTCTACATATAGAGACTCTAATTTTAGTGTGCAAAACGGCAGCTACGCAATCATGGCGACGTGGACCTGAAATACCTCTGCCTCAGACCTCGTCAAAAGTATCTTTGGTGTCTATGCTTGCAACTAAATCGCAAATAGATGAGATTGAGATATCCAGTATCTCGGGGTAAGTCGCGAGTATTGAGAAAGTCTTAGCGAGTAAGTTTTGGGCTCGGGGAAATTGAATTAGGGCACGAATCTAACTTTGAACACGCGCGCTATGCTCCTCGCCTTGCCTTGCCTTGCCGCGACGGCAGAAGTTTACGCTACGATGATTCATGCCCTTCAAAAACCGGAGGAGAGAACTTCAAAATGTAATCCTTTTTCATCCCGACTATTCCAAAGTAATTGAGGGTTTATTACCGAGCGTAATCGAAAATCAAATTTAGCGCATCAATTCTCGATACTCGTGGCTGTCGAAGATGACGATGGTTAAACAACTAATTTAGTCGATCATACCTGCTTTGTTCATTAAACTGTTTTTGTGAAGAGCGGCGCTACTCACCCAGCAGCACTAATTAAGATGCGCATGGATATATATTAATTATTTATTTATTTATTTATTTATTTAATATTGTACATGAGAGCCATGCATTTAGCTTTAAATACAGGTAAAAAAAAAAAAAAGATTTATAATAATAATGCTGATTCTTAACTAATAAATACAAGACATGGGCGGCGCGTGGGGACAAAAAGTGGGGGGGGGGCTAAAAATCAACAGCTTTTTTTTTTTATTTTTTTTTTTATTTTTTTTCCCCCCTCTTTATTTCTTCACCTTTTTCACAATAAAGTTTGACGCAGGCGGGGGGATAAATAACCTTTTTTCTTTTTCTCTTTTTCTTTCTTTTTCCTTTTTCCCTTTTTTTCCTTTTTTCCCTTTTGTTCTCGTTCAAAAAAATTTTTAGCCCCTTGTTCCGAAAAAAGTGGGGGGGGGCTTTAGCCCCAATAGCCCCTTATACGCGCCGCCTATGATACAAAAAACATTTACTTTTAAATTTACTAAAATAGGCTAAAATAAAAGGCTAAAATAAAAAGGCGGAAATACCGATGCTAAATCGATCATAATGACAACGCTGCATTGGTCAACAGACGGAGAAATATGTGATGTGCCAACAACACGGTTTATTGAAGGAATCAACCCTTGGGGATAAAGAACTTCTGGAGGAAAAAAAAATTGCCCTAGGAATCGCCGCAATAAAAATAAAGACGACATGACGTCAAGTGACTGATTTCAATCTCTCTCTAGAGATTTATCTGCAGCTGTAGAGGATTCATTTGTAAACATTGGAAAAGAAAAAGAACCCCGGAGTCAAACTTTTGGGCGCTTGGTTACTCCGCCAGCGCTTAGATCCGAGTGTCGCCACCAGGGTTCCGGCCGGTCGTATGATTTATTAATTTTCGAGTGCAAATTGAACCAAGATAAATTGTGGCGATAAAAATGAAGCCGACATGACATCACGTGACTGATTTCAATTTCTCTGGGGATTTAACGAGAACTGCTAAGAATATATTTGTCAGCATCGGGGAAGAAATCGCAAGGATGATTTGAACCACAATAGAACTGACGAAAGTATTGCTTTTTTGGATCTCGCAGTTGAATCGATTGTTTTAAAAATGGAGGGTCTATTATAGCACATTAACAGAAGTCCGACTGTAGAGTTCGATAGACCTGATAACCAATGCTGCTGGTGACAAGAGCAAAGTGAATTGCGCCTGCTAAATCGCTGAGGCAAAAAGCTGAACAAACACCAGCTCAAAAAAACGAATGGAAAATGAGTGCTACCTGTGCTGCATAAATGACACTTTGCAGGCTAGACTACCAGTAACTGGTCGGTCGCTAACTCTTTCTACATGCAGCGTTTTGTTGGATTGATTCCTATTTGCATAACCGCCAAAAAATCACACATTACAAGCTTTGGAAAGTCTCAAAATCCACTCGCAAACGTTATAAATGCGTTCAACAAAATTCAAAGGTGGCAGTTGAATGAACAGCAGGGTGATTATGAACGGTCGTATCGAAATGCTATCGAGTCGATGATCGAGTGCGTGTTATCTTATGGGTGGTGCCATTCCGAAAGGTTTCATTCCGATAGAAACCCTTCCATTTCTACGGAAATTCTCCAATGACTCCTGCGTTATCGGAGAATTTCCGTAGAGATGGGAGGGTTTCTATCGGAATGAAACCTTTCGGAATGGCACCACTCACAAGACAACACGCTTTCGATCATCGACGCGATAGCATTACGATACGATCGTTCATAATCAGCCTGCGAGTCAGGATAGGGTAGCCCCGTCTAATCGCAAATTTCCATGCTGAGAAAATTGATTCAAGCTGCAATTTGAAGGGACTCCCTCATTGAATCAACCACCAACTTCGAAGTTTGTGAGACGCAGTAATTTACGAGTTTGCGATGTGAGTGAATTTTGAGACTGTCCGATGCTTTATAAGTGATTTTCATCAGATTTCACACCGGAATCAACCCTGTATAATGCTGCAGCAAAAACTTACACCAACCCATTCTGTCCTCGAACTATAGTGACTACCTCATGCAATAAATGGAAACGACGTATTCTCTCCAGTTGAACCAATATAAACGATCAATCTCCAGGATTCAACCGCATTCCCCAGTAGAAGGTCGATACTTTTTTTGCAAAGATTTAAATGGCAATAAAACACGGTTGCAAAACTGCTCAAGCCTACACTACCTCCCGAACAAACCTGCGGCAACTTTGAAAACCAGGGCTGTCGTTTTGCATATAATCAATGCTATTTTCAATTAACCGGTGATTCCACCGGTTGAGAAAAGATTACTCAGTTCATTTCAGTGCATGACTGTAATAAACTAAAATACTCGCATCTGTACTCTTTTCTCAACCGGCGGAGTCATCGATGACTTTAAAAAAACTTGCGGATATTTTAATTAATCAATGGAGTTTCCGCCGATTAAAGAAATATTACAAATCAGAGTATTTTCGTGCATTACAGTCATACACTGAACTGAACTGTGTAATCTTTTCTCAACCGGTGGAATCGTCGGTGAATAGAAAAATAGCATTGGTTATACGCAAAACGGCAGCCCTGCTGAAAACAGGCATTGCATCGCATCGTTTCACAGCTCTGCTTTAGGCTTCCTCCCGAAATTCCTTCGACGGAAACATCAAACCCCTGGCATTTCACCACCGTCCCGTAGGTAAATTTTTGCGGCTACAAACACTCACCAACCGTCGCGTCACCGCACCGCACCGCCCTCACCAGTCACCACTAAAATAGTGCAGAGCCGCCACCATGCACCGCTGTAATGCGGACCGAAGTTTCGTGAATAAAGTTGAGTTGATGATAACGCAAACTAAACCGCATGTACGGACAAAGCAATAGAGGTGCACTATGCAAGCCGCATGAATAATAAGTGGCGTATGTTAAGAAAGTTTGGCTGTTGCAAACGTTTTCTGTAGATAAATAGCGAGTCGGAATTTTAGCCCCCCCCCCCCAAAAAAAAACGAAAAACAAAAAAACAAAACAAAAAACACCGAAAATAACGACTGTGTGATCAGAGACAATATATAAGAGAGACCACGCACTAGCCGTGCGCTTGGTGGCTGACTTATTTTTCGGAACTCAACAGGAACTAATACAGGGAGCATGAGGGAGCGAGCACCATCCAACATGGTCAATACGTTGACTGATGCAATTTCACTAGGACTTTGGTTTCACCAGGGCAAAAATCTCAACGACTTTTCTCATCAGTCAACGTATGGAACATGTTTGCGGTGTTCAGTTGAGACCCCGAAAAAAAAAGTTTGCCTCCGCGCGAAAACATAGGCAAGATAGATGGTGCATGTGCGTGGTCTCTATTGTACAGGGTGTAACAGATGTGTCCCCCCCCCCACCCCGTCTAACTTTTGAACGAGTTGAGATAAAAAGTTGCGGTTCGGACCATTCTTCATAACTTTAGATGAACTTTATTATTTCGGGGGTCAAAACCCCCACCCCCTTAGGAGGCCGCCAAGGGGGCTATCTCAAAGTTTTCCAAAGGCAACCCCTATGTTGTGATACATCGTTTGAAAAGGCATAAAATTATAAGACTTTCGGAAGAAACTAGAGGTTGATATCGTTTTTCGTTTTCGATACATCGAAGTTCAAAGTTCGATTTCGACGCATTTTCAAAAAATCAGAACTCCCATTTAAAAAGTCGGAATTGAAAAAACTCGGAGTCTAAAATACTCTAAAAAGCAAGTATTCTTCAGAAAAAAATACGGTTTTGCCATACATTTAGTCCAAATTTGGTTTCAGAGCCCCCCAACAGTTTTCTAAAAAAAATCCCCTCACTCAAAAAAGTGCCCCCTTATCTCTTCTATAAAATTCTTAATTTTAGTTGTTTCGTGAGGCCACGCGACACTTAGTCAGATGGTGGAAAAAAGTCATATTTTATGTGTTGCACGGCCCCACAAAAATGTTCAAAAATCTGTGCGGCTCTGCGACACTTTTAAGGCACTTTTTATAAAACGAAATTCAGGTGTCGCGTGGACCGGGTGGACCCACGAACTGCGGGGGTGCGACACTTATTGGAAGGGTTTTTGCGTGGCCCCATAAACTGTGGGGCTCTGTGACGTAATCAATAAATTAAGAACGGAATATCCCGAAATCTTATTCTATAAAATCCCTCAATTTGCCCCCTTTTTACAAGTATACAAGTGTCGTTGTCTCCTTCAATTCACAGTGCATGCTTTTTTACTGTACAATTTTTCCTTCATGCACTTACTTACTTTCTTCGACCGAGCCGGGCCTGGTTGGAGCTTTCCAGATCTCAGCACTCACTCTCTGTATGTTCTTCCCCTTCTATACGAGTGTATTTTCTTTCTCTCCCCCCCCCCTCTTCCTACCACTACCTCTTTCGTCCACATCCTGACTCTTTCCATCTATATATGTACCCGTCCTCGCTATCGCGGTCGTGGTCGTGGTTATGCTATAGAGTTTCAAGCACACGAGCATTACAAGCCGAGAGCAAGAAAAGCGCAGAAATTGCAAGCCTCCATGTAAGTAAGTATAAGTATAAGTAAGTAAGGAAGTAAGTAAGTAGGTACATATATTCTTCATTTTCTGCCATCTCGTCACTTTTCGCGCGCCTGGGCGTTTATTTTAATCAAAAAGAATGAGTTTTCTTTTTGCCGTGGCATTGCATAACACGGAGCCCACGATGCACAGTGGATCAAAAAACATGAATTTCTCGGACATAATTCAACGAATGAAAATCAAGATTATGTGAAATGTAAAACTTAAGGTATAGCTTACAAATGTGTGAAATTGTTCATTTTAGAGCTTGAAATAAGTTAAATGACATGTTTATTGCAACAAAATATCAACCATTAAAAAAAATGTATTAAAGAAAATACAAACATTTTTCCTGTCTGAAAAGTGGATCAAAAAACGTTAATTTCTCGGACATAATTTAACGAATGAAAATCAAGATTATGTGAAATGTAAAACTTAAGGTAGCCTAAAAATGTCTGAAATTATTCATTTTAGAGCTTGAAATAAGTTAAATGACATATTTACTGCAACAAAATATCGATCATTAAAAAAAAGTCGTAAAGAAAATACAAACATTTTTCCTGTCTGAAAAAATCTATGTTTCGATCCAGTGAGCGGTGCGGGTGACACCAGCACAGTCCAATGTCTCTTATACGTCTCTATGACAACACTATATTATATATGTATTCATGCGAGTGTAAGATCCTAGATGATGTATGTGTTAGAAAAGAACAGAAACAGAGGCTGAAGTCACGTGACAGCCCCACACATCCATCATTTTTAGCACATGCGTTTAAATGGTCTAGGAGAGAGAAAGACAATATCCTGGCCACGGCAATGCACACACACAATCCACGCATTTGAGCACGCATTTGAGCACGAATTTGATCAATTATTGTTGCTCTTTTGGGATCACTGGGTGACTAAGAGAATAATAATTACATGCATATTCAAAATGAACGCAATATTTAAAATACATGAGATTTCAGGTAAAAGTTTAATCCGTAATACAAGCAATATGACACGGGTTTAGACAAGGTAAATTATGTCGAAACGTATGGATACTCCTGAAAAGGAAGCGTCTTCCTCTCCGTAATAATTTAACGACTTGAGCAGAGAAACGCGAAAGGAACAAAGCCATAATCTAATACTCTTATTTGGTATTAAAATTAAAGAGGGCGCTCTCCAAGCTCCTCTGTTTTGCATTTGTGCTCGCGAAGAATCGACGCGCCGCTGCCAAATGTCCATGGTGTGGATACAAAATAAATAAACTGTAGGGAACCCTACGAACACTTTCTCACATCAAACTTAAACCGGGGGATCCCCCATCCCCAGGGCGCCCTGGGGGCGCCCTTTATTATACTCTATGGGAGACCTAGACCTTCTTTAATATTCTGGAGGCGACCCCTGGACTTCTCCCCCCAAGAAGTTAATTTTAGATAATATTACTAAAAATATGACAAAAATCTGGCATAAACATATGAAATTCCAAACATGAAGTCAAAAGCAAAGTTGAAAAGTGTATTCGTTTTTGTAACCTTTTTGATCCCCTCGGACCCTTGTTCTATGGACAGCACGGAAAAAGGGCTGGTAGAATTTACCATCTGCATAGCTGATTTTGGAGTCTACTATCAAGTATGGAAAATTTTACCATCATACGATAAATGCAACGTACCTCGTGGTAAATGAAGATAACCTGTTGGTACATTCCACCTCAAGGTCCGCTGCACTTACCATACTATGGTAAAATTTAACATACTTGAAAGCAGACTCCAAAATCAGCTATGTAGATGATAAATTCTACCATTCCTTTTTTTTCGTGTATAAATACTTACCACAATAATGTACTAGCAAACGCAAAAGTTTTGACAGTCAAGAACGCACACTAATTGTAAAACGCAAAAGGTTGTTTTGAATACACGAGGACTTGCCACTTATCTCGAATTCTTATAAGACTGCAAAAACTTTTGCGTTTGATAGTATACGTACACAAGGCCGGCCGCCGCGCCATTAAGGTACAGTATATTCAAGGGATTTTCAATGGGGTCTTGTAGCAAAGCTTTGCATAGGTACAGGAATCGCTATTTCATTTATTTTACAACGCTAGTTTGCGCAGCGGACCTGGATTTGGGGATACGTATTATTTCTCCGAAATAGGACAACGCTGCGCGAATTTTGTAAGTGGGAGGGGGAGTGGGGGAGTGGTGGTAGGGGAGTCGACGGTTGGGGGGGGGGCATTGGACGACGAAGATGAAGGCGAACGGAGAACCGAGCTTTAATATCATTCTTGATACCTCTTTCATCCCCTTGCGTGCTCTGCAACCCGCTGCACGCCCTAGGAAACGCGTTATAGCTCCTCCCTCGCTTGCTGTTGCCGAGAGGATCGGGAGACCAGAACTCGAAGCAGGTGTACTTCCTGGTGTTGCCAGATCGCTCATTTTCATAGGTAGGTTCCACACGCCTTATACATGATAAGGAGAACACACCGAGACAAACGTGTTGGATTTTTTGTTCTTTGTTTTTAGTTATCAGTTTATCGACTAGTTTGTTGCACTTTTCCATCTCTTCCTATCCTGAGCTTGCTGTTTCATTTGCATATATCCCTCAGCTCAGCCTGCATCCTTAACTATTTGCACTATACAGAGGGTGACAAAACTTTACACATTAATTTTCAGGGCGTGTTTTAGAGGTAAAAATAATACTTTTTTTTCCTGTATACATGGGTCCGAAATTGAAGTCTTTTCGAGTTAAAGTGTTGCGAAGTTTCCGAAAAACAAATTGAAAAAGTGTCATAACTCCCTCGTGAATAATTCTCAATCCTCGTAAATAGGTACTCTGATGTAATTTTAGGCACTCTTGCCGGATTTGGATATGACAATCCTGTATGCAAAAATTTGAGGGGGTTTTGGGGTTTTCTTGATTTTTCTCACTTTTTTTGGCCAAATTAAGTGAAAATATACTTTCAGTTTCATTAAACCCAAAATCGATTAGCATTATTCAAAAGTTCGTAAAGAAAATATGCATTTTTGGTCCTTACAAATTTTTCCATTTCGCAAACCATTTCCAAGAAAATCGTCCTTGAAGTTGGAGACGTCGGCCAATTTTCGCCTTTTCTTTCATTGACTACAATTTCGGACCCATATGTTTATAGGGGGGGGGGGAGTCTTATTTTTACCTCTAAAACAAGCCCTGACAAGTAATCCATATATTTTGTTACACCCTGTATGTATATACTCTAATCGATGCCCCCCTGCAGTTTTTCCCTTCTACACGCCCTCTACGAAGAGTAACTATTCCCTAGGTGCCTTACGGCGAACATATTATTAATAAAGACTAATAAAAAAATAATTTTAAAAAAACCAGCATCTCGTAAATCCTTCTCGTAAATTATCAGAGCAGTCTATTGGAAAATTAGGAATGCTGATACTCTTAAAAGAAATTTCTTTTAAATCATAAGAATTATTGAAAATTCCAGTCATTCTAAAATAATTTCCTCTTTAGTCTATATTTAAAAGGAATTTTTTCTGCAAGTAAAAACTGGGATTTATTTATTTTTTTTTTTTGGTGCAAAGAAGCAGTGGTACCAGGGCCGCTAGGCAACGTTCGAGGCCTTGCAAGTCACGCATACTGGGGCCCCCGAAACGAAAAAAAAAAATATAATTAAGTAAATGTGAAAGAACAAATAATGAATCGAGGAAGACAGTCACAAAAAAAAAAAAAAAAAAAAAAAAAAAAAAAAAAAAAAAAAAAAAAAAAAAAAAAAAAGGAGAATCATTATAAAAGATAATTTTAAAAAAAAATTAATTCGAGGGTCGTTCCAAAATAATAAGTTTCCCTATCTGATATCTTGGCAACCAAAAGAGGCAAAACAATTCTGTAAAAAGCGTTCAACGTGAACTACTCTCACACTTCTAACCTTATTTACAAAATTTAAATCTGACCAACAATAAGAAAATGGCGTTCTTATTTCTGCGACCACCTACCGTAGAGCTGCAGCGGGTACAAAAGTTTACTGAGCTATAGAGCCAGGCAGAATATAGATGGAAACCGAGCCATATTGAAAAAGAAGAAAAAGTAGGCGAAGAGGTGGTTTTAACAACTACAGTGGCGTCAAATCAGGTCTTGCCAGTGGGGGGGGGGGGATCTGATCCTTTTTTTCTCTCTTTTTTTTAATCTTTTTTAATCATTTTTTTTTTTTGCTTCTCATTCATTTGGTCCGTGGATCTCTGACCTTCGCGGACCTTAGAGGTTCGAGGTATGACCAGAGATTACTAAGCTAAAGAGATATGGCACGACTGCTCAAAACTGTTAATCGACTCCTACGAAGTAGGCAAACTGGCATACGATCTGGTGGACCATTTTTGTAAACAATTCTGAAAGTAACCGAAGTGCGTTCGGCTGCCAGTAAATGACTTTTGATTAAAGTTTTAGTGGTTCTTTTCGTGGTTGAATTTTTCCCTTGACATTTTCCATTTTGTCAACGTGTTTGTAAAGTAAAAAACTTCAGAAAAGTGTGTGCCTTGAATTTATTTCCACTAACAGCAGTTATAGCAATGTTTACGAAAAATGGTCCACCAGGTGGTACGCCGTATTGTATCACGGCCTATTTGAAGGCGTTTTTTACGAAATGTCGATTAACGGTTTTCTAACATGGCGGGGATAGGACTTGCCATATCTCTTTAGCTTAGTAATCTCTGGGTATGACGCCTTAAAGGGCATAATCACTTACTACCTGGGCAAATTTTGGAAAATAATGCATTTTGCTCCCAATTTTTCAAGAAATTTAAAGCTTTTTAACCTATATACTCACTAAATTTGCCATTTTTTTTCTCCTTGAATTTTCTGTGTGAGCCAAAATTTCTGGATAAATCAAAACACGCCCCCCAAATGACGCTACTTAACAACTAATGGACAAGCAAAGAAATTGTCAAACTGTACGCTACACCTCTGGATATACTTCGATCCCCTTCCATTGACCAAAATAGCCATAAGGTAAGTCGCAGACGTTAAAAAACCATCAACCAGATGATCTGAACAGTGAGCATACCTGCGCACAAAAAGACGACTTGACGAATGGAAGATTAAGATATAGAGCCTTACAGGAATTTTCCTCGAACATACAAT
Source organism: Trialeurodes vaporariorum (assembly GCA_011764245.1). Lineage (NCBI taxonomy): Eukaryota > Metazoa > Arthropoda > Insecta > Hemiptera > Aleyrodidae > Trialeurodes > Trialeurodes vaporariorum. Next base: position 47,432,452 of record VMOF01000369.1, read on the forward strand.
GCACACACCTGAAACATAGAAGGACAAAACTATTAGAATCGAGTATATTTTTGCATATTTATACAGACATTACATTAATTTTTCTTAGCTACATAAATGTATATACTTGGATGCTTGGGAAACGGTAATAGACGGTAATAGATGAACCATTCAATACAGATCGATTATAAGACAAATTAAAGGCAAACTTTAAAAATAGTAATTAATTTACCACTTCACCCGCGGAAACCAATTTTCATCCATCCATGTTTACCTAGATCCGCGGCAGTGGCGTAGCGTGCAATATGACAACGTTGCATTACGTCCATTGAAACTCATGAAAAAGATCGCACTATTGGGTGTTCGGTGAATACCTTTGGATTCGACCTTTCACGGAGAAAAATTTATATTTGGGGCTACCAGAATTACTTCTACGTAATAGTTAAATGTTCATTTGCGTATCCTTAACTAGATTTCTGGTAATATTCAAAATACATTTTTCGTTGAAACCAGCAATATTTTCACAGATACCAGAATTTATATTTGACTATTCCGTAGAATTAATTCTGGTAGCCCCAAATATAAATTTTTCTCCGTGTTTACGTGGGTTTAAATAGGCACATTACAACGTTGCCAAATTTCACGCTACGCCACTGATCCGCGGCTAGAATCGAAGAAAAACCGCCCCATCCCATATAAAAAACTTGGGGGGCTACAAAGTCAGAGGGGAGCCATTTTCGGACACTCGTTTGTACACGGAAAAAAAAAGGTTGGTAGAATCAGCATCAGCAACATCAGCAAAGCTGATTTTGGAGTCTGCTATCAAGTATGGTAAATTTATCACTAAATTATGGTAAGATGTACCAACAACCAACATGTTACCTCAATTTCCCACAAGATACGTTGCATTCTTCAAAAATGGTGAAATGTACCATACATGCTAGCAGAAGTAGCAGACGCCAAAATCAGATATGCAGATGGCGAATTCTACAAGTCTTTTTTTCCGCGTGTAGGGGGAAAAAGTTTTGACAAAGTTCATTTCGACCAAAAAAAAAAAATAAAATAAATAAACAAACGTGGTTAAAATCTTCACTATAATTTTTGGGACACCAGCTATGTATCTGCAAGGATTTTCTTTTGGGTATCTGACAACTCAGCTAAGAGCGATTCACTTACTTGTGTAAGTACAAGTAAAAGGCAAGAATAATGAATAATTTACGGAGGCTACATCTGACTAAGGAACTGTTAATCCTCTCAACTCTCAAAGGAACGAACGGTAGGTTACGGTAGGGCAAACGGGGTACGTTGCGTAGGCAGGCGCGCGGGCACGGTCATATAAATGCGCGGATCCTGGAACCTTTCTTCCTCTTCCTCTTCCTCTCTCTTCCTCTCTCTTCCTCTCTCTCTCTCTCTCTCTTTCTCTCTCTCTCCCTCTCTCTCCTTCCATTTAAACGCATGTGACTGAAAAGGACGAAGACAGGGACCGAAGTCCAGTTGTGACCCTCTCCTTCTATCCAAGACGCACATGTCGCACTAGGGTCTGAGCTGAGATCGTCAACAAGTGGTCCAAAGTCAGGAAGTAAAATTTCTCACCAATATCTCTAGAATTAACTTTACTTTCAGGACCAACTTTACACATAAAACACTGTCAAAAAGTAATTCAAACCTATTAATGTCACGGAAAAAAATTAAATTAAGTTTTAACGCCGAAAATGATTACTTTCCATTACTTTTACTTTCTCACAATAACTGACAAAATTGGAAAAAATTGAGAAAGTATTGCGATGTTGCAGATGTCTGTCTGTTTGTATCCCAGTATAAATTTTGAATCAATAGTCCATATGCATCCAAATTCTGCAGAAAATTTCCTTTTAACATGATCCAGAGAGATTTTGTTTTCCGAAAGTTTAACTTGCAAGCACATTATGGAGAGTAAAAGGTTTCCATTGAAATCAATGAGAAAATGGGTAAACATAGGGAAAAAATGGAATATTTTAAATAAATAGCTAATTGAATTTTGATGAAAATTTGCAAAAACATTCTGCAATCAGCCTACTGTAATATTAACTCATTAAGGGAGGGTTTGGGGGTCGTCCCAGAATATTGTAGTGGGGTCTGAGGGTCTCCTCCAGAATATGAAAGGGGATTCTGGGGGTTTCCCCCAAAAAATATAAGGAGGTCTAGGGGCCCCTCAGATTAAATTTGATGTGAGATAGAAAGTGTTCGTATGGGGTATTCCCTACAGTTTACTTTTCATTTCAATGATTTTCGGCCAGTCTTTTCCGACCTCAGACTATCTTGCGCCATGTGTTCAGATAGTCAAGGAGAGGGCAAGGTTATAGATTAAAGAGGTATGCTCATCTGACTTCGCGCTTCAAAGTCAGTAGCGCGAAGTTTAAAGTCCAGATCCAAGATGGCCGACAAAAGCAGAAAACATTGTATACTCTTTCAAGAAAACATCGGGCTATTTTCTGCTTTTCTGGAGAGGGAAGCCCAATGTTTTCTGGAAAGAGTATACAATGTTTGCTGCTTTTGTCGGCCATCTTGGATCTGGATTTTGAACTTCGCGCTACTGACTTTGAGGCGCGAAGTCAGATGAGCATACCTCTTTAATCTATAACCTTGAGGAGAGGGAACCAGTGGCGAGGCGTGCAATTTGGCAACCAATCTTTTTCCCCCTTTAAACATATTAGAAAGGTCGAAACATCTGATCATCGCCGGTGACCGAAACATTCGATTCTTTCAGTGAGTTTAAATGGAGAAAGTACATCGTTGTCAAATTTCACGCCTCGCTGCTGGAGGGAACAGGGAAGAGCAAATCCCTGGATCCACCACTACTATATTGGCACAGTAGACACTGCATTAGCGCAACGAGAAATCATACCTATCTCCCTCATTTCATGATTAAAACAGGCCGTAGACAAGGATAGACAAGAGAATGAAACCACTTCTTTTCATCCTTTTACAAATGATACATTCAATAGACATATGAGGGGCAGAATACATATATTCTGCGATTGGGCCACTGGATAAAATAATGAGAGGGTATGATCCTGGTTGCCGTTTAGGCTCGAATTAGGTGCAAGCCAATTCACAATTTTTTTTTTTTTTTCAATTGCGAAAGATTCATTTCCGGCCCCTCTCGTAGTTTATAATCAGATAGATGGCACCACTGTATTTCACGTTTTTTTGTATAAATCAACACTCGAAATGCTCTATCATACCCAGTCGAATATTTTTATTCACATTCACTGAAAAAAGTGGATGGATGACTTTTTCCCTTCGATGCTTCCTACATTGCGTAGCGATTTGGATGGTTGAAAAATAACCATTCGATCGTAAATGTTAACCGTGTGACTGAATATTAACCACATGACTGTAAATATTACAGTCAAGTTCTATATTATTTAACCATTGGGCTGTAAGTAATTATCATCCACTTCATCCACTCGTTTCATTTTTTTTTTTCAGTACACAACTTGAGGTATCAATGTAAGTACACGGCGAAAATGGATCTACTAAAAGTGGCTAGAACTGTGATAAATAGTTCTCGAACTGAAAATCTCGAACAGTTTTCAGGAGAATTATATGACCTTCTGAAATAGAATTCCAGCCGTTTTTGAAAAAAAATGCTTGCATTTTGACCGGAATAAGCTAAAGGGAATGAATGTTATAGAATGCTATCGTAAATATCAAAAAAGGATTGAAAACGAAAGGATTCATGCAGGGAAAAATTGCGTAAAACGATAAAATTGGAATCATCTTTTTTACGTAAACGGAGCTTTCACGGGAGGTTTTCCTTAGGTAAAGCGGAACTTTTACGGTAAAGCCGCAAAGGAACAAATGCAACTTCGGGATAACCGGATAAGTATACATCAATTACACTTATTTTCTTAAAAAAGTACATAAGAATACCGATGCGATGTTGTGTATGAACAAATTTTCCGTTCTTTCGCGGCTTTCCCGAAAAAGTTCCGTTTAACCGCAGGAAAAACTTCCGTAAAAATTCCCTGTACCTAAAAAAGATTATTCCAATTTAATCAGGGAGAAACCTGTGCAAAGCCTTACGTTTTTGTTCTATTTTTGCTACTTTGGATGTCTGGATTTCTGAATTCTATTGATAAAACCAGAATTTTCCTGAAAACTGTTGGCATTTTTTCCGCGGAAAATTCTCATTAGAATTATGGTCATTTTTAGTTGAAGATTTGTCTCTGTAATACTAAACTATGAAAAATTTAAAAATTACCGTTCGTTATACGTTTCAATCACAGGCGGCCCGTCATAAGACCTAAGAAAGGCCATAGTCTTCACCTCCATTTTTCTGACAATGCAGCAGAGCTGCCGTTTTGCGTATTATACTTCATGACATTTTTCAATTCACCGATGAGTCCACCAGTTGAGACAAGATTACATAGCTCAGTTCAATGTATGACTGTCCTGGACAAAGATACTCTGATCTGTGATCTTTTCTTCATCGGTGCCATCACCGTTAAATCATAAAATAGCCGCAAGTTTTTTTAAAGTCATGGACAACTCCAACTGTTTAGACAATATTACAGATGCGAGTATTTCATGCATTACAGTCATACACTGACAATGAGATGAACAATGTAATCTTTGCTCAACCGGTAGAATCGTAGGTGAATTGAATAATTTCATTTATGAAGCTCTTTTGCTGATAGCAAATGAATAGTCCAATAAGATGTAGAAACCAGCGAAACTCACGAAAATCACACCGAGAAAGTCTAAAATTTAGCAATAAACCTACATAACTGCTATAATGGTAAGTTTGTTATGGCGGCTCAACGCAGGTATCATGGGAGATTCCTGTCCATTACGTCACTTTCTCTGCAGAAACACAGAGATATGTCTCAATTTAGATAGGAATCTCCCATGATACCTGCGCCTATCCGCCACTAAGCCCGATTCTGAGTGTGTATTTCGTGATTTTTTAGTGTACTCATCATCATTTTTACATGTTTTTATGCTAGAATCAACTCTTCAATCCCCGGTAGCAAAAGTTTGCAAGAGCCCCATTCTAAGCAAAACGGCAGGCAAAAAGGTTAAAGGGACAGGACCGAAAATACGAACTTTTAACAAAACGGCAGCAAATTGGCATCATACTAAAATTGACATGGAAGCAAAGTTGGTAAGAATTCGATGAGAAAAAAAATAAGTCTTCTATATTTTTAATTTTTCAGCCCACAACTTTTTCGACCCATAGTTTCAATACTTTCCTGTAGCGAAAGATTAACTCGCCATCCATGATACACAACCGATATAGACAGGAAAAAACACAATGAGGAACCGAGTGAAAGGATAAAAAGTCTGAAAGAGGAGAGCATACAATTCAAATGCGCGGGTTTAAAGCTCAACAGTGATTTCCCTTTTCCTGTTACGCTCAAGTGGGGGACTTGAAAATTTGAGTAGGTGTTTCAGTGACATCCCAGTTATACGCAGGCTGTTGCTTGTTGCGTTGGTTTGTGTGAGTGTGTGATGCGTGCGTGCGCCGCGCGCGCCGCGTCGCGGTCGTGTCGCAATTTTCCTGTCGCGGTAAAAACACGAAAACTCGCGCGATCAGCAAACACTTCCCGTCGAAACGAATAAACAAACGCTCTCAATACTGCAAAATAAACAAAGCGGAACGAAGGAGAGGGGAAACAGGGTGGTGGGGGGGGGGGGAGAAAAAAAGCAATATACCAAATCAACGAGTTAATAAGAGCAAACGCACCATAAACCACAACCAACAAACACTCACCGGCGGCGCGGGCCGCGGGGCCAGGCATCAAACGCAGCAAACATCACCGCGAAAACACCGAACGCATTTTTTCCTCGTTATGTGTGCGAACTGCGAAGCAAAAAGACCGCTGAACAAGAATTTGGGAACGCCGCGAATTCGAACAAAAGAGGCAGTCAAACGAGGACCAAGATAATTTTTGATTCTCTCTCTACATGCCCGTTCGCGAAAGCATGTATTAGATAGATTTTCTTGGTGGAAGTTTTGTTAGGGTATTACTGACACGAGCTCATAACAAGCTTTCAAGGGACTTTATACTCTATAGTGTTAGAGAGGGCAATTATATGGACGTAAGGCACGTAAATGCCCCCCTCCCCTTCTTTGTAATTTTCAAACAAACTCGATCCAATGAGCTAAGAAAGAGAGGGGAGGAGAAACATCTGGATCCGCTTTTAAAATCATCAGTTTCTCCTTCAATATTACATGATGCAATAAGCATAACATAATTACTGTGCAACCGTCGAATTCCAACTCTTTCTAGGCAGAATGAGCTTATGCAAGCTTTTGTGAGCTTTTGATACTATGAATAAAATGTCCATAAAAACTTAAGCAATCGTGCATAAAAATCTTTATTCGTTTACATTCTCAATGGAGGTGCACAGTGTTTTACGGATAAAATATCTGTAGTTAACTGTCGATGAAGCTGTTAATTTTAATCACGGTGCACCTCAAGAATGAGTCGAAAATGCCCAAAAGAATCTTTAAAAGCGTAAATCGATGTCGATCAGCACAGGCATTGAAAGATTACACCGTATTGTTACTACTGTTGTTGTTTGAAATGAGGTTTGACAGCAACGCCACTAACTAAATTAATAAGATTAAAAAAGTGTTTGGGAAGTTTAATGATGAGCTCTGAGTTTATTTTGAACGTGAATCTGAAATTCTGAGTCATTTTAATCATCCCATTGGCCATTAAATGACAAACATTTGTATGCGACAGAGAATCTAACCTCATTTCCAACAACATGAATAACAACAATGTTTACGGTCACCAGCGTACTGCACGTTGTATCACGGCCATTCTGCAGGCGTTTTTTACGGAGCCCGGCCAACGGTTTTTTAACACGGCGGAGATAGGAAGTGCCATATTTCTTAGGCTTATTAATCTCTGACTTAAACACCAAACGTACCAATAACTACACTATAATGTAATATTTATAAATATGTTTATTGATTATAATTAACGACATTATAAAGAAGTATAAAGAGGGGTAGTAAGGGAGCCTAACAACAGAAGTGAGCAGCTCGACACGTTATGCTTACGTGGTTCTAACCATATTGAATATCAGTCATTTCCATAGAAACTAACAGCTCTCTATAGAGGCTAAGTTTGGATAAAGAAGCGATGGCGGAAGACAACAACGAGAGCTAAAGTTTTAAAACGTGCCCCTTCAAACGAAACAGATGCAGCTTCTCTTCCGCAAGGAGCACATAAATCATGAATAGTTTGTTGTCCTCAATGGTTGGGCGGCCAGGGGGTATGAATAGATCCTATATCGTGCATCTTAAGCGGACACTTAAACGGTAGGTAAACACGGTCAAACAAAACAGTGCAGAAGTAGTGGGCGGGGCTCGGGGGGCGTCACCGTTCGTCGAGTCGCGAACTTGCATGCAGCAGCCGCGGTTTGGAAAAAAACTTGGCGCGAGTACTCCACTATACTTCATCGGTTATGGTATCGGGAGAGAGAGAGACAAGAACTAGACTCCAGCGCGCGCACGACGACCGGAATGTGGGAATTTATTAGACGTCCCGGTAAACGATTACGCCGGGGGAGGGAAAATTAATTCATCCCGAATGCGAGGTATTATTCGCGCGCTTTGAAGTGTGTGTTTGTGTTCGCCAGCTTGCTATCTCGATGTTGCCGAACGCTTTTCGAATTTCCCATTCGCGGCTGGGTTCCTGGGACTCTGCCTTGATGGGTCGATTTATTGATTGAGTCATCGATTGAGTCATGGATTGATTCATCGATATTGATCAGTTATAGATTGATACATCGATATTGAGTTATGGATTGATACATCGATATTGAGTTATGGATTGATACATCGATTGATACATCGACTGAGTCATCGATTGATACATCGACTGAATCATCGATTGATACATCGATTGAGTCATCGATTGATACATCGATTGAGTCCTCGATTGATTCATCGTTCGAGTCATCGATTGATACATCGATTGAGTCATTGATTGATACATCGTTTGAGTCATCGATTGATACATCGATATAGAGTCATCGATTGATACATCGATTGAGTCATCGATAGAGTTAACGATTGATACATCGAACGACCAATCAAATAAATCGTCGAACGATTCGTTGATTGATTCAGCGGTTGATTCATTGATTGACTTTATCGACTGATTTACAGTTAGTGAGTTTATCTTGAACTTTTTTTACATTAATTTTTGCGGTCGAGCAAATAAGAATCACAATTTTGCGACAAACAATCGACTTTTGCTGCATTTCATAAAAATGTGAGCATTGAATACATTATTTTCTTCAGGAAAAGGTGCAAAATTAATGTAAATCCATCCCTGCCTAACACACCCCCCCCCACTCACACAATTAATGACTTAACTACGTAACTAGGTCGTTGGGAAACGAAAAAATAGCGTCACATGAGTACGGCAATCAACGAAAGTCGTTAGTTGTTCATAGATGGACGCAACCAGTGGTGGATATAGAAAGTATATTTGGGGGGAGGGAGGGGGAGTGCTTGCGAATTTTGAAATTTTGAAGCGTCACAGGATGCTATATTTTGAGCTATTTTCTGTTGAAAAACGAGTCCTCGTGCCGTTTCCTTGGATCTGCCATGGACAGTAGATGTTTTATCAGTTTAGCTGTCTATACCCGCACGGGGAAAAAAAATACTGGTAGAATTTCAGTCCAAATATGGTGAATGTTACCATCATATGGTAAATGCAACGTACTTTGTGGTAAATTAAGACGTCCTGTTGGTACATTTCACCACAAGGTACGTTGCATTTACGATATCAGACTACAAAATTAGCTATGCAGATGGTAAATTCTACCAATCTTTTTTTCCCTGTGCGAGTAACTAACTACTTCTTTAGTAGCTCGCTGGACTAATTCGACAATAATTGTGATATTTTTCAACGACCAGCAATAAGTTTCAAATTAGTTTCGCCCAAGTCTTTCCCAAAGACGGAAATTAATCGGCGACGTTTGCGTGGCCGGGAAGTGGAATGAAAATTGACAATGCGGCTCTCGATACCAATAATTCAATGATTGGTTGCTTTCGTTTCAGTCCTTTAGTTTCAGCGTGTGAATGCATAATTAGCTTTAAATAACTTCAGGGACACGCTGAATTTATTGCGGCGCGAGGCACTCGATCCCTAGGGTCTCTCAAAACCTTTCCGGCGCTCAACTCTGCCGGCACGCCATACATAGAGCCAGCGGCGGGGCGGCAGCGGAGAACAGAAATTTGACATTTTGTACAAATATGCATGGATCGGTTTGGTGCGAGGCGATGACATTCTGGCTATACATATATTTTAGGCTTCGGCCGGTCAATAAGTGTCACTATCACATAATTTTCATAAGCGCCATCTTACAATCTCCTCATTCATAACATACAAGACCTTTCACCTTAACATTACCGAAGTTCCCTGGCAAAAATGGTCCATACAGGTCCATAACCAATTCACTATGCAGAGTATGGATATTTATGGATATCGTATGGGTATACGTGTTGATATCCTTACAGGTCCATACATATCCATATGGATCCATATATGCCCATACTCTGAGTAGGAAATTGATTATGGACCTTATGGAGATGTATACATGGACCATTTTTTCCAGGGTTCGCATAAAAAAGCTCTGAAAGAAAAACTAACGGAGAATATGACTGAACATTGGCGGATCCAGCCCTCGCGAACGGAGGGGGGCGAACTTGAGATTTTCGCCCCCCGCGACCCCTTTTTCCCTTTTACTCCCCTCTTTCCCCATTCTTTCCCCTTGTTTCACCTTCCCTCTCCCCTCTTTTTCCTCTTTTTTGGTCAAACAGGGGGGGCGATCCCCCCCCCCCACCTGTATCCGCCAATGTGACAGTATAGTTAATTCACGAGTTAAGACTTGATAGGTTCAAGAATCTTTCTCTGCTCATCAATTGTTAGAAAAGGATCGATAATAAGCAGCGGCGGCTCGTGCGATTTGGCAACCATGCTTTTTTACCATTTAAAACTATGCGAAAGTATCGATATCTTATTCTTGGGGGTGCATTGCACCTCCTGAAGATCGATTGTTTTACATAGGTTTAAATGGAGGGATTACACTGTTGCCACATTGTACGAGCCGCCACTGATAATAAGGGGCACAACAAGTTCACGTGATATTCTCATAAAATCTCCATGGGAATGAAGTCATCAATACCTGATTAAAAAAAAAATAGGGCTAATTTTTCTCAATGATTAAATGCAGCTTAGAACTTTTTGGTTGAACGCGTCACCGTGTTACCCACCACAAAATGTGTCAATTGTTAAAACCAACCTTCAAATTTACTATACTTCACAGCTCTTTTTAAATTCAACCGACCGTACTTTCGTTCCAATTTGAATGCAAAAGTTCTTTTATTCGGGGTTGTGAATTGTGTATCAAAGATTACAAAGTAATGCAAGAATGGGGCTCTTGCGAACTTTTGCTACACGGGATTGAAGAGTTGATTCTTCCATAAAAACCTGTAAAAATGACGATGAGTACACTAAAAAATCACGAAATACACTCTCCGAATCGAGCTTAATGGCGGTTCGACGCAGGTATCATGGGAGATTCCTATCTAAATTGAGACGTACCTCATCTGCGTGTTTCGGTAGAGCAAGTGATAAATTAGACTGGAATCTCCCATGGTACCTGCGTCGAACCGCCATTACGATCTTGCCATTTATGTAATTATGTAGGTTTATTACTGAACTTTAAACTTTCTAAGTGTGATTTTCGTGATTTTTGCTGGTTTTTACATCCGAATGGACTATTCATTTGCTCACAGCAAAAGTGTGCAAGAGCCCCATGGTATGCATCAAAACAAAACATTCAAATATTTGTAAGTTATGTTGATGTTCACAAAAACGTGGCGGTTCCGCCGATAAGTCGTTGATAGTGGCTATAACGTAGCGTGGGTTGTTTGAAGTGGAAGTAATTTCCTGAGTAAATGAGTGGATTTTGAAAGTTTTAAATAAGCGCATCGTTATTTTCGCCAAAAATTACGTTAAAATCAATGTGTCCTATTGCTGTAAGGAAAGTATACGCAACAGTAGACCCATTAAAGATTTGCGAGGAAACGCACACACTGCACCAGTGGCGCACAGTATTTCCTAGGCGGAAAAAACCCCTTTTTAACGACCTCTTCAAAACTACCCAAAACTTCACAAAATCCATTCCTGAGGGTCCAAACTAATAGACTTGCACGATTTTTTTACAATTTTTGCATTTCTTTTGGTAGAAAAGCTAGGTTAATTCGGCGGAAGTCAGAATTTCTGTTTTTTCGCTAAAAACTGGAGTAATATCGAAACCTCTGTAAAGAAGCTCTTTTAGGCTTTTTCATTGAAAATTTTCGCTCCATGGGTGCGTTATAGTCTACAATTTGACATTCTACCCTTAACACGGGCTAAATTTTATTTTGTCATACCCAAAGGAATGGATTTAAATAGAATAAGCTTAAAAAATGACGTTTTCACCCAAATATGGACCTACAACTGAAGCGTCAACGAGCGTCACGGGTCTGTTGACATTTTTCGCAAGCTGAATATGTGTACTAACAACCCTGAAAATTTGGTAACCCAAGATTACCCAAGGCGGAAGTTACAGCGAGTTGAAAATTATGAAAATAGAATGTTGCGCGGTAGGTAATACACTGCCCCGCAAAAAAACCGGCGCACAAGGCGCGCTGGATCATTCCGCTCGAAAATGCGAAAAAATTACAAAATTTAAAATCGTCATAACTTTTGAAATAAAAGAATTAAAAATATTTCAAGGCCAAGGTCAAATTCCTCATATTTTCTAATTTTTTCTACAAAAGCTCAACTTTTTTTTTTGGTAATTTTCCCACCCGTATGAAGAGTTTTTCCAAACCCTCGCGAAAACTGTTTTTTTGGAGCACATCTCTAAAAAGCTACTCAAACTTCTCACATCACTTTGGGCAAAAGTAGCATGAATAGACAAAATCTGAGACATGCATCAGATTCCTCAGAGTCAGGGCTATCGACCTGGTTACCTCAATTTTGTTTACAAAATTTGTTTACGGTCGGAAAATGCACTTTTCTGAGACCATGTAAAGACCGCTTCTGAATACACAGTTTACACATCCGCTCAAACATGCGAAAAGATGATAAAAGTTTAAATCGTCATAACTTTTGACTTAAAAGAGTAAAAAATATTTCAAAGCCAGGGCCGGATTTCTCGCACTCTCTAGTTTTTTATGCATAAGCTCAAATTTTCTTTCGGTCATTTTTCTGCCCGTATGAAGAGTTTTTCTAAACGCTCGTGAAAATTGTTTTTTTGCAGCATATTTTTAATAATGTTCAGAAGCGGTCTTTACATGGTCTCGGAAAAGTGCATTTTCTGACCTTGAACAATTTTTTTTAAAAAAAATGAGGTAACCAAGTCGATAGCCTTGACTCCAAGGAATGTAAAGCCGGTTTCAACTTTTGTCTATCTATGCTACATTTGCCCAAAGAGATGTGAGAAGTTTAAGTAACTTTTTAGAGATGTGCTAAAAAAAAAACAGTTTTCGCGAGGGTTTGGAAAAACTCCTCATACGGGCAGAAAAATGACCGAAAGAAAATTTGAGCTTAGGCATAAAAAACTAGAGAGTACGAGAAATCCGACCCTGGCTTTGAAATATTTTTTACTCTTTTAATTCAAAAGTTATGACGATTTAAACTTTTATCATCTTTTCGCATGTTTGAGTGGATGTGTAAACCGTGTATTCAGAAGCGGTCTATATGGTCTCGGAAAAGTGCATTTTCCGGCCTTAAAAAAATTTTGTAGACAAAATTGAGGTAACCAAGTCGATAGCCCTGACTTTGAGAAATCTGATGCATGTCTCAGATTTTGTCCACCTCTACTTTTGCCCAAAGAGATGTGAGAAGTTTAAGTAATTTTTTAGAGGTGTGCATGCTCCAAAAAAACAGTTTTCGCGAGGGTTTGGAAAAACTCTTCATACGGGTGAAAAAATGACCAAAAGAAAATTTGAGCTCTAGTAAAACAAACTAGAGAGTACGAGAAATCTGAACCTGGCCTTGAAATATTTTTAGCTCTTTTAGTTCAAAAGTTATGACGATTTTAAATTTTGTAATTTTTTCGCATTTTCGAGCGGAATGATCCAGCGCGGCAGGTGCGCCGGTTTTTTTTGCGGGGCCTGGTGGGGGGGGGGGGCTGACGTACCAAAGGGTTGGTGACAGGTGTACCAGGTAAATTTATGGGAATAGTAAGACCTTTCGTTCACGTTTTCAAGCAGTTTTATTCAAATCTAAAGCAAAATCTAGGTGCGATGAGGTTTTTTCCCATTCTTCATAAGAGGGGAAACACTGTGTGGCGTATCGTGCAATTTGGCAACGTAGTATTTTGTCCATTTAAACCAATATAGAAGGTCGAATTCAAAGGTGTTCACCAAACACCCAATACTTCGATCCTTTTCATAGGTTTCAATGGACGAACTGCAACATTGCCAAATTGCATGCTACGCCACTGCACCGCACATACTTGGATTTTATTTGCCATTTTTTTCCGGCGAAATGTCCTCAATTCTGAAACAAACGAAAAGTGGACAGCGCGACAACTTAATAACGGGGTAATCGCTGCGGCCACTTGACCACCATTTTGAAGCTCACTTTGGAGTAATTGCTGGGGAGGACGGGCGGTCGACGCGGCACTCGACCATCACTTTGAAGCTCACTTGGAGTTACCATGTAGTGCGGGCACTTCAACAGCTCCTCAAAGCTCATTTTGACCGTGTATACGCTGTACAAGTGTACAGTGATGACGTCCGTTCAAAGTTTACATCTACACGGAGCGCCATCCATTTTGCGTGCACTGTCCTACATAGAAACTTCTCGTGAAATCATATTTTCTGAAAATCAGCTACTGTTTACATACATTGGTAAATGTCCGAGCCATGCGCTCTCTCTGTTTTATGAATGGGTAAGTATACTTTACAAGTTGAAAACTTCTGCCATATGTGAATGGGATTTTGATGTTTCCCGTGTGAGACACCGCATAAATACGGGAGCGATAAGAGTAGTAATACTGGCGGTTCATACCAGAGCTGTCGATTTGCGTAGATTCAATGACATTTTGAAATTCACCGAAGATTCCACCGGTTGAGAAAAGATTACAGAGTTTAGTTCAGTGTATGACTGTAATGCACGAAAATACTAGCGTCTTTTATCTTTTCTCAACCGGTATATTTTAATTAATTGACGGCGTTTCCACCGATTAAGAAAATGTTACAGATCAGAGTATTTTCGTGCATTACAGTCATACACTGAGTTGAACTATGTAATCTTTTCTCAACCGGTGAAAACATCGGTGAATTTAAAAATGTCATTGAATCTACGCAAATCGGCAGCTCTGGTTCATACTACTGATGAGTAATTTACAAATCCATTTCGTGACAACCAAGCGAACTCTTTTTCGAAACGGTGCTTGGGTAAGGCCAGGGGGCCGATCATTCACTTCATCGATAAATTCATCGTTAAGACTGTCTATGAGTGATGCTATTGATCCAAAATTGTAAAACTTGGCTGTTGGTATGGAAACCATCGTCAAAGTAACCGTCTTTTAAAGCCATTGAATGAATAGCCTTTAAGAAGCGGGTAGTGTTAACAATGGTGACCATAGCAACAGCCAAGTTTTACAATTTTGGACCAATAGCATTACTCGTAGACAGACAGTCTTAACGATTAATTTATCGATGCAGTAAATGATCGGCTCCCTGGTTCTAGTAATGCGGCGGTTTAGTGGATCAGTCTGCGCTCTCCTATTAATAAGGGAGTCGGATAGCCCTCTATCTCACCAAATGTAGAAAATCGAGCTTCTTGGGGACCTTTTTCTAATACTTTGGATTTTATCGAATTTTGGAGGTTTTAAAGTGGCCAGGCTCTTTTAAGCGTCTGCTTACAAGCATCACCAGATGACAACGTATTTTACCCAAATCCAACTGATTTTGTAGGAAATTGATGCACTGATAAAAATTGTTTATCGTTTTGCACTGATTATGATCATGTTTTTTTTCTGCGGGAAAAAATATGAGAGAGGGTCTCACATAGTAGAGCTAATGACGAGGCTCTGGATATGTGTTACATACATGCAAAAATGTGATTTATTTCGAATAAAATAATAAAATAACAGGGTGAGCAATTGCCCCCCCCCCCCAAGGATTTTAAGTCAGGCTCAAAAACGGAAACGAATTAAAATATGATGAGAAAAAAAAAGAAAAAAAAAAATTATCAGATTTTGCCCCCTCCCCAGCCGGCTCTTCAACTCTAAAATTATACTGATCAGCAAAAAAAAATACTGTCGGATTTTTGCCCCCGCCCCCCAAGACAGACTCGAAAGGACGCCCCTGATGCCGCACAATGGAACGAGTCAATAGAAGAGGTCGGACATGACGTTGTGACTTCAAATGCGTATATCTTCGTTTCAATTCGCAATGAAGACGTTTTTATGGGGTTACTTTGACTTTATTGTAAAATTTTACTCAAGAACTACACTTTCTAATTTGTTTTTTTACCGTAAAAACATCCAAACTTACATTTATTGTCATATATTCTATGTCCGACTTCTTCCATTGACTCACTCAACTGTGCGACGTCCAAGGGATTGCTGACTTCGGGTATCCTTTAAAACCCACCATGACGGGTGTTCGGTGAACACACAAGAATTCGACTTAGAGCTCGTTTATAGGAAACTACATTATGTCTTAAAATTCTAAGCCAAGAGATCACAAGATAAAAGAGAGAGCTATATAGATGAAAAACATGATAAATATTGATGACGCAAAGGGAAAATTGAGGGTACCCGATCTCCTTCCCTCCAATCATCTTACTCCGCGCCTTGGAAAAATCCACCGACTTCCTACCCGCACTCTCATTATAATGGCGGGAAAATCTCCTTTCTCCAGGGCTCTGACACGCTTTTCCTCACAATTTCAGCAAATCAAATTTTCAAAAATGCATCAGCTTTTCTGCCCGAGGAGGGAGGAGAGTCTATGAGTCTCAGCAAAAGCGGAACGGGGCTCTTCGTGAGCTTTCGCCGAGAAAGGATTAGAGATCGGCAAGAGTCCCTTTTTGTCCTCCATCCAGGTGGAAAGAATGCAATATTTCCCGAGAGCGGAAATGGAGAATATCTACATTTCCGGCGAGAGCTGTTTGCGTTAAGTACTCGAGCAGCTGGGTAGGATTTGACTCCTCCTGCAGAATCCCGCGCTTGTGCGCTCAACAGTGCTGCCAATGAAAAAAAAAAATACAAATTTTTCATAAAACTTATAGTAAATTGTGTATATTTGTTTTGCCAAAACTTGCAGCACTGTCGCGTAGGCACCCGGGGTACAAGAAACATTTGTTACATTTGCGCGATGAGAGTTTCTTCATCTCTCTCTTTTTTCTCCATTAAGAAACGTATATTAGACAAGGATGGACAAGGGGATAAAACCCTCTCTTTCTGTCCTTTTCCTACTTATACATTCAGATGGAAAATGAGAGAGAGATGGGAGAGATCCTGGTTGCGCCAGTGCTCCCTACATGACGATTTTAAAGTAAATATTCTTCGCAAATCGCAGCGTTGCGGATAGCGCGGCTTCGTCGAGCCAATCCTTGCAATCGTACTGAGTGTACTGAGTAGATTCGATTGGTTTATTGGCATCTAACCCATCCCTTTCCTCTCCCTCCCCAAAAGAGACTTATTTTGGAATGATGAAAATCCCCCTAGTTTCCCTCGTAAAAATGTTTCATGGCCAATTTTCCGTGGAAATCTATTTCCACGGAAGATTGGTCAAGGAACATTTTTTTCTAGGGTTGATAATTTTTTTTTTTTTTACGTCCAGTCACTCAAACGACACGTCATGATACTAAAACTGTGGAGTAAATGAGGTGATGAGTATGATGCAAGGGATTTATGATTCTCGGGGAGTATGAGTTTTGGAATTTACAGTCCGTTGAACCCTTTAACTACCAGGTTACGAAGACAAATCTTTCATTTGCTCAAATTAAGTGGGCAGATACATATTCCTACACTGTGGTGCTGCTTTTGCATACACACTGGGTTGAAGGCGCTCTAATAATCGAATCTAGGAAGTTTCGGCGCGGAAATTTCGGCGCCGGAAATCTCGGCGCAAAAATTTCGGCGCGGGGAAATTTCGGCGCGGGGAAATCTCGGCGCACGGAAATCTCGGCGCCTGATTTTTTTTCAAGCGGTAAAGGTAAGTAACGTCGAGTGTAGTTAGTACTTGGATTGATTATGGGGAGACCGTTTTTTTTTCAAGCTGTAAAGTTAAGTAACGTCAAGCGTAGTTAGTACTTGGATCGATTATGGGGAGACCGTTATTTTTCTTCAGAAAATCATAATATTTTCAACTTTTCCTTCACACTTATCCAGGCTTAGGACTGGCCCAGAGTTTTTTTTTAGGGGGACCCCCCCCCCCAAAAAAACACTCTTGGGCGTGTTTAAAAAAAATAAAAAGTTCCATTAAAAATGGAATTTGTGAAGAGTAACCCACTCTTCCCTGTCGAGATGTGGAATTGCTTCAACAACGTCGTCAACGGCTTGCCCAGGACAAATAACGGCGTAGAAGGGTGGCATAACACCTTAAATCCTCTCCTCATGGCTAGCCACCCCTCTATTTGGAAAGTTATAAATGCATTCAAGAGTGAAGAAAAACTGACCCGAGTGAGGCTGGAGGGATTCATTTCGAAGAAGGAGGAAGCTAAGCAAAAGAAAAAATATTCTGCAGTGACACAGCGATTGGAAGAATTGTGTGAAGACTTCGAAAATCTTGCAACTTTAGACTTTTTTCGAGGAATTGCTCACAACTTGCAATATTAAATTTTCTCTAATTTATTCGACAAGGGCAGTATACACCTGCAAAACCTATTTATATGCCACATATTTATCTATTTATTCATTCTCTTTTAGCACATTTTTAAAAAATTGACAAAGGGCCATCTACACCCGTCACAAAAACTTTTTAAACACGCCCAAGAGTGCTCTTTAGGGGGGGGGGGGGCTAAAAAAAACTCTTGGTTAGTCCTAAGCCTGGATAAGTGTGAAGGAAAAGTTGAAGATATTATGATTTTACTGAAGAAAAAAAACGGTCTCCCCATAATCGATCCAAGTACTAACTACGCTTGACGTTACTTAACTTTACAGCTTGAAAAAATAAGGTCTCCCCATAATCAATCCAAGTGCTAACTACACTCGACATTACTTAACTTTACCGCTTGAAAAAAAATCAGGCGCCGAGATTTCCGTGCGCCGAGATCTCCCCGCGCCGAAATTTCCCCGCGCCGAAATTTTCGCGCCGAGATTTCCGGCGCCGAAATTTTCGCGCCGAAACTTCCGGACACCCTAATAATCATTATTTTTCAATTAACCGTTTGGAGTCGTAACTGCTGTCAATACAAAACTGAAATTTCGTGAGGCAGATCTATAATCGCAGAAAGGTACTGAGAGGGTTAACGAGAAAGTTATTGATCAGGTTGCCTGCGAAGAACTAAACGAAAGCGAAATATTTGGGTTTTAAATATAGAAACATGGTAGTCAAGACAAAGGAAATGTCTAAAAAAAACTTCATCTTTTATTCGGGGGGGGGGGGCTTATAGTGATGATCCCACCCCAGAGTCAAGTCATCGCTAGCTATGCTCCTGCGATTAAACCACACCGATGGGATTAACCGGCAAATTTTCGGAGGACCCAATTTATTCGAGCCGCAGCCATACTTTACGATTGAATGAATGCCTCTAAATCGCTCTGGCAAAAGTTTCCGCGATTGTTCCTCATTGTTCCTGTTTTGACAGCGTCGCGTCGCGCAATGCCTCCCCGATATCCCCGGTAGTCATAGTCATCCCTGGGGCTCGTTCACAAGAGATCCCGAGGATTCATTTATCTTTCTCAGAAATTAGCAGTTGCCATGTTTACAACCCCGATTCGCCCCTAACAACTCGACGCAAAAACCGCCGAGAGTTAGCTAATCAAGAACCGAGGACCAAAGTTTTAACGCCCGCGAGGATCCCGTCGCATAGTGGAGCGGATGAACGGATGAGGCGGGATATGGTAAGTAAACTTTAGATCCCTGTATCTTCGTGAATACGCAACGTGGAAGTTTGAATGTGATGTCATTGGTTTTCTCGTAATATTGTCTACGAAGAATCAACTCTTATACTGCTTTTTGATACCGTAAAAGCGTCAAAAATTTGCGTTTTTTGGTCATATCTTGCATGTCCAACCCCTCCCATTGACTCACTCCTATGTACGCCGGGACGGCACCAAGAGGGTAGGGGAGACGGATGTCTCACGGCATCATCCCGCGACGTCCTGGCATTCACCCTTGCGAAACAACCCCCTTCCCCTTCACCCAATCCTCGCCTTTTCCTCATCCGGAAACACAAGGAAAAGACATGTTAACACTCTCACACAAATACACATGCAGGGTGTCCCGCAAGAAATGAATCACACCCCTGAAATATTACTTGCTTGTATTTACACACAACGCTTGGCTATAGTCCCGATGAAATGTTGCATCCTCGACACTTTGAAACTGTAATTTTGACTTTTCCAAAAACTTGACATTTTCTGTTTTACTGCAACTAAGCTGGAAAAGATAGTGGTGACGTCTGCGAACTCGATAGGATGTTCTAACCATTTTAAGTTGTAAATTCAATATTACAGATTTAAAATATAACGAATACCTGAGTGTTGCCTTGTTATACCATCAGATAGAATTGATTACCCGTCGCACTGTTTCAGCTCAAACTAGTGGCGTAGCCAGGAATTTTTCTAGGGGGGGGGGAGGTCCGGGGTCCGAAAATTGTCAAGGGGAGGGGAGTTCAAAGATACTAAATTCGTAAAATTTGTCTAAAACGCAAAAATTACCTTTTTTTTCCATGAACATCTTTGACGTGAGAAAATTTGGCTTGTTTCTGGTATGCGTAAGTAAGTACTAAGTTTCTTTATTGTGCAAATCCTTCCAAAAGGAACAGTTATGTCGATTTCTGTGTGAAGATAGCCACACTCAAACAGTTGCAACTTCGCTTGGACCCAATTCCCGCTGGATTAATTATTATTTTATTGTTTAATTTACTTCCCCCCCCCCCACCCGACGAGGTGGGGGATGCATTGTTTTCTTTTCAGAACACCCTGTTCCTGTAATGTCATCGCACACAAACGCATGCAAGATGAGCGTATAGTCGCTGTATTATTACGTTATTCACTTCAACGAGCTCGTTTTCACCAAGCAAGCTTCTTCTTCCCTTGTCTTCGACGGATCCGCACTCACTCATTGCTCAAAGATCATACTCAACACACAAACACAAAACACACTCACTCACACACACACTTACACGTAATAAGGAGCGAATATAGTATGATTTGAGACGCGAAGGCATCACATCGCCATCAAGATGTTATACCGCCTTTTGTTCTTGCTCCGAGCCGGGGAAGAACAACTTTTGCCTCCTTTGGGAACCCCCCTCCCCACTCCCCAGCCTTCACCTACGGCTGAAAACACCCGCTGAAGCAAATTGTAATCACATTGTTTCAATTAAAAATGGATAGTTTAGTTTTCCACCACCGACCGGCGCGGCGACACCGCCAGCGCTTCCACTGCCACGCGCGGCAAACAAAACTTTTCGCAAACAAGGGACTCTAGAGACGGATGGTTCCTATACACACATAAATGCAGTACGCCCCACAAGTTAATTCTTCAACAGGCCCTAGTTGAAAAACGCGAGCTTCATTTCAAACTGCAACAGGTCTAATTTAGACAGAGCTGCTGTTTTGCGTGTAATTAATAGCATGTTTCAATTCACCGGTGATTCCACCGGTTGAGAAAAGATTACAGAGTTCCGCTCAGTGTGTGACTGTACTGCACGAAAATACTCTGATCTGTAATTTTTTCTCGACCGGTATGGAGTCGTCGATGGCTTTAAAATCTGGCGGATATTTTAATAATTTCACGGCGATTTGCACCGATTAAGAAAATATTACAGATTAGAGCATTTTCGTGCAGTACTGTCATACACTGAACTGAACTGTGTAATATTTCCTCAACCGGTGGAATCATCGGTGAATTGAAAAATGTCTTTAATTACAAGCAAAACGGCAGCTATGAATCTAGAGTCTCCCTATGTAGAGTGTTTAGAAAAAAAAAAAAAAAACATGGGCGCCCGCCGCCATTTCTGAAATAATTTTTCACAATGGGCAAGGGTCTAATTTTTTTTTTTTTTTTTTTTTTTTTTTTTTTTTTTTTTTTTTTATATATAAAGAAAATTAAAGTACTTGATGAGTTAGAAACAAAGATGCCTTTACTCCCATTGTTCTGGAGATGAGATTTCGGTCCACACTACATTGTTGTAAATGGAGATTCCGGTTAGTGACGTCACTACGCTTACGATTTTGTACAACTTTACGCTAGTGTATCTCCAAAACTGAGACACATGGGGAAAAACCACAGGCACCGCATTATTCTCAGCTCATTAAGAACTATCATTTTCTTATTAAAAAACACAACATTTCAGACCCTTTGCAACTGCCTCATTATGGGCGGTTTCACGATAACGGGAATTGCATGTCCCCAGGGGCGATGGACTATATGTAAAGAGTAAAAAGATAAATAGCAGTGATTTTTCATCGAAACTCTCTGTCTGAGGGAGGAAAAAAAATAACAGGGCAAAAAATTATCAATGCCGTGGAATATATCACCATTTTTCAGGCGGAATTCGTACACTTTGTTACTGTCCCCGGGAGTGAGTCTTAGATTAAAAGGGTAATTTTCCTACGAAAAACAATTAAATACCTTTGCAGCGCCAATTTTTATCTTTAAGTAAAAATGAATAGTTACTTTAACGGCAAAACTGGACTTGTGATGAGTATTGGAGCGGAGGAAATCACAATCAGAACGGGTGGCGACCACTTGTGTACACTTTGTTACGCATTAAAAATGTGCGGTAAATCAGGCACAGACAGCGCTATAGCTGTCATTCCCTGGATCCTCCTGGCCTTAAGAGGTCAAGGAGATGGCAACAGGACCAGCTGATACCGGTAAGTAACATTTGTTTGTAAATATTGGCCGATAAAGTCATTTTTAGCGTCAGATTTAGATAAGTAGCACTAATTGCTCAACACAAGAAAATGCAATAAATACCCAATTTCAATCAAAAATTCAATTTGAGCAAATCGTGGATGAAAAGTAGGCGGCAAGTGTGTTTGAATGCCCAATCATAGATTAATTCATTTTTATTGCCTTTCTTGACATTCTGCAAAATACGCGAATTTGGAGTGTACACTTTGTTACGATACTTTGTTACGCTACGAGTAACGAAGGAAAATGAACGTAATTGAAAGGGGTTTGAGTCGGCTGATAGAAAATCACAGGTAGTATCTAGGTGTAGTATGCTTTTGCTTATCATTTGGCACAATTTTTCGAAATTCGAAGCCGCTCGCGAGAAATTCGAGATGGTAGGTACATATTTTCTTCAACACCCTGTACATGCAAATTTTAGATTAGGCCATGACTTTAGGCCCTTTAAGCTACGGGCTCAAATCATTTTTTTTTTTTTTTTTTAAGTCCTTGGTATGGGTGTCTCTCCTAGTAATCAAAGGAACATTTTAAGCGTTGAACTGTACAAATTTTACAGTTCTGAGAAATTAGCAGCCCTCAAGTCCCTGAAAAAAATCTCATTTTTGGGGTTAATCACCTTTCTCCTCTCAACTTGGTACAAAATGAAAATTTTTCGTGCCGGAGCTGGGAAAGTGATGTTGACTACCTATATAATGAAGAAAAAACATAAAAAATCAATTTGATGAACTTCAGTTTTACAAAAGTTGAAGGCTCAAATATTCCCGTTATCGTGAAATCACCCTTATTGTTAATTTGTTAGACATCGATTAGGAAGTGTAGACGCAATGAGGCTCTTGCAAACTTTTGGCTTTGGGAATTGAAGAGTTGGTTATTGCATAAACCCCGTTAAAATTACGATGAGTACACTAAAAAGTCACGAAATTCACTTTCAGAATCGAGCTTAATGGCGGAGAGACGCAGGTATCATGGGAGATTCCTATCTAAATGGAGACATATCTCTGTGTTTCCATAGAGAAAGTGCCATAATAGGCAGGAATCTCCCGTGATATCTGCGCTGAACCGTCATTACGAACTTACCTTTATAGCAATTAATTATGTGAGTTTAATACTGAATTTTAGACTTTCTTAATGTGATTTTCGTGATTTTCGCTGGTTATTACAACCGCTTGTATTATTTATTTGTTTATAGGAAAAGTTTGCGAGAGCCCCATTGGACCAATAATAATTGGAACTTTCCAGAGTAATTTCTTATATTACACGGTAAAAATGCATAAAAATTATTTTGAGTGTTGGATTTATAAAGCAACGCTTTAAAATCGAGAGTTCAAAGTCAGAGCCACGTTTTGTTTAGATTTGAAGAAAGAGAAATTGAAAAATCTCCAAAGATCATCGGTGAGCTGCGCCTAGTCTTGAGAAACATACTCGTACGTGTTTTCAACTTGAACCCGGTGTTGACTTTTGGAACACACTGTAAGCAGACCCACTCGCAACAAACTGAGAACTCGACGAGTTTTTGGCGAGGAAAAAGTTTTGCGCCTAGCGCGCGCCAGAGCGATACCACCCGCCGCACGCAAGAGGGACTATGGTTTATCTCACCCTTCGCGCTTCCTTGCTTTATGGCTTGGGATTTGGGCGACAAAGTTCGACAAAACCGGATGTGTTGCCGTCAAATATTAGCGTTTTTTTTTTTTCCATTGCGGCCCAATGGCGAAGCGTGCAATCTGATAACGTCGCATTCTGCCCATTTAAACCCATGAAAAAGATCGAATAATTCTGCGTACTTTAATAACCCTTAAATTCTCCTTTTTGCATGAGTTCAAATGAACAGTATGAAACGTTGCCAAATAGAAAGCTTTGCTATCGTAGGAGCAACTCATTAGCGTTTTTATTTTCATTGCGGCCCAATAGCGAAGCGTGCAATTTGACAACGTTGCATTCTGCCCATAATAACCCAAAGAAAAGATCTAAATATTATGTGTAAGTACTTTAAAAACCCATACAGTCTCCTTTTTGCATGGTTACAAATGAACACTATATGAAACGTTGCCGGATAGCACGGGTTGCTATTGTTAGAGCAAATAGTATTAAGATACACGCATTAGTAGAAACTTAGGGTGCAATGCAAAAACTTTCCTTGAGATCTTCTTAACTTGGATTGATTTGAGAAATATGTAAGCCGAGTCGAATCAAAAGAGGAAATTTGCAAATCAGACTGTGTTGCCAGATTTCGTAATGAAGATACGCACTTTACATTCAATCATATGGGAAATTTGTATATTTTTCGCCAACTTTTTCGACAAAAGTACTTGTGGGTGGATTTTAAGTTGGATATAGAAAGCTCGTCAATTTTTTTTTTTTTTTTTTTTTTTTTTTTTTTTTTTTTAACTAAAATTCATGGAAAATTATATTATTTTTTTGAAGCAAAAGTTTGGAAAAAACCCATTCACTAGATGCATCGTTACATAACACAACTCATCCGAGCGTGGAAGTTTTATCTTCTCGAGCCAAGCTCACACTCATTGTCAGTCAAACGTCCCAAGCTCATTGAAACGTTGAAACAGGTGAACTGTTTTCATTTTAGGATGTTTACATTTTCTACAGTTCGAGTCTCATTTCATGATCAGGATGATACGCATGCGCTTTGAGCAAACTGTTCTCATGGTCATGTTTATTCTGCTCCATTGTTTCCGAATGCTGAGCGCGGTGTTGTCAAATGCACAGTTTCATTCTGCAGTCAATGTCAATATACTGACATGCAGTAACGGCTCGTGTAATGGGGCAGTTGCACGGTTCTGAACTTTGGTGTTTTGAAGCGGCATAGTGCACAATTTGGCAACGTGGAATTTTGTCCGCATTTAAACCCATGAGAAAGGTCGAATACGAAGGTGTTCACTGAACACGCACTACTTGGATCTTTTCATTGGTTTAAGTGGACAAAACCCACGTTGCCGAATTGCACGCTACGCCACTGTAAGTAAGCAAATGAAAGTACTCGGTGTTCTGAAAAAAAAGTATGGCTTGGTTTCTTACTATTGACTACAGGTTTCATGGTTTTAAAGATGTGATTCTGGCCAAAAAGATATATTGTTTCAAATAGGAATTCTGACGTTAGTAAAAAAAACTTTACAACACACACTATTTACTTTTCAACTTTCACAAGTGTATCTCCAAAATCGGGACACTTCGGAAAAAACCAAGCGCACCTCTGTTCCCAGTTCATCAAGTATTTTCATTTTCTGTGTAAAATTAAAAACCAACTTTCACACCCTTGTAGCTGCCATATTTGGTTACGATGGATGTTTGCTTTTTATAGAGATTTTATACCTCTGTATAGAAATCGATTATTTGGTGAGGTATTGCACCTGATCTAGAATCGATATCTTCATATAGGTTTAAATGGCAGAAGAGCACAGTTGCCATATTGCACAATCCGCTGATATAAATAACGCAACAATCGAGACGTAAACAAACATTTCGTAAATCAAGCATATTTTAATCGCAGTCTAACTGCAGCTTTGTGTGTGCGAGTATTTAATGACATTTTTACATTCATCGATGATTCCACCAGTTGACGAAAATATTACAAAATACAAAGTCCAGTTCAATGTAGCACTGTGGCCCGAAAAAAAAAAAATATGTTCAGTGGCGTAGCGTGCAATGTGGCAACGTTGAACTGTGTCCATTCAAACTCATGCAAAAGATCGAATGCGAGGGTGTTCACCGAACACCCAACAGTTCGATATTTTTCATGGCTTTGAATGGACGAACTACAACGTTGCCGAATTGCACACTACGCCACTGACTATGTTCTGTGATCTATCCTCAACCAGTGGAGTCTCCGTCACTGACTATGAAAAAAAAAAGTAAAAATGAGCGGATATTTTGATAATTTAATAACAGTAATTCCATCGATTGAGAAAAACTTACAGATGCGAGTGTTTTCGTGCATCCCATTCATGAACTGAACGGGTAGCATTTTTTGGTCAATCAGTATGGAATCGTCAATGAATTGAAAAATGTCATTAGATCACGCACACAGCGTTAGCTCTGATTCAACAAGCGCCAAACGGCTGCACTGATATGAATAAAATTAATCTCTCAAAAGTACAACTACTACAACTGTTTTCATTCACCTCTCAAAAAATCGTCTTCACATGCTGCGCGCGATCCGCCTTTTCATTCACAGATAGCGAGATCAGTCTGCTGATACTGCGCGTGGTCAGTTTTCCACAGGTGTGTCGCGTAACAGGTGTAAAATCTGATTTTTAAAAGCTCCAAAGCTCACAGAGCGGCCTATAAATACCAACATTACAAACGCTACAAATCAGTTCATAACATTCTCTTCGTATACGAACACTGGAAGCTGAAGTTTGAAAGTAGCAAGCTTACAAAGGGCCAAGAACAATTTGACCATGAGGACTGTCGCAATACTGATTTTACTGATGGTTACGGTCTTCTGTCTTGTCATGGAGGGACACGCTCAAACAGTTTCTACTGATTTTCCTCCTCAAACGTTACCACTCACACTAAGATCCATCAATATCCAAATCGGAACTCCACCAACAACAACGTAATTTTTATCGATACTATTGATTGATACTGGGAAGAAGAGAGCAAAGGAAGAAGAATGGGATGTGTTACCATATGTGTCGCCAGCATTACCATTCCCATAAATGGACCTTGTACCATATAACCAGCATTACCATTTTCCGGATAACTATCCAAAATTTTCCCCATTTAACTTAATTTCACCATTTTGATTATTTTTCCATTTCATCGCGATGGCCTGCTTCCCAATTCAATCTTTCACTTGTACTGTATTTTTGGCCATTTTTTTTAATATCTAATAATTTGACGGAATGTAAAATTTTGTAATTTATAAACAAAATCTGGCAACATTGTCCATAACTCTATGCAAAATCTACTGCTTTTCAATTGAAATCAGACCACACTGATTACCATCGGCAAAATTATTCTTTTTCTTCTTTGAAAGGGACAGACATTTGAAAAACCCTATAATATAAACATAAACGTAAAAAGGAACATTTTTGAATGCTCTTATTTCCATATTCCATGCGCTTTCTCGTGTTTAGAACTTGTTAGACCTTTTAGAACTTTTTCCTCTGGGAGAAAACTTGAACTAACTGAAAATGTAGAAATTCCACTTATCTAAAAAAAAAATTTATATTATAATAGAACATTTTGTATAATACTATGCAGGCCCGTCACATCTAACTCCCGGGCCCTGGTACCAACTGGGCTTTCGGGCCCCCTTTTGGTGGGTCCTGGGTAGGGGTTCTAGGAAGGGGGGGTATGGGGGGCTTTAAGGTTCTCCCAATAGACATTTTTCGTGATTTCTCTGACTAACTGCCATTTTCCGCTATTTCAAATTCGTAATTGTAAATTAAACCAATGCGTTATAAAAAATTTGAACAGCTCCAAGTGTAAATTTTAAAACTGAGGAAAAGAAGAGAGATCATTTGAAAATTAAAAAAGAAGAGAAATTCTTAGAAAATGAGAAAAGGAGACGTTTACTTGTAAAACATTTGGGTAATAAAAACGGAAAAGACAGAGATAGTGGTTATATAAAATGAGGTTTTTGATCAACTGCATAACTATATTACCTTACCTTTAAGAGTTTAAAAATGCTTTTCTGGCCTTCTTCGCAGCAAACTGATCAATGATATTGCTGAAATCTACTGTTAAATCTACTTAATGTCTCGCTAAAATTCTGTGCCGGATCGGCGAAGGCCCGGCCCGCTAGAACAGTTTTTCATTTTCTTCACAGAAAAATGAGACTTTTAGTCAGGCTGCCGCGCCGGGCCCCTCTGACGCCCGGGCCCTGGACCTGTGGGTCCCTTGTCCCCCCCCCCCCCCCCCCATGAGACGGGCCTGATACTATGTGCTTGCATACAAATGGTAAAACTATGTCTTCTTTTTATTTGTTTGAATTTGTTGATTATAGTATGTTTCCTAACTGATCGTCGATCGATGATAACAAAATAACCGTGGAACATTTTTCTTCTTATGCTTTCTGTTCCTCGTTATGCACTTTCTTGCATTCAAAAATTTACCCCGCCAAATAACTTCAAGCTGACAGAAAAATATTAAATTCTGCAATTTTAGTACCGCGGGTTCTTTTGATGGGGTACTCAGTACTGTAATACTGCATGCATAAAACTACATATATAAAACTGTCAAATTTTAAAAGGTAAACTATTTTTTCAGTATCCAGAAAAGTTTACTTACTCTTCAACTTTATCCAGTGTAATTAAAGTGTTTTGTGGTCATTCAAAATACAAAAATAAACAAATTTCAATCATATGAAAACGAAAAACAAAAAAAATCAAGGTTTTCTCATTTACTTGGCATTTTAGGACCCTTCCCACTCAAGAACTGCAACTCTCTCCAAAATTATGTTTTTCACTGAAAAAAAAAAGAAAAATAAATGCTGATTTAACATTTAAAATGTTGAATCAGCATTTGGTAAATGTTGAATCAGCATTTTTATAATGTAAAATTAATATTTAGAACTTATCGGACATTCTTTTAACATTTTAAATGGTACATCAGCATTTATTTTTTCAGTGTGATGCAGAGCTTCCCAAGACGAGGAATATAAACTCAACTCCTCTAAAATTTGAAAAAGTATGATCATTAATTCAAACCTAGTTCAGAAAAATAACAAAAGCGATTCGAATAATTTAATTTAGCTAGCAATTTTTGTTTGTTTTTGTTTTTTTGTTGTTGTTTGTTTTTTTTTTTTTTTTAATTTAGATTGATTTTGACTTGAAATTTGGCATGAATCGAACGGTTGCGCTATGGTAAACATCGGCACGATACGCTGTGAATTGAATATTCACCGTGAAACACAAAACACGCACTCATCAATCGATCGATTTGCACTGCATTCTGGATTCTCGCGATGGATTCACCTTAAAAAGGCACGTCATCAAAAAGAAATGCTCCTTTTGCAGAAGGGTGAAGCAATCAGCGCAGCATAAGACACGCATGTATGAGCATTTATAAGGCGATCGTCGGAGGAGGAGCCGTCAAAAGGCCAGATGT
This sequence comes from Trialeurodes vaporariorum, assembly GCA_011764245.1. Lineage (NCBI taxonomy): Eukaryota > Metazoa > Arthropoda > Insecta > Hemiptera > Aleyrodidae > Trialeurodes > Trialeurodes vaporariorum. The sequence continues at coordinate 47,461,616 of VMOF01000369.1, forward strand.
GCTCCTCCGAAGAAACTCTAACCCAACCACAAAGATAGTTTTTGATAACGAGCAGGCCCCTTGTTTTTTTTGGGACCCTTTCCTGGTGGAAACCGTCTTATTCAATTGAGACGATGGGTGCGACAACAACACTTCTTCAACGTATTTCAAATGAAAGAAGCGTAATTTTTGCACCAAATTGCATTGCCTCAATTGCTAAGTGCGTTCGGTTCGAATGTGCAACATCTCCCTTTTTATACGCTCACCAAAAACACGAGAAAAAGCGAGATTCTTTGGTTACTCCTCCTTTCAAAGACGCTCCGCTCTTGGCTTGTTCCGGTCGGTTGAACCTTTTCAAAGGAACATTTGAAACATCCTGACGAAGGAAAAGTGCAGGTATAGGTGCATATGAAACATAGCTTTAAATCGTCGCTCTGATGCAACAGGGTCTCGGTCTTGGACGGAAGAGAGAGAGAAAGAAAACTTGCCTCTCTCTCACCTTCCTTTCTTTCCCTGTCTGTCGCTCTCCTTTCACTCTCCCCATTTTTTTTTTCATCCCTGCAATTCATCCTTTTGCCCTGGTAGATCGTATTTCATTATTGAATTCCACCTTTGGTGCGAAGCTTTGCGCGCGGAACCAGTTGAGCGAACATTCTGCTCGGAGTCTTCAAGATTTTTGCACTTTCGAGCTGAGCTTTTATCGTAATCACGACGCGGAAAAAGGGCGGTGAAAATTCGCGACGTGACGCGGTCACTAAGAATCGCCAAAGTTGGAGAGGGGGGGGGGCTTGGAAAAGTTTTCGAAGACTAAGATCAACCTCAACTGCACTAAGACTTTCCTCATTCCACTCCCATAAATTTCCTCAGAAGTAAATATTTCATTTTTCCGTTTGTCCTATTTTTTTCCCTGGTGCGTTAGAAATGCAAATATAAAGTCCCTGAAGAGAATTAAGATAAATGAAACCACGAGCGCCACCATTGGATGCGTTTTTGCATATTTTTGTTTATATTCTGAAGGTCGCTAATGCGTTTTGGTCCACTGCAAAGATTATAGCTCCATAGAGTTTGTAACGGTGTAATCTTTCATGCTTTTGTTGGTCATCATCTATTTACGCTTCTAAAGATTTTTTTTTGGGAATTATAGACATTCTTGGATTAAAATTAAGTTCATTGACAATTAATTCTTTCCGTTGGCGAATACAGGGGGGGGGCGAAGGGGGCGATCGCCCTTCCCCCGATCAACCAAAAAAGGGGGAAAAAGAAGGGGGAGGGAAGGTGAAAGGAGAGTAAAACGAAGAAAGGGGTCACCAGGGGGCGAAAATCCCAAGTTCGCCCCCCCCGTTCGTGGGGGCTGGATCCGTCAATGACTCTTTCATCCGTAAAATACCGTTTGACCCATTTGTTTCCAAACAAATGAGCAAAAACGCATCCAATTTCTGCAACCGCTTGGAGCGTGGAGCCAAAAACTCATGACCAATCAGAAGTTTACTACTCTCTTGTCTGAACTCTCTATATACGAGGACTATAAACATGACCCCTAAAATGATTGCTAGAAACCAAGTGTAGCATATCCATACGTGTAATTTTTCATCACGCAACATATGAATAAACAAAACAACTGGATACTTGCTGAATACCGCCATGCGCTAAAAAGGGAATAACGCACTATACGACATTATTTAGCCGGGATGAAAATGAATTAATTAGGACCACGCGCGGGAGGTGACCGGAAGCTTTCATTCCAAGGACGTCATTTCACCAGAACCTTGATATTGACCGTTTTGGTGTAATTTTAAGAAAAACACTGGATCCATCAGACACAAATAGAGACGGTGCACTACGCACAAATTCAAAGAACAGATTTGTATTCTTTACAATACAAAATGTTGTGAATTTTACAAATGAGGATTGCTGTCTCCGGTGACGGTTTACATCCAGAGACAATACAGACCACGCACTATAGCCGTGCGCGCGGGGCTGACTTAATTTTCGGAACAGAAAATAACACAGGGAGCATGAGGGAGACCATCCAACATGGACCATACTTTGACTGATGCAACTTCGGTGCTTTGGTCTCATTTTGGCAAAAATTTCAACGAATATTTTCATCAGTCAACGTATGGTCCATGTTTTCGGTGTTCTGTTGATCCCTGGGAAAAAAAAGAAGTTTCCACCACGCGCAAACATCGACAAGATAGATAGTGCGTGGTCTCTATTATACATATAACATATAACATTTTGTATTCTAAAGAATATAAATCTGTTTTTTAAATTTTGTGCGTAGTGCTTCGTTTTATTTGTGTCTACGATGGATCCAATGTTTTTCTCCCGTTCATGAAAACCATAGTGAGCAGGTTACGTGAAACACCCTGTCATATATACATTATTGTATGGGTTTACATCAGAGCAGACCCCTCTAAAGATGCCGCAAAATTTTGAAACCCCCCCCCCCCCCCGTATGACGTCCCTATTTCATCCTGCTGAGAGATTGATTCTTTTCGTACCATTGATCTATCGGATAGAAATCCCCGGGGTTTTGTTTCGGATTGCAGTAAATACTATAAAAGGGTATAAATATAGAGAAAATACTCGGCGTTCCATCACACTAAAAGGTTCTTTTGGCATCATGTAGCAGTGCGTAGCTATTAACAATGAAAGAACACTTGAAAACTGGAACCTTTCCAAAGATGCGGAGCGGAAACAGTGCAGCAAATCTGCCAAATCGTCAATGGATGATGATGATGCATCCGCTCCGCTGGAAAGAGTCCGAAACAAAGAAAAAGGCCAACTACGGGCGAAGCGAAGCTAAGGATATAGTATAACAAGTTAGGTGTAGTATAAAACTCACGATGATTTAGAGGAGCGACTAGAAGGAAGGATGGTAACGTTCTGCAGACACATTTGCAACAATAAACTTTTTGGAAGGGCTTTTACGAATTATCCTTAAAACCCCGTTTCTTAATTATCTTATGCGCGCATAAGAGTAACGCAGTGGTTTTGCGGAGGAAAGGTTTTTCGAGGAGCGGCAAGGAAGGATTGTAACGTTCTGCAGACATATTTGCTACAATAACCACCTTTCTGGAAGGAGTTTTACGAATTATCCCTTAAATATTGTTACTTCATTGGCTTATACACGCATACGAGTAATGCAGCACTGTGCGGTTTTACTACCTTGGGAAGCACCTTTTGAAGGCTCCTTATAAAGTTTTTAAGAAGGCACTGATGAAGACAAGCTTGTCTCAGAAAAGATTGAACTGGACAACTATCGGCTTTCATAAAAACATCAGCTTCAAACCTCAGATAGGAAACCTGATTGGTTAGGAGCAGTAAGAATCGCTGATGTTTTCATGAAAAAAAGGGAAGTGTCAAATCCAATATTTTTGGTGACAATAAGCTATAACCGTCTCCAAATTTTTGAAATTGCCCTGCATTTTGGGGAGTTTTATTCTATTTGGACTACGGGCCTTGTTTATTTTTTTGTGTGTTCATGGAAACTTCTGCTAGCCAGAAAGTAACGAGCAGCCTGATATTAATAGAAATGGTGTGAACGTGATATTTGTGAGTGCCCGGCCATTGGTATGTTTTTCGCGGAGAAAGTCATAGCGTTTGGCAACACTGGGGGGAAAAAAATGACAAAACGAGGGCAACGTTTTTACGTAAAAGCGGGAAAAAACAATAAAAAAAAAAAACTAGAAAAAAAAAAAAATAAAAAAAAAAAAAAAAAAAAAACAGGGGGCCCGGTAAATCTGTGTGGTCATTGAAGGCGGAAGTTTGGAGGGATTGTGGGGATAAAGGATTGATATGATGGTCAGGGGATGAAATTCTAGTTTGAACGTTGCACGGCCCAGTTTATTGTTAAAATGTTCGAAAAAAGGATATTTTTTTCCATTTCATTTTGCAGCGCAAATATTTTAGGGGAAGAAAACGCGAACCAAATAAAAAAAAAAAGGAAAAAAAAAAAAATTAAAAAAAAAAATTAAAAAACGGAAAAAACAGAGATTTATTCAGGGGGTCCCGTTAAACGGGGCTTTTACAGGTTTTGCTTTTTTTTTTTTTTTTTTTTTAAAAAAAAGCGACGAACTTGCACATTTTTATAAACTTTTTAATGATGATCCTCGTATTACCTGGAATAATTAAGGGAAAAGCTCACAAAAAATTACTTTTAGTAATAGTAAATGCTCGCGTCAGTCTTTGGAAAACAACGGAAGAGCACACTGGTCTAAAACAGGGCTTCAAACAGGCGATTCGATTCGGTGTGATTTAAGATTGGGAAATTTTCCAAATAAAATCTGTTCGCGGTTTGGATCGGATCACAGGTGTGCTCTTCCGAGAAAATAAGCCTTGCGACCTCATTAGAAATTACCCAGATGAGCGTATCTTTCATTTAAATAGTCTTTTTTTCCGGAGACTGCCTTTGAATCTTACCAAACACTCATTACTGAGAGAAATCAATTTTTAAAAACACGGAAACACAAATTACTTGTGACAGTTTTCCTTGCGCAAAGTAAAGATCTGATTGCACAAAGGAGAATCACTGTCACAACAAGGAATCTTTATTTACTTGTAGTAGCAGACATTTTCCTTGGGTTAAAAGAATGGGTCTGTTGCAAACTTTTGCTACAGCGCTATGGAGTGTACAATCTAATGTAAAATCGTCTGAAAAGTTCAATGATGGCATCAGAAAACAATGAAATGCAATAATAAACTCACAAAATGCGTTAAATGAAATCCAAGATGGCGGCAAAATATCGAGCAATCTGTATGCATGCACCACGAACATTCAAGGATAGCCAACCTCACAATAATATCCATCACAACCAATCACAACGTAAATAAACACATAACCTCTACCTGCAGTGAGGTTGTCAAAGTTGGCAATCCTTGGATGATCACGGTGCATACATTCGGATTCCTCGACATTTTGCCGCCATCTTGGATTTCGATAAACGCCTCTTGTGAGTTTAATATTGTATTTATTGACTTTATGATGCCACCAACGGACTTTTCAGGCGATTTTACATTGGAGTAAACACTTTTTATCGCTGTAGCAAAAGTTTGCAACAGACCCATTCCCCCTTAATCAATATTTCACTGTGCAATTTCTTTAGCACAAACGAAATACACATTGGATCAAAAAAAGAATTCTCTCAGGGGACGCTCGGTTTAAGAACACATATTTACATGCATTCCAAGTGAAACCCTAAATCCCCGAAAACTACTTTTGGCAAATGTAAGACAGTTTCAACAAACTATATTTTTTCAGTAACTCGTGTGAGCCAAAAGTAGTATGAAATGTAAAGAGACAAGGCAACAAGTCTAAATCTTGCTCGTATAAACCTGTTACAATTTGTAACTTACAAAGAAACAATATCATGCCAAATTATTATAGGGTCTTTCAGGACCCAAACCTGTTGAAAGGAGAGGAAAGATCACCTGAACCTCTTGATCGTAGTAGTGTGCCCCACTGCCCCTAGTCTCGTACTAATTGAGAGGCAACTTCGGAGACGCTATTAATTCAAATCAAGATGTCGTAATGTTCAACTGACGTACTACAAACCTGAAACAAAGAGGAAAAGAGAAAAATCGTTGTAAAAAAAAATTAAAAAAATATGAAACAAACATACGGAAGTTCTACATAAATTTGGATTAGTTAATTTGCAACTAAGTAATAAATGCTGTTCCTTACAAATATTGGTGGTAAATCATTCAGGGGCGAGCCGTGGAGGGGGGGGGGGGGGGGTGTGGGTAACCTTGCCCCGGGCGGCACTCTCCAGGGGCGGCAAAATCAGGGTGAACAACCAAAAAAAAAAAAAGGTTATCAAATTTCAAAATGAACTACAGAGGGCGGCAATATCAGTGTGTAACAAGCAAAAAAAAAAAAAAAAAAAAAAAAAAAAGTCATCAAATTTATAATTTTGTTCGCGGAGGGCGGCAAGATTGCACTCTTGCCCCCTTTCTCTGGAAACCACGGCACGCCCCTGAAATCATTGATGTCAAGGGACACAATTTTTAAACTTTGTTGAAAACCTTTCACACGCACTGCTGAAGGAAACATGATCTAAAAAAGGAAACAGTCCGTAGTCCGTCCTGGTTGTATTGGAAAGCACAGTTTCGGGCACTATACGGGCAAACATCCGTAAGCCGCACCAATACAATCAAATACGTTTCTTCCAGTGTTTCCGAACTTGACGGGGAAATTCAAAAATTTTAAATTAAATCAAAATGGGATAATACAAATAGTTTTCCGCAAAACGGTAGAACTATGTGGTGGTGTTGTTGTTGTTGTTGTTTTTTGGTTTGTTTGTTTTTATTTTGTCAGACGATGCCTAAAATTGCATTTTTTCAGATCAGGATAGGCTGACCTATTTATTTGGATCATAAAAAGGAAACGTTAAAAAATATCAAGGAATTTACAACACAGCGGCATGCGGCATCGATTTGCAGTGGGGAATTAACCGACGTTTTTTCCTCCTTTCAATATAGATAGCTCTGAAATCTACTCCTCCGTAAGGTGAGAGAATAATTAATTAGATAAATAAAATGAATAAAATAAAATAAATAACCGAATAAATGAAAGAGGGAATAAACAATAAACAAACAAAGAATATTAAATAAAAATCAATTTCATTTGAATCGGTCACGTGCCCGCAATTTCAAAAAACAAGCGTTGCACTGTGGTCTGAGATCGAAAAAAAAGTGGCCAAGAATCAGAGGAAAAAAGACATCAAAAATCATCGTTTTCGGCCTTTTAAGGTAATATAGAACTTTCCAGTGACATTCCTAGGTTTGAATTACTTAAACTTATTCACTTAAAAAAGTGGCCGAAAATCAGAGGAAAAAAGTGATCGGTTTTCGAATATAAAACTTTCCAGTGACATTCCTAGGTTTGAAGTACTTAAACTTATTCACTTAAAAAAGTGGCCAAAAATCAGAGGAAAAACGTCATCAAAAAGCATCGGTTTTCGACCTTTTAAGCTAATATAAAACTTTCCAGTGACATTCCTAGGTTTGAATTACTTGTTTAAAGTCTTTCCTGGGCATAAAGTTCTTGAAAGCTTATAAATGAGAACTGATGAGAAATTTCTTTTCTGGGGCCAGTTTTTGAGGATCTCAGATACCATAGTGCGTTGATGCCTGAAATTGAGGGAATACCTATAACGCCTTGCTTCACTGTTCAGGGTATATAATCGTCGATAATTGTATTGTTACGGGGGATCACTCAACAGACATGAACGGAGCCTCGACACTATAAGTAGGGACGTTCAGGTATTTCCGGATATTAAATTTCGTGGGCGGGCGTGGTGGGGGGGGGGGGGGTAGTAGTACGAGAGGGGGAGGGGACAGGAAAATGCGACGCTCGCACGACCGACGCGCAAATCGAGCAATCGAAGGCTCCTCAAATCATCCCCCAACCGGAGAAAGGACCCTTAAAACATCCGTCGTGCTCTTTCGATGTAATTTCAATGAAAACCACACTGCTGAATACTTTGGAAGAGCACGATTGATGTTTTGTGGACCCCTCGAGCGAGAGCGGATCAAGTGACGAGCGAAATATCTACCCAACCCAATACTCGCTTCTGCATGTTTAAATAAGGGACTCGTCCGTGATGATCACTTCGATGCGATGCCAAAAGGGAGAGGGATCCGAGAATTTGTTTTCCCTCTCGCAGAGAGTTCATTTGGCTGCGTGTGTCAGTGAAGGACAGAGATAGGGGTCAATGTAACTTGAAAGTATTCTCTGTCTTTTTCTATCTCGTGAGTTTAAACTAACGGAGATAGAGAGAGAAGAAGAAATTCTTGGATCCGCTCCGCCGCTGGAAACACTCTTTTGGCATAGTATAAGACCGCACTGCCCGCACTATTTACAAGGTGTATTATATTTATTTTGTATTTTGTTTTTTTTTTTTTTTTTTTTTTTTTTTTTTTTTTTTTATAGACGAATGAAAGGTTCTGTTCTAATGTAAAAAAAATCGAGCAAAAAAAATGATGAGGATCGCATAGTTTATTTTAAAAGAATGGGGTAAAACAAATTTTTGTGGTTTAACCCTTTATGGACCAAGCCCAAGTATACTCGTTTTTCTCCTCTGGTCTATTTCACATTGATTCAGTCTTCATTTCGGACAAACGCAAGTATATGGATGAAAACACTACATAATATAAGATCTCGTCGGGCGCCTTCAATTCGTCGTGTAGGCAATTCCGACTCCATAAAGTACGAACAGTTAACTACCTTCCCTGTAGAAATGGAAGAGAGGTGTTCTCTCGAACTAACCTGATCTTTGAAGGGTTAACATTGTTATTTCAATTTGAATTGTTCTATCGATGAAAACAAGCTTATTTTTACGCGCGCATATATTTAAGAAAGTAACTATGAATGAACAAGTTATTTAAGCTTATTTGTTGTCGGTTCGGATGTAAATCTGAGGTTAAGAATTTTTTTTAAAAAAAAAAAACAATAGACTTCATTACGCTCATACACTATGAGTGTGATGTAATGATTTGATGGTTGCAATTCAGAGACTTTCATCAAGAAACGACCTTAAATTGGCAGATCAACTTCAAAACTGGACGATTTTCTGTTTAGGGGACGCGGAGCCAATTTTTCTGTGTCTGTAGAGGGGAAACAAATGCTTAGGAAATCTGAGCGGTCGGTTCTCTTTTGCTAACACGGAAAAATTAGTTTGCTTCTGCAGAAAGTCGTTCAACTATTGACATTTTTCTATTCAAACAGTGTATAAGGAATGAAAAGGAGTATTTGCAGTCACCTAGATGGGCGCCCGCCGCGCCGGGTACCTTCTGAAAATTTCCCATAGGGGACAGTACTTCATAACCAAATTCCAGGGGGTGGAGGACCTCGATTTACAAATATTTTGACTTGATTAAAGCTCATTTTTGGGGAAAGTGGCTTAATAATTGGCATTTACTAATTTCCGGGGAAGGGCAATTGCCCCATATGCACGGCCCTATCGGCGCTTATGGGCGAACCTTAGATTCTAGTAAACTTTTGTATATTTTCGCTCATTTTTGGGGGAAATCACGAGAAAATGTGTATCCCAATTCGGTGTCTAAATCAGTCATGGTCATGGTAAAGACCAATTACTTTTTGAGTGTAAAAAGTGGGTCTGTCGTTAGCAGATAGCTACAATCCGTTAAAATCAGGATTCTTTTATACCCCCCCCCCCCTCAACCCCCCAAGAATGTTTGGAGAAGATTCTCAAACTGGCTCGATGCGTAGAAACAAAGCATCTTCAATGTTTACCACGTGTGCGTGTGCGTGGTTAATAAAGGTCATGTGTGAGAGAGGAGGAGCTACTCACACTGGGATATACCCATTCCAATGTTGATACACTTGTTAGATGAAGGTGAGTTCGAAGTTTGGAGGACGTCGCGATGAGCGGGGGGCCGGAGGGACGCGTTTGATCGAGGGAGCCGCGAGACTCGCGGACCCCCCCCCCCAGCTTCTGCCCTGAACCCCGCGTGTTTACATTACATTTGAATCCCATTCAAAAACCGATTCACTCACCATGTACCGTGTTCCGTGAGAGAGAATATCCCCCCGACCCCTCTCGTCCAATCCACACGACCATCCCCCCTCTCCCTCCTCCGTTTACCCTTAAAATATTCTCAATCGCCCGCAAACTCTCGCACATACACAAACATGATAGCGCCACGCAAGATTCCACAACGGTCCGCGATATCGGGAGTTCTTCCTCTCTCACTCACTCACTCACTCAGCCTCTCTCTTTCTCTCTCCCTCATTTTCCTCACCCTTTCTCTCTCAATCATCGATTTTGCCACCCTCTCCTCTTTCCCTACTCATCTCCTTCGCGACAGCTGATTGTCTTCGACACCATGCTCAAAATCTCTCTCCGCCTTTGTATCAACCTCCCCCCCCCCCCCCCCCCCAAACCACACACACACACACACTCACCTCAACCTCATCGCCCTCCTCGTCACTCGGTCACTCGCTTACTACCTGGTGAGTGGTGGTTGGTTTCTCGTCGTATAGGAGTCCGCTCACGAATAGAAATTCCGCCTCTTGAACTTTTAAGCGAGAGACGCGGAACGTGGACGGGTCGGCGGACCGGAACCGTGGATCGTGGACCGCCCGCGCCACGCCACGTCGCGTCGCGCTGCGCTGAGCGGCTCGGAAAACCAGATGACCCGTATGCAAACAAACTTTTACTCTCCACTAATTACTTTCCAAACTAGATTATGAACCCTTTTTCAACGGAGAGGTGAGGGCAGGGAACCCTTCCGCTTCGACGCACCGAGTCTCGTCGCTCGCTGGGGTTGATCGGAGGATTCGTCGAATATAGGGCTTAAGGAAAATTCAGCGGCGGATCGTGAAATTTGGAAACACCCCCCCCCCCCCAATTGAAACAAATGTAAAAAAAAAAAAAAAAACGATTCTCCGCCCTGGTAAAAGTTTTTTATTGGTGACCAATAAAACGGTTCCAATTCTCCAGTGACCAATGAATTTTTCCTTGGTGACCAATGGAATTTCATTGGTCACCAATGAAAAACTTTTACCAGGGCGGGTTCAAATACAACTTGGCAACAGTTGTTTACTCCCATTTAAACTTATGTCAAATAATTGATTCTTTTGGTAACTGCTTGCTTTTAAAAGTATCGATTGTTTGACATGGACTGAAATGGAGGAAAATCACTAAATAAAAAATGATAATAATAAAATATGTGCTAAATTGCACGATTCGCCACTGATTACTACGACGAATTTAAAGCCCTAAATCTGACACTTCAATGTGTCTGTTGTATTATTTTGCTACAGCAAAATGGAGAGTCGATTCTGGCGTAAAATCTCGTGAAAATCACATTGAGAGCATTAAACCGTCTCAAAGTCTACGCATGAACTCACAAAAGGCGTTTTAAGGCAAGCCAAGCCTAGGATGGCGGTTGAAAGGGAGAGTCAACCCTGCATGCATGCACCACAAGCACCAAGAGATGGCCGATGATGGCAATTTATAATTTTTACGTTCTAATGGCCGGAGAGAGAGAGGAGAGAGATGGGGAGAGAGAGAGAGAGAGAGAGAGAGAGACAGAGAGAGACAGAGAGAGGAGAGAGAGAGAGAGAGAGAGAGAGAGAGAGAGAGAGAGAGAGTGCATTTCTATCGGAATATATACATCATAGAGAAAATTCACTATATATCTTACCCATGTTTGCGCACAGTGCGCATGACAACTGTTTTTTCGGGGTCTCAACAGAACACCGCAAACATGGTCCATACGTTGACCGATGAGAGAAGTTGTTGAGAGTTTTGCGTGGTGAAATCGAAGCACCGAAATTACATCTGTCAACGTATGGACCATGCTGGATGATGTTCCTTCATACTCCCTGTATACTCTCCCGGCGCGTGCGCGGCTTATGCAAGGTCTCTATCATAATATGTACTGCCTCTGCTTTCCATCCGCGTTATACTGACGCATTCCTTGAAGTGATTGTCAAAACCTCCATTTACAATTAATTTTTCGCAGTCAAAAATAAATTCAGGGCTGCCGTTTTGCGTATAATCAATGCTATTTTTCAATTCACCGATGATTCTACCGGATGAGAAAAGATTACACAGTTCATATATAGTGCATGACTGTAATAAACTAAAATACTCGCATCTAGTCTTTTCTCAACTGGTGGAGTCGTCGATGACTTTAAAAAACTTGCGGATATTTTAATTAATCAACAAAGTTTCCACCGATTAAGGAAAGATTACAGATCAAAGTATTTTCGTGCATTACAGTCATACACTGAACTGAACTGTGTAATCGTTTCTCAACCGGTGGAATCATCGGTGAATAGAAAAATAGCATTGATTATACGCAAACCGGCAGCCCTGAAAATTATAAAGAGTCTTGATCCACTGTGTCCGGATAGATCGGTCTTCTTTTCTCATCCTCTCTTCTCCGGTTACCTTTCCGCCAAGTCTCTAATGTTTTACCTCCATCTCGACTTTCTGCGATTCAACCTAAACTGCGCTCCTTCAAAAAAAAAAAAAAAAAAAAAAAAAAACTCCCTTAATTCAGACGGACCACGTGTAGTACATAGTACATACCCGGTCGAACATCGTTAAGTTGATAGGCGCCGTTATGTACGTGAATTAATGAGGGGTGGCAGCGGGAAGCGAGAAGCGTCTCGTGGCGGGGAGGGTGGGTTGAACGGGGGTGGTTTCAGGTGGGCGAGCGATGCGATGTCATCCTTTTCGGCGCTGTAATGGGAACGGGAGAGAGAGAGAGAGAGAGAGAGAGAGAGAGAGGGGGGGGAGAGAGAGAGAGAGAGAGGGGGAGAGAGAGGGGGGGGAGAGAGAGAGAGAAAAATGTAACGATCGGCTTGAAAGCTCCGCCGTCATTAGTTATAACACCCGACGGTCCCGACGTGTCTGCAAAATTAGAATTTTTGAGTTTATTGAACTTTTACTTTGGAGCGCGCTAAAAGGGATTTTTATCGGCAGGAAACGTGTCCAGTTTCTAGAGTGGGATCGCAAACTTCGTATTTAATTTGTTGGGGTTCGCGTTTTTACCAGGCCGCGATTTAAGAAATACCGTCATTGTATAAAGGCGGCGAATTAAATTATGTCAGTCGGCGTCTTAGCGAGATTTGTCTTTGTATGCAGTCGGGGATGAAGGTAATTTCAGGCAACTCCTTAGATTTTGGCTCAGGTAGGCCACCTGCAATGCTTAAATTGATTGAGATGAGTATTGCGGGTAGCCTATAGAGTCCCTTTGATGGAAGTTTTGTTAGGGAGTTCCGACACCATGCGACGCTTTATGCATTTGAAACAAGATCTCTTCCATCTCCCTTATTGTCTATTTGAATGTGTAAGTAGAAAAAGGATAGATAGAATGGATTCTATCCGTTCGTTTATCTTTGTCGAACACATTTGTTTCAAGGTGAAAAGAGAGAGATGGAGACCAAAGAGTAAACAAGAGTCGCAATTGAATGGAAGGCCTGCGTGGTCAACGTAGATAAGGGATCCGAACGCGGGCTGGCCTGGGCTGGCCTCTGATTGGCTGCAACGGGTGGAGCAAAAATGACTCGGGGTATAAGGAAAATAACACGGGATTTTCGTTCCGGGGCGTTTATCTCGAAACCTAAGCAAAATAGTATGTAAACAATTTATACGAGTCGATTCAGCAGATTTTTCCAAACAATTTGATAGGTCATAAGTGCCACTTTATTGCAAATTCGAAAAGACTGTTTCAGTTTAAAAGTACGCACAATAGTGCGAGTTACTCAAACACTGCTCAAACACACGCCAAGAATGTAATCACACTATTGTGCGTACTTTTAAACTGAAACAGTCTTTTCGAATTTGCAATAAAGTGGCACTTATGACCTATCAAATTGTTTGGAAAAATCTGCTGAATCGACTCATATAAATTGTTTAGATACTATTTTGCTTAGGTTTCGAGATAAACGCCCCGGAACGAACATCCCGTGTTATTTTCCCTATACCCCGAGTCAATTTTGCTCCACCCGTTGCAGCCAATCAGAGGATAGCCCGCGTTCCGATCCCTTATCTACGTTGACCACGCAGGCCTTCCATTCAATTACGACTCTCGTTTACTCTTTGATGGAGACTTTCTCGTTGCGCTGCTGTCCAGAACGAAATAGTACAATGAGCAATGTATGATGTAGTACATAAGTAAATAATTATACAAGAGTCGTCTGCGATTTTTTTCGTCTCCGACTGCAATATCGGTGGCTGAAGTAGAGACAGTAGCGCCTGCGTTATGTCTTTCAGACAAAAAGCAATACAAACACTAAACGAAGCCGCAAGTCGATAAAAAAAAGATAGATGCGAGTTTCCTGAATGAATTTTGCAGACGCGACTGCATATATACATATATATTTATCATTTTGCTAGATCATAGATTTGATCTGAATTTCAACAAATTGTATTCTTATGTAGCATAAAATAAATAATTGGACCGGTTGTACAATTCTATTGCGCATTTCTGGGGCAATCTTTCATCCAATGAAAGCAAAAATGTCGCCGTTTTATTTATCGCTCATTGCAAAGCAGTAGCCAGGAATAATTTGTCTTTCCCCCCCTCTCCTCATTTGAACGCATGTGTTAGAAAAGGATGCAGATAGGGGCTTTCACGTGACTTCAGCCCCTGTTTCTGTCCCTTTCTAACGCATTTAATCAAATGGACTATAAGATAGAAAGACGAATGCCGGGCTACGGCTAAGGCTCATTAAAAATAAAACGTCGGCGGTGCATGCAAGGGACATTTTCTCCGAAACAATTATCAATGTTCAACCTCTTTTCTTTCTTTTTATTTATTTATTTATTTATTTATTTTTTTTTTTTTATTATTTTTTTTTTATTTTTTATTTTTTTTTTTCATTTTCTTTTTCATGTTTACTATTTATTTTTTGAAGCCAGGAATCAATCGAGCTGCAGAAATGATTCAGATTTCTATGGAATCTTGCATGCAAATCCTACGATCTAGAAACTTTTTGGATGGCTTAACAACTAGAAAAGATAGATGCCCCCATTTCAAGTTTCGAAATGCATGGACAAAGCAACAAAGGCGTGCCTCGAAGTTATTCAATTCCAAGACAAACTTTCGCCATTCGAACATCCGCGACTTTAAAAATTTATTCAAAGATGTTTCGCCCAAACTTTGTATAGATGATCAATTATCCAGTAATACCATTGATTTCGGATTCAATGGAACTTCTGAGAACTAGGGATGTCTGTGCTTTAAGTAAGCACCAGTCTAAACTTGGGCCGTATTTAAAAGTTTACGGGGAGACTTCTTTTAAAATATTGACTAATTGGATGCTAATAATTTGTTATTCATTATTCAGAGCGTTGTCAGATTGTATACATCGTTTCACAAACCTGTCATATTGCCTATAAGAATATACGCATTTTCCCGTCTAACTCAAGGTACATTTTTTAAATTTTCCGCCAAATTTGGCAACACCGTGGTATTTTCCATGAGAATTCAATAACGCAAGACGCGGCTCGTGGATTGCGATATATCGATATGTCAACAATTAAACCCATAAAAAAGAATCGATCCTTAAGGGATTCACTTGAACCTCCACACAATCGATATTCAAAATTTGTTCGTTATAGATTTGCCTTAGGGCAAAGCTCATTTTCTTAAGACGAATGTGGTTTCCAGATGTTATTTCTCTTCTGGACTCTTTTCTATCCCAACCAAAACTATTCCCTCGTTTTTTCCAATTTTTTTGTCAATAGATTGCCGAAAAATGAAGTTATTTGGCGAAACTCAGCCGAGAGAGAAAAATAACAGTTTTCAAAAAATTAATAGCTTATGCAAAACTTAAATGTTATAGCCAATTTACTTTTCAAAATAAATTTTCCTGAATTTTAAGTAAGACTTTAACTGAGATTATACCAAAAATAAATGTTAATTAAGATAGGTGCTGTTTCAGGATTCGATGTCAACTCGACCTGCCGGTTTAACTTTTGAAATACATTCTTCTGGTTTTTAATAAAGATTGGCCTAAAAATAAAAGAGTTGAGATCGATGATTTTTCGGGAATCACCATTGTTCAAATTGAATCGATGCCTACTTGAACGTTGGAGTGAACCGAGGGCATTATTTGCATCAAACGATGGATGACGAGTTAAATTTTAAAGCCGAAACGTGAGACAAGAGAAGAAGAAGAATATAATAGATGCCATGCGCCCCGTCTAGAATGGTCGACAGAACCCCTTCCTTGTCAGATGGCGCGTAAAAATCTTCGCGCTACACAATTAAACCGATGTTACAAATGTATGATCTGGCAATTGTGGCCTGGACTTCATTTCGATCCTTAGGCACGTTCGATACCTGTGAAGAATCTTAAATTGAGGATAAGATATCGGTATAGATTAGAACAAATACAAATGTGTGTAAGTTGAATAATAAACAATGATTGATGATAATCATGTCTCATTATCATCCAGACGCTTCTTTCTAAAATTAAAACTGGGTGCCATTCAACAGCGTTGGCAAATGGGATTCTTGCAAACTTTTGCGAGAGCTCTTCCAGCAGTGAAGTGGGTTTTTTGTTTTGTTTTTTTTGTTTTTTTGTTTTTTGTTTTTATTTTTTTAGCGTATATCGAAGAAATAGGTGGGTCATTCATATTACATCATCGTCGAAAACCCAACAGAAAAAATATAAATTTGAAAATAAACTTACGAGTAATATGTTTTGTCTGTCTTCACTACTAATAGTGAGCCGCTTCGTATCGTCTTACGTACTTGTGGTCTTTCTAGAATCGGCGTATTTCCAGCAGTAATTTAATTTTAAAAGCAATTCAAACTATCTCTATATTAGTCTATTTAACTAAAACAAGAAAAATTGAACAAAAATAAACTACCATAGTACCACGCCAAATGCTCAGCCTGACCTACGCAAGGAGTGTGAATCACGGCAAATAATTACGTGTATTTTTTACCGCTTGCAACCTTGCATTTATGAGAGGTGTCACGGATGCAGGATTTTCTGCTGACACAGAGCTTTTCACGGAAAATGCATCGTTAGAATGTTTTAAGCTGTCAAACAAATAAATATACATCGTTGAAGTTCTAAATGTGACCAAAAATTACAATCTTAAAAATGACGCAGTCAATAATTGACAGAACACATATTGATTGAATCATTGTTACTATTCACAGCTTTTAAAGTTGACACCTGACTCCTCATACTTTTATCGAACTTTAAAAAATCTAAAATCTTTCAAGATTTTAAATTTGGCAACATTATGTCCCATATCGATGATAGTGGGGAATTTTCTCTGACCTTACTCCCGACGGACAGTGGAAAGAAAACGCTTGAATTCTATCAACGTTAATAAGTCATCGAATTTGGTAATATTTTTAGAGTTCTTTTTCAATAAAATTGCTATATTTTAGGAACATTTTTGATTGAAGTCTTGTTAGACGCTATATTTTCCAGAAACCGCCTTCAAATTCGTCATAAACGACTCAAAAATCCCATTCAAACTGAGTTTCGAACAAAATTAGCGACGAGAAGATGTTTGTCCAGCTAACTCAATCAAAACGCACACTAACGCGTCGTGATAGCTCGCGGCTACTTAAGACTATAGGCTCGGATAATTAGATTCCAAATCTTCGGCGAGACGTTTTCGTCGCTTACAATCAGATGACGAAGATGTTTTTCGCTGATTCACGCTTACAACCGCGGAAGGGTTGCCAAAATTCCGCGCAATAATTCCTATGCGTTATACGTGGAAGTGTACAATGTGTACATACAAATGTGAGAAATGCAGCTGTTTCCCTCATCAGTTTGACAACCCTGAACCGCGGACTTGTTCTCTACGACTTCTTATTGAGAGTGCCTGGAGAGAACATCCGCATGGAAATTGGCAAAAAGTGGCGGAAAATCAAAGAGACCGTCATCTCCGACAAAAAATGAAATAAAAATAGTGTACGAGCCATTTTGAAGAGACTGTAAGAGATGTATGAATGTAATTAAGGTACTAAAAGGATTATTATAACAGCAACGAGCTATTCCCATTTTGGGATATTCCGGAACGTAATGTTGAAGCACCACGGAGACAGCCGGAATGTCTAATTTTCCATTTGTTCGCATTTTTTTTTTTTCATTTTAAAATAAAAGTTTTGACAGATCCATTAGAAATTGGTTTGTAACGAATAAGCAAGGGTTTTAAAGATTTTATATCTGGTCACATAAATGGGTTTCTTGCAAACTTTTGCTGTGAGCAAATGAATAGTCCATTCTGATGCAAAAATCACGAAAATCACACTGAAAAAGTTTAAAAGTCAGTAATAAACCTACATAACTACATATATGGCAAGATCGTAATGGCGGTTCGACGCAGGTATCTAGGAGATTTCTTTCTAATATGCCAGTTTCTCTTTGGAAACACATGAAGTATGTCTCAATTAAGACAGGAATGTGCCATGATACCTGCGTCGAACCGCCATTAAGCTCGATTCTGAGAGTATATTTCGTGATTTCTAGTGTACTCATCGTCATTTTTACAGGATTTTATGCAAGAATCAACTCTTCAATCCCGTGTAGCAAAAGTTCGAAAGAGCCCCATTGAAATTATTATTTATTTTGGAAAGATTCACTCGGTAAAGAAACCAACACGTAACAGAAACAAAGTACACGTTCTCCGTTCTTTTTTTTTCCAGAGGGGGGGGGGGGGGAAACAAGCGCTCTAAAATAAAATATTTCTCTGGCTCGAGTGCAGTTCGATTATTTTACATAGGTTTAAATTAAAGAAAGCCACTGTTGCCAAATTGCATTTTGATAAAGATCGAAACAGACACAATCACAGTTTAATGAGTCCCAGGAAAAGAAAAGCAAGTGCTCTAAAATAAAGTATTTTCTCTGACTCAAGTGCAGCTCCTCTCCAAAAGCGACAATGAAAGCTCGATTTTTTTTTTTTTTTTTTTTTTTTTTTTTTTTAACTTTACTTCTTCCTCTTCCTCGACCTTCTTTGGCACCGTTCCTCGTAACTTCACAAATGGAAAACAGCCTTTTCCTCCGTAATTCTCTTACTGTTTTAATTAAAAGAGCGAACGAATTCATTTACATTCTCTCGACTGGAAAAAAAAAGGAATCCTGCTGACAGAGGAAAACCACGGTTCACCGGTGATTTTTTCTCTCCCCCTTTCTTTCCTTTCTCCTCTTTTCCTGCTCGCTGCTCCTTCTATTTCGCATCCATCCGAAATCAATTACAAAACTTTCTTTTTTTTCTCCTTGCAGAGATTAAAGTTTTAGGATTCGCGCGCGAGAGCTTTTAGACTTTTCACCTGTAAGTCCGGCTGAATGCAAATTCGTGCATGCGATTCTAAATAATCAAGAAACTTCGCTCGACTCAATGAGTCTGTTGCGTGCTCTATGAGAATATATTATAGGAAACATTGATTCTAACGTATAAAATTTAGCAAAAATAACGATGCGCTCTTTAACCCTTTCCTGCGCGATTCCCCCCCCCCGTTCAAAAACATGATTTTTCGATTGATTTTGACTCAAAATGAAAGGGAAAAATAGTGGAAAAATCCCTAGCATTAATTCTTGCGCCCAAGAGATCTGTAAAGTACTAAATTTAACATGAGCCAGTATAGGGAGAAAATCAAGGTCAAACGGTTAAATATGTTTTCTAATGCTCCGATGGCGCCCAACGGGGGGTTTGCTTTTTCAGACTTCGGTGAAAAATCGAAACATAGCCTTGATATGTGCCGGAGGGATGACGACATGGAAAAAAATGATATTTTAACTTTAAGAGTTCAAAATGGAGGAAATATATCATGTGCCTCAAGGGCGCCACGGCGCACAGTGTTTTGAAAAGGAGGACCGGCGGACATTGACTTATAACTCTACTATAGCGCTTAAAAATATAATCAAACCCATGCCACCCTACGTAGTTGGGTACGAGAAATTCATAGGA
This sequence comes from Trialeurodes vaporariorum, assembly GCA_011764245.1. Classification (NCBI taxonomy): domain Eukaryota; kingdom Metazoa; phylum Arthropoda; class Insecta; order Hemiptera; family Aleyrodidae; genus Trialeurodes; species Trialeurodes vaporariorum. The sequence continues at coordinate 47,481,025 of VMOF01000369.1, forward strand.
AGGGTCGAAATTGTCGCACAGTGGGTATTTTTTAAGTAAATCCTGGACAAAAATTGAAAAAGGTGAAAGAAAGCGGGAAAAATGTCATATATGGCAATGACAACGTACAAATTTATCTTATTTTCTATGGTTGACCATGGGAAACACAGAATTAATGCTCTACCGCCGCAAAATGGTCAGTTTTCAAGATTTTTTTTTTTTTTTTTTTTTTTTTTTTTTTTTTAGTAAGTTTCAACTTACTTATTTTATGAATATTTTATTTTGAATGATAATGAATAAAGATAATAATACCTGACAAAAATCACAAACAATAATAGTCCTAATAGCTAATCATGGAATCAGCAGACACCGCAGCTTTCAGATAAGATTCTACAGATCGATCAACGAGGTGCAAAATTGATAAGGCGATCTGTGGCGCGGTCATTGACCCCTCGAAACGGTCGGATGTAGAGACAAGTTCCGGAATAGCAAAGAACAATAAGCATCGAGTAATATTGATGTTCTCTTTGTCAGTAATCGATCGGATTTATCGATGACTTTGACATCGGCTACACTTCATTGGCGTAGCGTGCAAATTGGCAACGTTTTATTTTGTCCATTTAAACCCATGTAAAAGGTCGAATGCAAAGACGTTCGCTGAATACTCAAAACTTCGATCTTTTAATGAGTTTAAATGGACAAACTGCAATGTTGCCAAATAGCACGCTACGCGCGACTGCGACACTTATGATTTTACAGATCCGAAAATGAAGGTTTTCTAATATCTTCCATTATAAACGCACGAAATAAAGCCCCCCTCCCTCCCCCAGACCAGACTCTTTCTATAAGTAATAGCTCTGCAAAAGCGCTTGTAATGAGCTCAGGTCAGTGAAAATGAGATAAAATTTGGAACATTAAATGCCTCATCAAGAATAATTCGAAAATTCGACAATTTAGGTTTTTACTACGTTTATATTTCTATTATGAAAAGTTGCCATCATCTGTAGGCAATGAAAAAAGTGGAAAAAAGTATCTACGATGGAAGGGAAAAGGGGAATTTAAACAAAACATGAGAGCAAGCCGGGAAAAAAAATGACAGATGTTGGGATTCGAACCCCGGTTTAATGCGTGCAAGGCAAAAACGTTAGCCACACAACCAGCCAGAAAAGATGGTTAAGATAGGTGCGCGTCCAACACATAAGCAGCTTCTGCCGCTCGGCCTAGACGTGAGACAGTTGCTTGCGCGGCGAGAGAAAAACGTAGTTAATTTTACGGAGGTCGACTTACAAAAATTGCGATTTCTCCAAGAGTCGCAAAAAGTGGCAGCCAATTTTTGGATATGTTGTTCTCTAGATGTTACTCTATCACTCCCTGAAAGCCGTTTCTTAAGGCAATTTAAGGCTTTTTTTATAGCTCTGCCTTAAGTTGAAAAACTGTAAATTTTTCCTCAACTCTTTAAACAAGCTTATCAAGGTCGTAAAAGTAGAAAAGTTTAACTTCATATAGCTCATTTTAAAGCTGAAAGTACGCTGAATAAAATGGTGTATTTTATTTTTACAAATTTTTGAATATGAACAAAGAAAATACCCATACATTCGGAGCATGGTTTAAGAAAAAATCGGAACCTGCCGAAAGTGATATTTTGAGCTTTTAAAAAAGTATCAAAAAACGAATTATAAGCCAAAATTATGGTGAAATGGGGTGCACAGGATACTAAACTGAAGATTTAGTCATGTTTTGACTCTAAAAACACGACTTCGATTTTTGGCCCAATGTCCGCGCCGCGCCGGATTCAAAACACTGTGCGGCGCGGCACAGTTAAGGGTTAACAGCTTTCAAAATCCACTCATTAACTCAGGAAATCACTTCCATTTCAAGCAACCCGCGCTACACTACACACTATAATCACCGACGCACAATTACATTGATGGAACCATCACGTTTACGTAAACATCAACAGAACTTACGTAGCACCCCCCCCCCCCCCAGTGGTGGATTCAGAAAAAAAATTCGGGAGAAGGGGAGAGGGTAAGCCAGAAGCCTGAGGAATTTAAAATTTGAGGCTTCGCAGGAAGCAATTTTGAGCTATTTACAATTGTAAAAAGGCAAAATTTGAGGCATTTTAGGGGAAAGCGCCACCCTTTTGGATCCACTACTGCTTCTCGTGTTATCGCCCCACATTGGTGATTGAAGGGATAAATGATGGAGAGTGTTATGGTATTTTACACGATTTTATAATATAATATTAGATAGAAGACACAAGACACAAACAACAAACATATACTGGGTACTTTGGTCGTGGAAAGGACAATTTTTGCGTCTGATTCACATCAGGAGGCGGAAAATCAGTCGTAAGTGGGAGAGATGTGTCTGTGTCCCCGAACCTGCGTTCATTTCCGACGCTTGGCGATCCCGCTGTATCAGATCTAACGGGATTCTTGTCAGAGCTGCCAAGGTCGTGGAATAAATTATCGGAGGGTTGCGAGGCTGGCGCCTATTTTAACTCTAACTCAAGATTATGAGGTGCACTGGAAAAACAGTCATCGTAAGATTTACCGCACCTTGGTTTTTTTTCAACAATCCAAGAAAATTATAAATTTTGCGTTTTCTATGGTTTGAGTTCAAGACGTATTAGTTAAATTTTAAACGATACATCTTGAACACAAACCATGGAAAACGAAAAATTTACAATTTTCTTGGATTGTCGGAAATTTAAACCGCGTTATGGTAAATCCTACGATAGCTGCTTCTTCAATGTGTCAAAATGAAATGAGGTTGGGTACACAACACTCACACCAATTCATATATATCCAGGGATTCGACTGACATCATTTTTTTATTTATTTCACCGACGGTACTTTTCCAACACTTTTTATGGACCTGGTTTAATGATATAATGATAAGATGGATGAAAAGCAGAAAGATTGTAAGCAAAAGAAAGCTGCGAATAGTGAAATATGAGAAAAGGCGATCGGGTAGGTACAGTAAAGTCTCCCTCTCTCTCGACTGCTCGAGCGGATCCACAAATTTGTCCGCCTTGCTCTTTCCCCATTTGAACGCGTGTGTTAGAAAAAGACAGATTCGGGGTGGTTATGTGTTTTTCACATCCTTCTTCCATCTTTTTCTATCACATGCATTTCAATACGTAGAGAGAGAGAGAAGGATCCGCCTGCGCCGCACTATGGGGTATTTGACCCGAATTCATGCTCAAAAGTCCAAAAGTTAAATTTAACCTATGGTCAAAACCAAAGGTATTGGTGCATTCTGTATAGTTTTTTACATCATCTTGTACAATTTGAGCTTTCCACGTTGAGTGGTTCGCCCACAATCCGCCAGAGCGCGCAGCACTTTTACCGATTTCCGATTTAAATCTGTGTTTCACACCAATGAAGATAAGTGGTTTTAAAGTTGTTCATATTTATCCAACTTGGGAAACAAAACATGGAAGACGTTCCGGAAGGTAAGAATAACTATTTCAAGCCTTTATATACATGATACATAGTTTTTAATCCTAACCTTACTACATACAGTAAATCGTAATCAAAAATAATGAGATTGATAGAAACAAAGGTATTTTAGTTGGAATGTTCAACGTTGTTCAACTTTCATTTTTGCGTGAAAAGTTAGCCCAAAGCGTCTACTTTATGCTCCAAAAAAGATCCGACCCGCATCGACCCGCATTCGCCGCAAATTGAGAAATTTGTAATTC